>OZ022509.1:78305991-78684046 GCA_963989385.1 Ctena decussata
AGATACTTAGTTTCCATTTCTTTAAAGCGTTACTTTCAACACCCTCTCGTTTACACCAACGATTACCAAAATCATTTAGTGCAGATGCAATTTCTTCCCTACATCTGTTGAAATCGATATGGGAAGGGAATCTATACTTAGGACCCTTAGAAACAATGTTACGAATTCTAGAATCCGGGATGATCTTCAAATTTCCAGTCACAACATGACCTGCTGATGGGTAAATAAATTTAGAATCTTTACAATCTCATGAATCAGGAGTATTAGCATCGATGTCAAGATCAGACACAAGTTTATTGAAATTAAATATGATACTTCTAATCGGTTTGTTATACTTATAACAAATAATAGGTGGTTCAGAATTTTGGAAATAATCAGGTATGGAAGATGTAACAGATTTATCCTGAAATATACTAGGTAAATCTATAAAGTCAATACCTTTGTTAATGAAAGGGATTTTAATGAAATTTCTTTTATGATTGATTTCAGAATCAATTAGTGGATGGAGAGCGTGTTGAGTATAACATCTAGTTAGAAGTGCCGCTTCGTACATTTGGTGATTTCTATCGTAAAACCTAAGACTTATTACTGCATTCATGGGGATAATATAGAATTGAGACTCACACGGTCGATATGATGAAAATCAACAGAAATATATATAAACGTTTTTGGGGAAATCACAAATCCGCCAAAATAAAAATACGCCAAAAGGTCCATTTATGAAAACCGCCAAATTTTGCTGCCGCAAAATATAAGTGTTTTACAGTACCACGCCCTCAAAAAAACTCTCGACATGTTATGGCATCCAGCCTAATGGGCTACCATGCGGAAATACAATTATATCAATATCAGTCTTGTTCTTGCCACTAAGCACCTCTACGACAAGCTTTGAATGAAGTGCAGCAGAATGACAGGACATGATTAATTGAGGCTACGCAATAATGCCTTCTGTCACCCAGCCTATTCAACAGCTCTTTCAAAATGATCATATCTTATCTTCTAAACGAACACGATGAAATTTAAGCTAAGGCGGCAAGACTATTCACAGCCTGTGGTTTGCAGATTGATGCACTAAAGACTTGCTGAGCTAGAGCAGGGGCAAGAAACCATAAACGAAAGTCTCGAGAGAATCGACACAAGGTACAAAATTGAGATGCGTGCTGAGAAGACCAAACTGATATGAAACACCACTAGTGGCACCAAAAACGAGGCCAAAGTAAATGGACAGAATTTGAAAACTGTAACTAGTGTCAAATAGCTTAGCAGTGTCTCAGCTGGCGCTTCAAATTTGAAGTTCGCTTTAGGATTGCCCAGACAATCACAGTCCATAATGTAACCAACATATTTCTTTAGTGAAAGTTGAAAATGATGCTCTCCCACGTGTCGTAGCTTTATCTTCTTGTGGGCCTGTGAAACGAGGGCCTTGACGACAGAGCCAGAAAAAAACACGAAACTGAGGTGGACGGATTACATTGTAAGGTCTTCTGGCTAAACAAAGACGATCGTGCAGGGTAAGATGGAAGGAAAAGGAAGAAGAGGTGAACAGAAAGAGAGATGGGTGAGTGAACAGAAATAGACTTTGCCAGATCATCTAAGGCAGCTGAAAATACTACCAGGTGAAGAGAGATTATTGCAAGTTCATCTGCTGTGTCCCAACCAGCATGCATGGTCACGAGAGAAAACAGAACAGTAGGTTTCGATTAGCTCTTTAGTTGTTTAGCCCACATTTACACATTATTTCCGGCTGTTCTATTCTGTTCTGTTCTGTTTTCTACCTGCATCTCCGTATAAAAATCTCCAATAATAATACAAATATCCAACCGGAAAGAAAAAATGTTGTGAAACAGTTTATGCCTAAATATGCTGCTTGATTAGCTGTGGTGGGATTGACGGCTATTTGAGAGTTTGAGACAGTATTTCAGTCTATATCAAGCCGACGTTTTGAAATATACTTTGCATCATCGCCTAACCCGACCAATTCCGGCAAAATATGTACAAGAAGTCTAGTCATGAGATAACGGTTTGGTTAGAACAGCGTCAGCTCAGGTTGTGCCCAGCTGTTTACCTTGGTGTGCTCAAGTGAAAAAGGACCTAACGCCATAACGCTCTTATGCGCAGGCTGAATTGAGTCTCCACTGTTCGCACATGCGTTGAGATATGTTTTCATGCACCGCCAATAAAGTCATGCGTGAGCTGCGCATCATCCACTCTTACCAGAGCGAATGGTCTGAGTCATTACGTAATTTGATGTGAGCATGGGAAGTTGGATCATACCATGGTATGATCCAACTATCCATGCTCATAACAAACTGAATTCACATTCAGATACGCGTCCTTACGACGGTCAATTTTGTATCTCTTTGTAAATTGCTTTCTGTGGAATAAGTGTTGAAGACAATTTCCATAAATATAATAAACTGATGTAATATTGAGACAAATGGAATCGAAATAAATGAGTCTCCGATAGATTTAGTCTGTATGTTGACTTGATGATATAGTGATACACAGACAAATCTCTATGTAAATATACATCACAGACAGATCTCTCTCTCTCTCTCTCTAAATATACATAAAGCTCTCAGGCTCATATAGACTATAAATCAACAAATGCATCGAATTTCAAGTAATAAAAGTTAATTCTGTTCTATCGGGTACACACAAAATAATCACCATATCCAGGCTGGGCATCGTTCTCCTGTTTAAATAATACTTCTAAATTATATCTGCGAACAATCGATGTAATATTCCAATAGTATCGCCGTTGATCGCGATCGGTCCAAGGCAATTCTGCCGTTGTCTCAACATATGCATGGAAATCATAAAGTTTAAAAAGTCGGTATTGAAGATGTGACTGGCATGCCATATGTACAGAAAGTTTTCCAAGTTTTGGAAAATTCAACTCGAATGGTAGCATTAAACCTAGGTTTCAAACATTCAAAAATTCGGTTTTAATTATTGAAAACCTACATTCGAAATATGTAATAAAACATGTCACGGGGGAGAAAAACCTTATAAGCGCTCAGCTTCGTTCTAATCCCAAGGCTTTAGTGTCTACTATATACGTATATGTATGTATCATACAATTTCCAAACGAAAATATTATGTTTAAACCAAAAATCCATTATACCACAGTTTAAGGTGGTGATTTATGGTAAATGTAAAAATCTGCATAAAACCATAAAAAAGTAACGTATCTCCCTGAAAGTTAGCAGACTTCTTATTTTTGTTGTTCTTTACAGTTTAGAATACAAAACAGACGTACATGCTGCTTAAAAAAGTGTTTTTATAAGGAAAGATCAAAGGGTAATTTTCTGCGAATAAATCTGAAAAAATAATATCGTTATTGAAAATTTACGTAGTGCTGAAGGTGCATTATTGCATAATGAAGAGCGTCCTAGCAATTATTTATTCCAACTCTTTCTCAAATTGTAATGTAGACCAGATGAAAACGGTAGCTATTTCTCAAATGTTCAACCATGTACAAAGTAAATGTACACTGGACGCATTTATTAAATATAGGGTAGGCAAGCATACCTATGTTAACACCTACAATATAAATAATACATTACTGACATGATCAGTGGTGTGTAGATGAAATTGTTCAACCTTGTTAAAATAGTCTCACCTGTCTCACCTGTGTGTTTTGACAAAATAATTTGGACACAGACTGCATCTTTTTTCATCTGCTCAGCCTGATAATGTGTGAAAGAGTTTGAAATAATAATTGCTAGGACGCTCTCCATTATGCAACAAGGTACTCTAAGCACTAACTATATTTTCAATAATGATATTATTTTTTCAGATTTATTCGCAGAAAATTACCCTTTGATCTTCTCTTAAAAAAACACTTTTTAACATTAACAAATGCTGCATTTTGGGATTCTTAATTATGAGAAACAACATACAGAAGGCATCTGCTAAGTTTTGGAAAGATCAGTTTTATTTTGAGTATTTTATGCAGATTTTTGTCTTTGTCCCAAATCAGTGATTATCACCACCTTAAACTTAGAAGGTACGGTAAAGGGCAATACTAAGGAACTTTGACACCTTAGTCTCACACCAAGCACTCTTTGACAAGTGTTAACCAGGGGCGTAGCTAGGGGCAATAACACAGTACGCACAATCATGTTTTATACTCATTGGGGGCAATATTAGGGGGTTAAGCCGCTAAGATATTTCGAATTTGCGTGTCTGTTGGCAGTTAGTATTAAAATTATGCCCAATTAACAACATTTCAGCATGAAAATACGCAGGTGTGTGTTGAAATTTTGTCAATTTGACAAAATTTCAATACGCACCTGCGTATTTGCGTAAAGGTAGCTACGCCCGTGTTAACCATAGACTGAAAATCAAACTTAAATACTTAAATGCTCAAAATGACCTCTCCTTGAACATTCTGTCCGAATTAAAAATAAAAAAAAAGACGTGGTTAAAAATTTGTTTGGAGTGCTTTAAGTTTAAACCGTGGTTGAAAGAATGCATTTTTGAAAATTTAAACCCAAAGCGTATATTTGAAACGTAAGTTTGAAGATAAAACCTAGAATTGAAGCTGTCAAACCAAGGTTTTAGGACTTATGCGTTTTTCTTCCCAAAGATATATGATTCAGTAACATGTCTTGTTTATCATTTCTTGTCTCTTGTTATTGTGTGATCTATGATTGTTAGCTGTTTATATTTAGAATTACTAATGAATACAATAGCAAATTGCGTGTGAAACTGGCGTTTTAAATACATTATTTTCCGTTCATTTCGGCACTAATTATTTGAATTTCTAGAAGTGAGCGTGACTTATTCAACCTGTTGTGGCTTGAGAAACGACAAAACACTCAATCTTAAGGACAGTCGTCATCTGGCAAATAAGAATGTCTCTGTTTGCATAAGATAACAGTTATCTGCGTGTGAGGTGTCGGGACAGGTCTTCGTTTGAGCCGCGACACGACAAACCCAACAAAATGGTATGTGCGCCCAGCAAAGACCCAGATCAGCCAGGGCATCCGCCCAGTCTGATCAGAGTCTTTGCAGTCCGCATGGTGCTAGCTTTGACCCTTAGCTACCCTTTAATCGCAGAGCGAAGTCTCTGGTCAGTTAAGGCGGATGCCCAGGCGTGTCACGCGTGACCTTTAAAGGCTTCAATGGGTACAATCTTTCATGATAATCCGATTTTTCCTGGAATTTTCGTGTTACTTCTTGTTACACTGTCAAATTGCAATCAGATGACATTCTTGGTCATATGACCTTAACCGTTTAATATACTATCGGAAGCTCAATTTGAAATGCCGAGTGGCCTTGGAAGATGGTGTAAGTATGAGTGACCATGGACAAAAGTCAAATATTAGCCTTGAGCTATAGTTTTCAAAATCTTCACATACTCATTCACTTGACATGATCTAGTAGTTTTATATCATAAATTCTATAATATCAGATCAGTCTAGAGTTTTATCAGTTTCTCGTACAAAACTAAGGGAAGCATATCCGCAGTTTCCGCATATATCACCCTTGGGTTATCACTTTACCAAATTTAATAGTTCATTAGTCTTACATGACTACCAACTTTCAATGTTATTGGCCATTCGGTTCTGGAGATATCGGTTTTAAGGAAACCATTTAAATTAATTTTTGTTTCCTGACTCGAGGTAACGTCATAGGAAATTTGGCTTCAATGTGCCTATAGGCTTTGGAGGATTGATAAAATCGATGAAATATTAGGGACACTGAACATCGATCAAAACCTGAACTTGACCTTCATTTCACAAAACGTGTCTTATACTCATTAAGATCAATACAATGTACCATAGGCCTAAATAATTTCATAAGAATCCGCATTTTACTACATGTACTCTAGACGTCATTATGTTTCATAGAAATCTGCTGTTTTTACACTTTTCCATAAAAAACACAAGGAAGCTGTTTGAACATATTTGTAAAAGGTCAAAAGTCAAGCAAGAAAATATTCATTATCCTATTTAGTCGACTGTGTATACCAATATATCAATTTCCATTTGAAGGTTTTCAATACTTTTCAAAAATCGGATCTTATGTTGTGTTATTGTATAATGACCACGGTAAACAGCTATGGTCATGTCGGGACTGTCAGTTAACCTAACTGCACTATTCCTGGGCGGGATTAGAGCTCCTAAGCGGTTAACCAGTACCAAGTGTACTAACGTTCACCAGTAACTGACAACTGCCCTTCTTGAATCAGCGGAAGAGGAAATGAAAAAAAGTGGCCGGACCGGGTATCGAACCCAGGACCTCTTGCCTTCAAGTCAGGCGACCTACCGACTGCGCTACGCGGCCCGGCAAAAATCGGATCTTATCGCACGTTCTTGATACTAGTCGAGTCTATTCATTGACATTTATTTATTTAGTTATTAATTTATTTGCCTATTTTGATCTGTAAAGAATGTTGTTTTTAAAGTTTACAAAACTGGGTGTGGCAGTCATATTGGTTGTGTAAAGGACTATTCGAGCAAAATTTTGTTCCCTTAACCCCTGTATAAAGATGGCAACAATCGGCAAAATTAAGCTGAAATCGAAGTGTACATGATGGTAGACTATGGACCTTATGAAATAACTGCAACGAATTGACAGCTTTATGTAAATCAGATTGGGTGTTGTCTAGATGAAACAATTTATATGCTTCATAAAATTAGCCGCGACGCGAGAAAACCAACAATGTGGTTGTGCGCCCAGTGCAGACTCAGATCACCCTGGACATCCGCTAAGTCAGGCCAGAATCATCGCTTTGCGCTTAGATGGTAGCTAAAGGACGAAGCTAGCTCCGAGCGGACAGCGAAGACTCTGATCAGACTGGGCGGATGCCCAGGCTGATCTGAGTCTGCGCTGGGCGCACAACCACATTGTTGGTTTTGTCGTGTCGCGGCTCAATTGTGGTTTTATAATCTCCTATCAGGCAAAGACAGACACATATGGACTCATATTATATTATAAGATGTGTGGCTATAGGCCTACCGAGACCAACGTAATAGCTGAAGTGAAACATATTCAAACGCTTCCAAATAAATAAGTCTCTGTCAAATATGATTTAGTTTTCTCCATTGATTTCAGCTGCGTCAGAATGAATATATTTTTTACAAACAAATTATTTAAGAGACAGACACGCCTCCATTTGCTGATTCTGGCTCTTTACCATTTGAGGTCACTACTAAATATGGTCATTTAAAGTAGCCTTATTAACTTATAAGAGATAGAATTTCTATACTGATTAACTTGTCGTTTCGAAGTAAATTTTAGCGGTGTTTCGCATCCATTCGTTTGGAATATTTTGACTCTTTATAGGTTCTTGCTGGATATTTTATCTCCTTCCTGTTGCCCTTGTCTGTCTCGTTTATTGAGGCACAGGGGTCGGGGCGGCTCGTTGGGAACGCCTGTGCACACGAGTTAATACGTAGGCGACTCTTACCTGATGTCTGCAGCTACTTGTTCCGCGGATGCGTTAGTAAGGACTGCTTGTTGCCTGTCGAGACCTGTACATCACCGTTTTAATTTGAATTAAAATCTTAAAGAGTTCCTTCAAGAGCAGGGAATACAACAGAAGATGGAACATGGGCCAGACTACGTAGTTTAGGCTAATAAAGCTTCATCAGTGCCCTGGCAATATCTGGTGACGAAACCGGAGAAAAGCATACTGAAATTTCTCAATTTTAATTGGGCAGTCTATTCCAAGACTGACTATTAGCAAAAGGGTCCAAATAATAATATAATGGACGATGATCTAGAAAAAGAGTCTCAACCAATCTCAAATTTCAGATTTCTGAGAATATATCCTCTGATCTCAAAGGACGAAAATAAATAAAATCTGCACTTGAGTTTTGGGATTTAGCGACACTGAAGAAGTTAAATATAGAAACGCGCGTCTTTCGCACCCATTTCATTATAACTACAGAGTGTTCATTTAAATAAGAAAATTTATGTTATCACATGTTTCGAAACCACAAAGACCCCATGACTAAAACCCTTTCTGTTCAACCCACAGTAATAGTCAGAGTTTTGCAACAAGCATATATATTCAAAGGTTGCATTTGGAAACAAAGAACATACACACGAACAAGAAGCAAAATCTTTGTTTTATTGAGTCTTACATGCAGAGACAATGTTGTCTGCACAGCTCCCGTAGCGCAGACTTTAGCAGTATTCCATTTTCCAACTTACTACCAAAGGTTCAATAATCACAAAGAAATTAAAAAATTAAATCTAAACTATGAGAAGTACGAAGATAGCCTTTTAAATGAACCAGAATTTTATTCTTAGTCGTCTCGACCTAAGGTTAATTAAGGAATGAATTTCATTTTTCTGAGGTTTATCGAAGTGTAAACTACATTGGGTCACGTGCAAAGTGAATGAACCCCGAAGGGGTTCATGTAAACTTTGCTAGTGACCCAATGTAGTTTACACTTCGATAAACATCAGAAAAATTATGTTCATTCTATACTTATATTTACATTCATTTGAATGAACTCTTTCTTGAAAAATCTTATATAAGCCCTAAAATTGAAGCAATAAAACATGTACACGCAGGTTTTTCTGCTAACAGCAGAATGGCATGCATGACGTCATGACGTTGCTGACGTCCAATCAGCTGGTAGAGAGTCATTGTTTATTTTTACGTCATTGACGTCGCGTGTCTTAATGTAATTATTGGAATGTAAATTACATTACGTTCCAATGGTTTACTACAGGGCTTTTCAGTAACTACACCACGAATGTAAATATTACATTATAGGTGATTATGTGCTGACAGTTCAATATCCAATAACGTGTCTGGTCACACGGCTTGTTTCAGCAGATGCTGTATATCCCGGGCACACCTGACTTTACCACTATATAAGAAATCTGTTGGCGGTGTATAGTTCACTCGCCAAACTCACAACCCAACGACTAAACCAATACAGCCAATTAAACCAAACATTTTGAAGAAGCACGATCACATATGCACAAATAGTGTGTGATTCGGCCACCTTTTTAAGAAGGATTTTCAGTCCAATTTTCGTGAAATTAAACCAATTTAACTATGAAGAAATACCAGATCGTCATTGCAGTTTATACCGGAAACTGCCGTTTACTTTATCATTTCATTCAATTATCTGAAAGTGCTGTGCTTGATATTTGACAGGTTTATAGCTGGCATAGCATGACAGGAAACTTTTTGACTTCAAGGCTAAATAATCATTGTACCTGCAAAGAACGTTGCTCGGTATATATTCTTGCATCCCATTCTAAAAACATTCAAAAATAGGTGGACGGATGATGTGCAATTTTAAGTCCTTCTCTACAGTATTTGTCATATGAGGAAAATAAAAGGGTGTGACTTAAAAACATGTGTGCAATGTAAACCCTACAAAGGTGGAAAAGATTCCTGCCTGCATCGGGAATTGAACCCAGAACAGCTAGATCAGCAGGCCAGAACATAACCCACTGAGCTAACGGGTCTCCATATTTTATAAGGTTTTTGATGTTTATGGTACATAATTCTTTCAAATATTACATTATGTTTTCACTCTGTAAGTTTCATATGGAAATAGTTCATATTATGGGACCAGGCTTTGAAGTGTATATATTGTATGCTAGTTGAGATTGCATTTTGTACGTAAGTACTTTGTCGATGTTAAACTGCTCCAAATGTTAAAGGCATACGTAAATGCATTGTACCACTGGTAAGAGATGCGGTTCTAAGATCGAGTATTGGTGACGGAAATCTTTTCAAACGTAAACTGGGTTCCATTGCACACAGCCTTTCAATAACACCCTCCCATCATCCTCATATAACTGAAACACTGGTGAAATGGACGAAAAATAACAAGTCACCCATCCATCCACTGGCAAGCGGTAGTTTCTATGTTATGGTATGTGCAAAGGAATAGTTTAAACTGTATGCAATGCAATCAGTCATAGTTTTCCCGAAGTGTACAAGAGAAATCAGGCCCCGAGGTTATAAAACTTTTTTATTCTAAACTCAGCAGAGCATAAAAATACAAACTAATACTTAATAAATTCAGAGCACTCTGCAGAAGTTTTCTATGGATTCTGACATTTGCTTTTCACACAATTTCTCTTATTATAATGCTCGAAACAGGCCTTGTCTACTATTTTAAAGTTTATTCGATATTGAAAGTTGAGCACGATCTCAGCTTAGAACGAAAACAAATAATATCCTAGGGGTCTGTATACCTGACAATGTCAGAATAGCTCCACATTAACACCTTATTCTTATATGATAGTATGACTTTGCTGACTCGCCTACACTTAGCAGAAACGTGGCATTAGTTTAACGTTTCCCATGTCGGCGTCGGAGAGAGAAAAACGGAGAATGAGGTCAATGACCTATTGCATTCTTTAATCTTAGACTATGTTGCTACACATTCTACAACAGCCTGAAAAACTAAGGAATCCTAACACCGTGACACATATAGAGTAATCAACTCTGGAACAATTCAATTTGTTTCTGCGTGTAAGATACCCATACATCAGTTTCAAACAAATTAATTCCCCTAGGTATCTTCGAATAGACACAATTCGTCATTTGGAGCAGTCCTAGTGAAATGTATTACCGTTTCTGAGATATTTTGAGACTTAATTTTTGTGAGGTCAACAACCCACCTTCATTTTAAACGTTTATGAAGCCGAAGCTGTTTGACGTTATCAGCCAGGTCAAGACACATTTCAGCCGCGACACGACAAAACCAACAAACTGGTTGTGCGCCCAGCGCAGACACAGATCAGCCTGGGCATCCGCCAAGTCTGATCAGAGCCATCGCTGTCCTCATGGAGGTGGCTTAGACCCTTAGCTACCCTTTGAGTGCTTAGCTAAGAGTCTGATCAACTTAGGCTGGTGCCCAGGCTGATCTGAGTCTGCGCTGGGCGCACAACCACTTTGTTGGTTTTCTCATGTCGAGGCTCATTTTGCGTAGACCGTAGAATTATATTGCAATAATGTACAGAAAACCCGCGATATATATATTATCTAATACTTTGGAGGTATTTTGGTTATTGTGGGTCAGTTAAAATGAGCCGCGACACGAGAAAACCAACAATGTGGTTGTGCGCCCAGCACCGACCTAGATCATCCTGGGCAGCCACCCAGTTTTATCAGACTATTTCTGAAGTGCTCAAACGGTAGCTAAGGGTCTAAGCTACCTTCATGCGGACAGTGAAGACTCTGATCAGACTGGGCGGATGCCCAGGCTGATCTGAGTCTGCGCTGGGCGCACAACCACATTGTTGGTTTTGTCACGTCGCGGCTCAAATGAGGTTTCCGCTGAAGCCGGTGCTTCGGGGCGCGGGCAGCGTTGCAACATAAAATTTTGATTACTGTCACATTTAAACCGAGTTGGTTATATAGAGGATCTTACATGAGGGCTCATGTATTATTGAATTTATTAAACGAGTTGGGGAAAACGATAAGATGCGAGGCTCTGCCGAGCATCTTATCGTTTCACCAACGAGTTTAATAAATTCAATAATACAGGAGCATGAATGCAAGATTCTGTTTATCATATAACCAGAAATCGCATTCTATTAGCAAATTTTACACTAAAACGTTTCGATTTCGCATTAGAAAACGCGACGTTTTATGGACTTCATAGCTTAACGTTACGACGTAATTTGCATATTTAATCCATTAGTGGATTATCGTTTTTAATGCATGGCTTTATTACACTCTCAGATGCGACGTCATATGATAAATTTGTTTCTTTGATGTGTTCCTTGCTTCCAGATCTTCATTCAGAATACATTCTGGTGATGGTAGCAATCGATACCTTTATTCTTAATATTGGGACAGCTAAGACAGAAAATCGTGCAAATCCGGCTCAGACTACTCCGAAATGAACAGTCTCATCAGTGTCTACCCAGTTTTATTTTATCCCATATTCTTCTTTTGGGCGTTTTGCTGCATTGTAAAACAAAATTGTTCCATTTTAGGACAGATAAGGTAATAATTTTGGGTGTCCCAAGTGCTTAGATTTGTTAAGGCATACTAAAGCAATAGTCTTAACCTAAACAGACATAAAGCAACACAAACATTCTTTGATATTTATGTAAATCGTCTCGTTTTTGCCTCTTGAGGGCCATGATGATTTAAGATGGGAAGACAATAAAGAAATAAAATTGTAACATGTCGTGCAGGAAACAGATTATGATGATAAATATTCATATTATGATGTTTGTGTAAGAATTTGCACTTGAGGAGATGATATAATACTAGAGGGAACAGAAAAATGAATCCAATTTTATATTTGCACCATATTTATTTTATATGGCTTATTAGAGCAGAAGCAGCGTTTATCTTAAAATTAGAGTGTTTAGGTTTAAGTGCTACCAGGGTATTTAGGGTTGCCTTTTGTTTGTTTTGTATTGTGAGTTTGAAATAAAATTATTAAAAATAAATGTTGGGAAGGAACTGCTCATTCGGTTTACCGTGCGTGTCTTTCGTGAACTTGTGTCAATTTTTCCGTGTGTGTGTGCTTCTTTCTCTATAGGTTTTGAGGGCGAGATGTGGGATTTGATTGTGTTAATTCCTGACAATTGCCTCTCTTTTTACTTTAATTGTGCCGGACAGGGATGAAGCTATAGACACTTTTAATGATATGCACAATCATGTTTTATGCTCTTTGAGAGGTGGAGGGGCTGGGAAAGAGGAGACTTTGTCCTTAAGGTATTCCAGATTGATTTGTAATTTGACAGTATGCTTTGAAATTCTGTCTAAATCATTTAACTTCATCTTGCAGATACGCATGTACGTGTTGAAATTATGCCAGTTTGACAAACTTTTAATACGCAAATACGCACTCGCCTACTTATTAACAGAAAGTTATGCCCTTGCCAGAAATTTGATGCACAAGGTAGGAGTGAGTCATATAATGTCACATAATGATCTTAATCTTGAGAAATATGATGTCTTCGTCTGCTCATTTTGTTAACCGTATAAACCAAATATTTAACCTCAGACAAAGAATAATTGTTTTATTTTATTTTTTTAATTTTTTTTTTAGTTTTTATTTATTTATTTATTTGAGAAATCAAAGTCAACCGTTAGACCAGGTCAAATGGTAGTAATATCGTAAATTTGTTTCAACAATAAAACCAAAAGCCGGTTTAGGCTCTGGTTCCAATCATTATTTGACCGGAGTCTTAAGTTGTTGCTTCAGTTTTTGTTCATTTGGATCATTGTTTTCTTTTTTATGTCTGTTTTTCAGTTTGTGTTCAACAATTTGTTTGACACTAGATCGATGGCTACCTTTCTAAGACAAAACTCTATACTTAGCTTACCGCACTTCTCGTTGCATTATTTTTTTCAAGTTTAGTATTAGCTCCTAATACTTGCTTGTTTTACGTATTTTTTCTTTCCAGCTACCGTTTTCAGACCGATATTTTACGCATTACCGTATTCTTCCTAATAAGCGCACATGCCCCTATAAGCGCACACCATGGCAATTTGTGAGACATAGGACTATAAATGCACGTATTTTTACTGGTTTATTCCTTTGTTTGCTTGTTTACAAGAGCTGAAAATGCAACAGAATATATCATTTTTTATTTCTAAAGCTTCTCTATGAATTTAAAGGTTAAGCATCAGAGAAAAGCTGCCTATAAGCAGCTTTTCTCTGATGCTTTACCTTTAAATTTGTTCCTTTCAATATAAAATAACCTATTAAAATGTGCGCTAATAAGAAAGAAAGTTTACTACAAGTATTTGCCACCATTTTGAAAAAGTTAAGCGCACAGGGCGCTAATAAGGTCGATTACGGTATTTCATATAAACGGTGTGTTACAGAATTCGTGTCATCATTTATTTCTTGGATATTTCCAATTAAGCAACAAAAACAGTCTCCTTATAAATACAGACGCTCGAGATGCAAAATACAAACATCTACTTAAGAAGACATTCAGCAACACTTACTGTCTTCTATTGTTATGTAAACTGTCTGTTAGTATTCTCTAGAGCTGCGAAATAATTGAATAAGTAAAGATAATAAACATGCAACAAAATGTGCAGGGACAAGATTTTCACCATAAATATTCAAATTATAAACACCATGGACTCAATGAGATGTTTAAATACCAGAGGGAAAATAGAACTACTGTTGATAGGAGGATCCGTCTATGATAGGAGAAAAAAGATATAAAAACTAGTGTTTACTTTTTCACACTTAACGTTTCAAGGGACACTTCATAAATATGTTTTCAGATAGATTGGTAAATAGATCAGTGCCAAGGAACTAAGTTCATATCTGTAACGTTAAGAGTCCACGAGAGTTAGACTGGGCTATGTTTGAAAATGTAAACTAAGATTCTGCAATTAGAACGTTCCGACCACAGACTTTTACTTCGAAGATTTAAAAATGGTACAAATGAGATCAGATTGGTTTTAAACGATTATTACTATGAAACGATAATTACCAATACATAGTCTAAACCAACCGGTTCAATGTTTTATATTGCAGGAGTAGATGCGTGTCTGTTTGGACTTGAAACAATATTTCACTGTATATAGCCGACTCTCATCTGCCATTAAATGAAAATAATTTAACTGACGGAATATCAGATGTGTATTTTAATTTACATTTGCATTTGGTTCAATAGCTATAAACGTTATGTTGAACTAAGGCAGCCTGTGTTCAAGAAAACAAGAATTGCCAATACAGTTTTGGCGGGTGCACTGTTGAAGAAAAAGTGATTTTCTTATTCCTTCCATCAAACTGTTACTGAGTCGTCTTCACAGTAAACGAAACAAATGTACTGATACAGTTTAATAACACATGCCACCTACGTCACCAAACGAATCATACTAACACGAAGCAACACCATAGGAGCGTCTTGTAACCCAAATTATTGCACAAGCTGGCACTAAATGGTATCATCAACTCTATATTAGCATTACGGTCGAAAAAGACAATATATACTCCTCGCCAAAAGTTTAGCATAATTAATTGTTAAGTTAGCAGCAGAAATAACTGATAAAGGGGACTTCTTACAAGTAAAAACTGTGTGGTTATGAATCCTATCCGAAGCAGTAATGTACAACGAAAACACCTACACATTGGATATTTGAAACCCTGCAGCTGTTTGGATACACAACGACAAAAGTTAAGACCACTGCAATTAAAGAAGAGTTTTTGACACTTTTTAACAGTGTGTCTTAAACATCATCAGTTTTAATTTTTCACACACCAAATTACCATAGTCTGTAGACAACATGTTAAATCGTAACTTGCTACATTGATTGTGTCTCCGTCATTTCTAAATCAGACATAAAAGTAACTCTTGTCAATACTTGTATTCTTAATCATTAACAGTGCATTTTTCCTATGAATTCTTATCATTTTTGTCTTTCTGAAAACTGTCGGTCATTGATACCGGCACTTCAAATTTTATGTGTAACTTACTTTTTCCGTGGTCTCCTGTCTGACGTGCGACATTTTTTTCCTGGCACGACATTTTATGTGCAGAAAATAAAAGATAAAAAAACTATTATTTAACACAAAAATGCCAACCCGCCAAAATTATTTTACCTGATAATTTTGGACAAACATGTCATAAGGCATATGCTTAAGTATTCTATCTTTCAAAATCCGTATATTATATCGTTGTTTTATAGTTTGTTAATTTTCTGCAGAATTTGTCACAAACGTACCATAGAGCTGAAATATGCTAAACTTTTGGCGAGGAGTATATTACGGACTAGTAATATATCAAAGATATACGCCTTCAATATTTCTATTAACTTTCAAATTTCTTATGAAAAACTATACCCGAGGCATGATAATGATTGCTTGTAAAAATACTTTTATCTACCTAATTTATGATTTGTGATGGTAACTGGAAGTAGGAGAATTTAAGAAAATAAATAAATTGGCGGGAATAGCGGTCCGCTATTCGCAACAAAAATGCAGACTGGATACGCCCAGCAATCATAGTTAATCGGGGCAAAATTATATCATGAATAATTTCAAGACCTTTCTCTAATCGCCTTCAGACAGTTATTAGCTGAAATGAACTCACGTGCACGGTTTGAGGTTAATGCTATTGTTAAGTTATTTACTCCACCAATCATAAAATTCAACGTGTGCTTGCAGAAACGCCTTTTATTGGCACATGGGAGTCAGTCAGTTTGTGACGACAAAATATTCGTGAATATTCAACAAGAGTGTGCACGCATATGTCGTCTCTGCCTCCGTAACAAAGATTTTTCGTTGAAGATTGTTTGTACAAGTCTTAATTGTGTAGCATACATCTAACCAGTTTCCTAATTTTGTGATTATTTCGTAATGGAATACGAGGGAGTATACCTTCAATTATATATGTCAGCTAACATGTGACAGTGTATTGAATACACAATCACATAGAAGCTGACATATATAATTAAATAATTTCACACAGTGTTTAAATATTACGTCAACGTCAATGATACTGCTATTGCATCGATGTTGGCATGATGTCGTAACATCCGGTGTCAGTATCAATCTAGTATTTCTACAATCTACTATTTTTTTGGTGTGACGCTGCGCATATAACATGTCAATTTGGCTATTCTGTCTAGCATTAAGGAAATGGTTCTGGCATGAAAAATGTTCCATTCATTTTTAAACAAAATTTTCACTATCAGATAGTATTAAATTTGCACGTTGGACCACGCTTGGAGCATTCATATCGAGACAAGCTGCCATTAACTCTTTCGGCGCCAATTTTTTCAGACGACAAATTTTCGTCTGCTCAAATCATCAGACGACAGATTTGTAATTGGAAATTTTAACAATCTAAAGACATTTTTCATAAAATCAGGCTTTTTAAGTTCATATTTGAATGGCAAACAGTGTAGATCCTGATCAGACGGCTCTTTTAAGAGCCGGCTGATCTGGATATACGCTGTTTGCAAAACTTTGGCGCCGAAAGAGTTAAGTGAAACAAATTAAGCTGAGCAAGCATAGGATAATTGTTGCAATTCCTACAGGAAGTGGCAAATCAAATTAACATTTTATGCAATTACTTGCGAGTAGAATGTATATTTTTGTACAGATTTAAGCTTGACTTAACGTGACATGATGAGTTAGTCAAATGAATTGAGAGATCTGGCTATTGATAGTCAAGCTTTAGGTTATCATTGTGAAGCTATTTTCTATGATACATACATGTGGAGGATAAAGCATGCTCACTTCATGTACCCGCCAGCACCTGATCACATTATTGTATCCTATAATTTCGGATCATTTGCACTGGTTCAACAATGCAGTCATCTCTTGATATCTAGAAGTCGAAGCTCGTCTTAAACTACTGATATCTCAAAGTAAATAGTCTGTTCCAAATAATTACTTTGATATACCAATAGTTTGAGATGACAGGGGTTGAAATTTAAAGAAATATGGGAACGTTGGCCGAAATATTACTGTTAATGTAATTGGTCACTTCGAGATATCAGTGTCGAGATATCAATAGTTGACTGTATGACTGTTGTGATACGCTGTGTTTGTTTTTACTTCAGGCGTATTGGTACATCTCCATGTTTCTTTGATAGTTTTACATTGAGAAAACTTTTGTGACTTCCTGTTTACTTCCCCTGACGAAAAAGTAAAAAGATAAGCAATGATGAGGAGCTACTCGTTGATTGATTGATTGTTTTGGGTTTAACGGCCCTTTGAGACAGTATTTCAGTCTATATGGGGCCGTCTCCCAGAGAGGGAGAAACAGGAGAAATGATAGACGAGAGAAAAAAATGTCCAAACAACCCCCACCCGCACCTACAGTACTGGCAGCGCAAAACCGTACACACGCTTCGCAAGAAATTCGCGTTCGAAACGCGCTCGAAACGCGTTTTTACGAACGCGTTTTTGCGATTTAGAAACGCGTTTTCGAAAGAACCAATCGACTTGCTCCGTAAAATCGCGAAAATCGCGTTTGTACGCGAAAATCGGTTCAGCCAATCAGAACAGCGATATAAGTTCGCGTTTCTTCGTCGCTTCGCGTTCGCACGCGTTTACTGTTTAGACCAATGAAAAGTGCGTTTGCCAAACGCGTGTGGATCGCATATAGCCTGGTTCCCGGCCTCCTTTATACTTTTGTCCAATGAACTGAATACCAGCTATACAGGTAAATAGTGAAAGTAGGATTTGCGTTTTTTAATTATTTGACGAAATATATGTATGTTGTTCATACTCCGGTCTAAAGACACATTCGCGCTTAATGCTGTTGATTTTATTATTCCTATAACCCGATGGCCTAAAACTATTTTCTTTTATTTTCTTAAATGAGAATAATAATAAAGTTGACTTACGGGGTATGTGAAGAGGTTATCGGATGGAAACACAGAGAGAGAGAGAGAGAGAGAGAGAGAAAGAGAGAGAGAGAGAGAGAGATGAAGAGGAGAGTTTTCTAACAACTTAGATTATATAAATTTCCTGGAATTTCGTCACATCTTTTTATTCATATATATGTTTTTTCTTCTTCTGCTCCTGTACAGTGCAGGGCTTCTCAGCGTAACGCACTGGGGTTTTTGGTCTGTGAAAGCGGAAGGATTTTGACACAAAGAATCCGAACCCTTTCAAAATCGTTGTCATTCAAACATCACTTGAATCTCATGTATAATAACGGTCGTAGGTGCAAAACTACCAATTCAGGGATCGCAGGTTCGGTCTTCCGCTTCTCCGGTCCTTTGGAGGGACTTTCAACTGAGGTCCCGTTCTGTCCGTATGAGCTTTATGTTGGTAGTGTTGTTAAGGTATGCTTTATGTTGGTAGGATTCGGTTACTAAGTTTACTTCTTCTGTCAGGGCTAGGGACTAGCTTCCCTGATCAAAAGGTCTTAAAGTCCGAGTAAATGATTGTCTTTGGACCCATCACCAATAAACTTCAGTTGTAACAGACGGGCGGAAAATACAGAAGAAGAAAGTTCGGTATTTTGACGCCTGGTTTCCGGAACGGAAAAGTCGGTGATTTGCTGTCCTCGGTGCCCAAAGACAGCCAACAACGACTGAAATCAGATGAAAACTCCAAAGAAATTGTCATGTATTTTTATTTCTGACCGAAATGGTGTGTAAAGATTTCAGGCTTCATGTGAAGGCTTACCGATATTCTTTACATATTCTCTGTCTTCTTCCTTTTGTTGAAATCTGCACGATTCTGAACCGTAGTGTTATTATTTCGATTGGACCTATTGTTCGGATTTCGCAAACTCGTGCATTATTAAGGGAACTCTCGTTAGTTACAAGTATTAGCTTTTTCAAAACTAGGAATGCAGCAATTACCCTGGCTGAAGAATAGAAAAGAAAGTCTAGCCCACCACTATTTGATTTATTTCCCTATAGATGATGCATAGACTAGCATGTCCCTTTAAGTTTCATACCCCGGGGGCAGGGTGCAGCCAGACCTCAGAGCTTGTTGAGGCAAACATTTTCAATATTGAGATTTATAGCTGAATACATACACCTCTATGGAAGCGGGTTTATAGAATAACCGAAAAACACAGAAATACCGGAAAGCACCTGAATAACCGAAAAGCAATATCATAAATCAGCTTAACATGGGAATGATAAGGCTTTTCTTGGTTGGAAGTCGTTTGTAGTGTTATTTGTGACACTTTTGCTAGCTTGGGTTTCATACTTGAATAGCATTATAACAGAAAATGGCGCTAAAGAAGCTCAACATTTTTCCAATGCTTTTCAGTTATATCAAAGCATATGCAGGGATACAGACTAGCGGTCGCCCACTCGCCCACTGCGAGTAAAAAAATCTGGTGGGCCCCTAAAATTAAAATGACAGTAGCCCAGCTTGCGATCATCAGCTGTCAGCGAGTGTCTGGCCTGTTTTCGCCTTAGATTGGCGTCCCCTCGTTTTGGAGTAAAATCCGCCACCTCAAAGGGCATTGCAAACTGCCGCACCGATATCTGCGTTGAATATTTGGTGTTCCGTCATACTTGTGTATTGGATTTTATTAACTATCGAAAAACAACATGGCTGCCTCCTCCGTTTGACAGCAAAAATCCTGACCATTTGTAAATTTTTCGCGCATAATATGGCGATACATCGCTGGTGTTTCACACCCGTTAGCTAAAAGAAAGCAAAACCCAGAAGAAAGGAGGATTTACTACAAAGCCTACGGAAACAGTGCAAATCTCGTGCAGATTCTGAATAAAAAAATTCTCATGTTTCTGACGTTTTAAATGTGGGCCCCTAAATTTCTGGCTGGGCGACTAATTTTCAGTTTTTAGGGGCCCAGCTTGCTCCTATGAAAAATTAGTTTGTCTGTAATCCTGATTTGAACTGCCTTAACAAACCAAATTAGTAAATAAAACAACATATGATTATGTATAGTCAAATACAGTTTATCATAAACTGAACAGATTATCAATATGAGACTCAAAATTTAATGGTAAACAAGACTTGTGCGAGTGCTTTCGGTTATATGTTTATGCACTATTTTGTGGAATATCGTTGTCAGTTTTGAAACCAAGACAACTGAAGTTTAGAAAACTACTCTTTCAATGCTTCTCCCACCCATGAAACTAATATTACAATGATCATTCATGCAAAAAACTGATTTTCTAAATTGCTTTTTGGTTATTGCAGTGCTTTCCGGTATTTCTGTGCTTTTCGGTTATTCTATGTACCGTATGGAAGATCCCTCTAATATGGAAACATCTGCCTCCTTCATGTATGTAGGGATTGGAGCTAGAACAATACTTGTTCTGATTTTCATTTTCCCAGTTGAAAAAAGTCTTTTCTGAAAGAGTTGCCATCCACGCCCCTCCCACGGCTAGTGAATCATGCATTAACCACAAAGGACAGCGGGAGCTGGGGGTGGGGAGGAGCGGGGGAATAAATATCATTGTGCTAAAGTTGTCTCCTTTGTAAAATAGCCGACAAAACATAGTGGTATAGCCAAACACGTTTAGATGTTAGGGTATAGTTCCATGTTCTTCAACCATTTTTACAAAGGGGAAAAAAACTTTTGTGGCTTTCTCTTTGCTTCTCTTGATAGTGAAGTCTTTCATAAATAGAGAATGTCGGTGACCCCCTAGCAGCATTTGCCCTCGGAAAAATTATATGATTATTTTTATATCATTATTATTATTATCATATTACATGTAATTTGTTCCATTCACACTCATAATAGTGAGTCCAATTCCCCTCAACAAAGTTAGACTAGTCTTGCGCTAAAGATTTAGCTAATTTAGCACTTTGACTATTTTTAAATCAGGAATAAAAGCATTTTTGCAAAAATATAAATCTTAATATTTTCACAGAATGTGTATTTGATCATCAAATTTTCAAAACTGTAAAAAGTGAATTTGTGAAAAATAGTGAGTTAGGCTCGTCTTGCGCTGAGCCCTCGAAATAATCTGTAGTGCAATTAGGTCACAGTGACCTACTTTCTGTTTACCAGCCAAGTTTTGCTAAAATGCAAATATCTCAAGAAATGCTGGGCAGATTTTGGTCAAATTCAATCAGAATGATCGGCAAATGGAGTTCTTTCAAATTTTTTGTGACTGGGCAATCCAAGATGGCTGTCAGCTGCTGTCACTAAAAATAGCA
Organism: Ctena decussata; assembly: GCA_963989385.1. Taxonomy (NCBI): domain Eukaryota; kingdom Metazoa; phylum Mollusca; class Bivalvia; order Lucinida; family Lucinidae; genus Ctena; species Ctena decussata. The sequence continues at coordinate 78,327,534 of OZ022509.1, forward strand.
AAAACATGAAGATAAAGATTCTCAAGAACCTATGAATGAACTTGAACCGACTTTGTGTCAGAATGATCCTTGCGTGAACTTATTTGAATTTTTTTTTGCAAATTGACCATGCAAAATGGCTGCCTTTTGCTGTTACTAAAAATAGAAAAAAGTATGAAACAGCCAATATCTCATGAACTACCAAATGGATTTTGACCAAATATGTCACACTGATGCTTTCATTGATTTCTTAATGAAGGCACAAAGCAGGTGCGACATAGCGTTCCACAGAATCCTTGTTAACTTCCAGTTAAGGTCTTCTTTTACGTATTTTAACAATGGATAGTCTGGCCAGTTTAAGTGAAATAAATAGATGGCACACCTTTATTGATGTTCCAGTGTTTTGGTATGGTGTAAAGTAGTTCTTGAGAAAACAACAAGGTCCTGTTTTGATGGTATGTCAGGTGAGAAATATAAGAGACATGATTGTTTTGCTCATTTCAGGTGGGAATGGAACTCAAGCCATATAGCCAGTGATGTTTGAACATAATAAGAATAGTACTAGTTTTGTTTCAGAATGAGGCAACAGTCTAGGGGGTTTCCCAAAACTGGCCACCTTTAAAGTGCATTGGGATACCCCAGTCAACAATTTGGACATGTCACCTGAAAAGATGGTGGTGGAGGTATAGTAAAAGCTCTCAGCATCAGTTCGAGTTTACAAGTTTGCTCTAAAGACTGGGACCAAAGGTGGCGACAGATTTGGGACATGCTTCATTCTGTAAGTATCTTAACCTTAAAGAATTAACATTGAAGTCAATGGACAAAAGTAATGGTGGTACATAACCATATATAGAACAAGAGATCCATGAGGCCCTGAATCGCTCAGCTGAGTAAAAAGGTCAAAGGTCAAACTAGGGTCATCATTTGAACAAACCTGGCAGTTTGAAACTGTCAAAATAAGAGAGACATTGCTTGAAGGTAAAAGAATGACCTTGACCTCTATTGCTTAAGAATGTTCTTGTTCTCATTTATTTGACTGTATTTATCAACTTCAGCACCAACATTTTCAACAAGTTCCAATAACTTTTATATTAAAGCATTTTCCCATATAAAACGAACAAGTAAATATATGTAGCGAATGGTGCATCTATATTTCTTTGTTGGTATAGGTATAGAAAATAAATATATTTTCTCTTCCTATACAAACAATAAAATACTGAAACACACCCTCCCTGTATATATAATTAATCATGTCAATATTTCAAGTTTTTCTCAGTATTTATATTTCGGTATTACTGTCATCAGTAAAGACCAGTGCAACAAAAACGGATATTTGCTAGACTTTTTAGCTCACCTGAGCCGAAGGCTCAGAGGTGAGCTTATAGGATGGGAGTCGAGCCGTCGTCCGTGGGTGCGTGGGTGGGTGCGTCAACACTTTCAAACATAAATATCTCAGAGACCAGGGCCGATCGCAATCAAATTTTATCTGAAGCATCATTTGGGTGGGGGAAAGGCTGCATTAGGTTTTGGTGCCGATCAGCTCAGAACTCTGGTTTCCACGGCAACAGATAGCCCCCATAGGGTTATAATGGGGAAAACGGCGTCATCACGTTTTCTCCACTGTTTTTGATTAGATCCTTATCATACTTGCAGGTAATGATGACATACACAAGAGCTTGGATGAGTTCGACATTTGGTTGGATTCGAGCACAGACTACGGAGTTAGCTGCCCTTGAGCGTTTGAAAAAAATCCCATAGGGTTATAATGGGGAAAATGGCGTCATCACGTTTTCTCAACTGTTTTTGCTTAGATCCTTATCATACTTGCAGGTAATGATGACATACATAAGAGCTTGGATGAGTTCGAAATTTGGCCGGATTCGAGCACAGACTACTGAGTTAGCTGCCATTGAGCGTTTGAAAAAAATCCCATAGTGTTATAATGGAGAAAACAACCTCATCACATATTTTTAGAAAAACTTTGTCATCGCTCTATTGCCTACATTTCTCAACGGATTTTGAAATAACTTCACACAAATGTAGGGCATGACAATATCTCGAGCAAGTTCGACTTTCAGGATGCTGCGCCCAAGGTCAAGGACACTGTGGCTATTTTTAGAAAAACTTTGTCAGCGCTCTAGCACCTACATTTCTCAATGGATTTTAAAATAACTTCACACAAATGTAGGGCATGACAATATCTCGAGCAAGTTTGACTTTCAGGGTGCTGTGCCCAAGGTCAAGGTCACTGTGGCTATTTTTAGAAAAACTTTGTCAGCGCTCTAGCACCTACATTTCTCAATGGATTTTAAAATAACTTGACACAAATGTAGGGCATGACAATATCTCGAGCTAGTTAAACTTTCAGGGTGCTGTGCTCAAGGTCAAGGTCACTGTAGCTATTTTTAGAAAAACTTTGTCATCGCCCTAGCACCTTCATTTCTCCATGGATTTTGAAATATCTTGACACAAATGTAGGGTATGACAATATCTCAAGCAAGTTCGACTTCCAGGGAGCTGCACCCAAGGTCAAGGTCACTGTGGCTATTTTTAGAAAAACTTTGTCAGCGCTCTAGCACCTACATTTCTCAATGGATTTTAAAATAAATTCACACAAATGTAGGGCATAACAATATCTTGAGCACGTTGGACTTTCAGGGTGCTGTGCCCAAGGTCAAGGTCACTGTGGCTATTTTTAGAAAAACTTTGTCATCGCCCTAGCACCTTCATTTCTCCATGGATTTTGAAATAACTTGACACTGTTGTAGGGTATGACAATATCTCAAGCAAGATTGACTTTCAGGATGCTGTGCCCAAGGTCAAGGTCACTGTGGCTATTTTTAGAAAAACTTTGTCATCGCTCTAGCACCTACATTTCTCAACGGATTCTAAAATAATTTCACACAAATGTAGGGCATGACAATATCTCGAGCAGGTTTTTCTTTAAGAGTGCTGCAATCATTTTTTTGATTAGATCCTTATCATACTTGCAGGTAATGATGACATACATAAGAGCTTGGATGAGTTCGAAATTTGGCCGGATTCGAGCACAGACTATGGAGTTAGCTGCCCTTGAGCGTTTGAAAAAAATCCCATAGTGTTATAATGGAGAAAACAACGTCATCACATTTTCATTTTTCATCGGATCCTCTTCATACTTGCAGGTAATGAGGATATGCATAAAAGCTCTGATTAGCTAGCATTTTGGCTAGATCTCACTACTGACTATGGAGTACCTGCCCTGAGCATCCAAAAAATCAATATCGCCACTTTTTCTTGGTTTCTACTGATCCGATCCTTTTCAAACTTGCAGGTAATGAGGAAATGCATAATATCTTAAACAAGTTTAAATTTTGGCCAGATCAGGCCAACCACTACGAAGTTAGCTGCCCTTGACAGCTCTGTCTATTGTGCTCTTGATCGGATACTTTTTAAATTTGCATATATTAAATGAGGGCATACATAATGTTTTGGATGAGTTTAATTTTCAGCCTGATTGGACCACTGACTGTGGAGTTAGCTGCCCTTGAGCATCTTAAATATCTGTATAGGTTTACAATGTCTCTCAGGTGAGCAATTGTTGCCCTTTGGGCTACTTGTTTCTGAATGATATACATGTATATTTGATATATATCTCTATCTTTAGAGGAACACCCTCTAGTCATCCACAGCTTTAAAAAATGACTGATAACGGATACTTCTCAAGGGTTGGACTCCATATCAGCATTATCTTCCTGACTGACCTTGAAGTTCATGGACACATCATGGGGTCTTGCATTCAAGTTCCTTTATTGTTGAACTTCTTAAATTGTTTGGGGGGGGGGGGATTAAGATGATGCTCGGTAAAACTCTGATCCCTAGTTTTCTTAATAAATTGAATAATAAATAAGCACTCATGTCATGTAAGATTCCCTGTACAGTACAAGTTCACTGGCATTAAAAGGCTTTGGAACATGTAAATTAACCTTAAGCAAAATTAGATTGACAATTGTGACTGATGAGTGTGAATGACATAACAGTAACACAAAAGTTGGACAAACAAATACATGTGCTTTGGATCCAGTATGAAACACATTAGATGTGTATTTCTTTGTCCTTGTTTTTTAGAAGGGCGGAACAATTGTCCATTTCTTTTCAGTTAATTTGTTCCAGCCAAGGGTAGTCCAAGCCATCCAGGGTTAGTTTCTATATAAATTGACCTCTAGGGACCCAGGAAAGAGTTCTAAGCAGGCACTGTTGTGTATAAAGCACTGTGTTAACACAGGGTTAACAAGCCATCAGGGTCTGAGTCATTAAGGTTCTGCTGTATTTAGCTGGGCCGCGTAGCGCAATCGGTAGGGCACCTGACTCATAAGTCAGAGGTCCTGGGTTCGAAACCCGGTCTGGCCACATACTTTCGTTTCTCCTTCTGCTGATTCAAGAAGGACAGTTGTCAGTTACTGGCAAAAGTATGTGCACTTAGTACTGGTTAACCGCTTAGGAGGTCTAAGCCTGCCCAGGAGTAGTGTGGTTAGGTTAACTGACCGTCCCGACATGACCTTAGCTGTTTACCATGGACGTTGCTGGGCCGGGTAGCGCAATCGGTAGGGCACCTGACTCATAAGTCAGAGGTCCTGGTTCGAATCCTGGTCTGGCCACATACTTTCGTTTCTCGTTCCGCTGATTCAAGAAGGGCAGTTGTCAGTTACTGGCGAAAGTATGTGCACTTAGTACTGGTTAACCGCTTAGGAGGTCTAAGCCTGCCCAGGAATAGTGTGGTTAGGTTAACTGACCGTCCCGATATGACCTTAGTTGTTTACAGTGGCCGTTAAGCATCAAATCAACCAACCAACCAACCATGGACGTTAAGCATCAAATGAATCAATCAATCAATCAATCTGCTGTATTTACTATTGCAGGTTTTGAAACTCCGTCTATTTGAAGAGTTTTCCTCCAGAAAGCAGAAAGAACTAGCAGCTGTCAAGAAGAGATGTATAAATAGAGATGCTCAAAAGAAAACCTTAGTTACTCTGAAATTGCTGCAATCATTATTTTGAACAGATAAATTATGAGCCTGAAGTTACAAGACCAATCAATGTGTTCCAAATAGAAAAGAAAAAAGTGTATGTAAATCTAAACTGAAAGTACCTATAAATGTGATGATGGCAGCCAATTCCGGTTTATGCCATTTTAGAGGTCTCACTGACTATCTAAAGTGAATGGAATTACATCTGCCAAGATTTCATACAATTTTTATAAGAGGACTAACTTTTGTGACTTCCAGTCTGCTTCCCTGGATGACAAAGTCTTTCTGAAATGAGGTCTATTTTTAAAGAAAAGAATTTGCTTTCAGCAGAACAAATTCATTTCATTAAAAATAGACCACCATTGAGAAGGGCAGCAAAACTTAAAATGGCTGAATTGCTTCCCCTGAAAGTGTATCCATACTATTTAAAGATAAAATGACAGCAACTGTTGCTGTTGGAGCAGATACGAAAAAAAACGATAAAAAAAACAACAACACACAACTTGACCAGTCCATCCTGAACAGGGTTGCCACAGTCGGGGTAAAATACATGTAATTTGGAAAACAAAGTTTTTTCCAGGTCAAGGAAAAGTTAGGGAGTTTTGTGGTTTGTAAGGAAAATTGGAAAGGACTTGAAAAGTTAGGGAGTTTTGTGGTTGGTAAAGAAAATGGGAAAGGACTTGAAAAGTCAGGGATTTTAAAAATTAAGGACTACAGCAATCTTCAATCTTTTTACTCTGTTCAAGAGAAGAAAGGATATACTTTCTAGAGAGATAATCCAGGTGCCTCTTCCTTCTCATTGAGAGCTATTTTTATAGGAAAGAATTTGCTCCCTGGGGGAGCAAATTCTTCCATGTAACAATAGCCCCCAATATCCAATACAATTAGCACTGTTGAAGTAAAGAGTTAAATTAACCTTTGGCTCTATAAAAAGGGAATGGAAAACTGTAAAGTATCACAGAAAAGGCAGGGAATTACGAAGTGGAGGATAAGTGGCAACTCGGTGTGAAAATTCAGATTTAAGGAAAGATTGTTTATTGTAATAGTGAGGTTCTCAAACATTTACTCAAATCTTGCTTAATATAATCAGGATAGATTTCACCTTGGCATACAAAAATCTGAAAGAAGGATACAGCAGGGTGTTATGAAACAGTTCTTACTTTGAAAGTTGTTCTGGAATTCATCATACTTCAGAGAGCCTGAAACTGGGATGAACGGAAAGGCAAACATCATAATACAGTTAGACTCACTTATAAGGGAGTTCTGCAATAAATTGTGACAAGTTAATGCATGACCACACGCAAGGAGACAGTAATGGCAAATTGATCACTCAGGGTTTGCCATGTGTTACAAATATTGATTGTCATACCGGTATGTAGAATGACCATTTGGGTAAAATGTGTAATCTGTACATGTGTATAGTAACAGAAAACAAGAAGTCCCTTTTACATTCCAGGAGACATAAATTTATAATCAATAAAATAGAGCAATAGTATGTGAAGAATCAAGATTATACTTTTTATACTCCACATGTTAGTGGCGGTGTATTATGTTTTCCCACTGGCTGTCCATGTCTGACGATCTGTCTGTAAGCACTTTATTTTAGTTCGAGTATCTTTACACAGATTGTCTTTGAATGTAGCATGTGCTTTAGTTTTGAGAATGCCTCACTTGGGATTATAAATGGACAAATTTCGATATATTCTGACAGAGTAAATGCCCTTATCAATTCCTCAATAGTAGTTTTTGGTCTGTAGTTCCTTTACACTTAGAAGTTTCTTGATGCATTGAGCTTCGGTACTGGCTTAATGTAAATGGGTACACTTTCAGAAGTTGGCCTGTGCCGCCTAATGGATATGAGTGCTGACTCTTAAGCATGTGGTCTCTCATCACTGTGAGTTCAAGCCCCAGCTGTGCACATGTGAGAAAGTCTAGTTCTGCTAATGAAAGGTCAGATGGTGTGTCCACAGGAGCTCAGGTTTTCGCCCACCTCTGCTTAATGATTCTGTAAAATTCATATTTATAAAAAAAACTCTTTCAGGGAAAGCATCACTGCCATTTTAATTTTTTTCTCCTGCTCAAGTTAGGTGAGGACTCCCAGAGGAAAGAACTTGCTCCTCTTAGAGGGAAGAATTTGCTCCTTTTAGGGGAAGCAAATTCTTTCCTTTAAATAGAGTAACACCCATATGGAAAAGTGTCTTTGCCAGGGAAAGTAATTAGGAAGTTAGCAAAGTTGTTCCTCTTTGTAAAAATGGTGGCTTATGTTGAGGTGTACCCATTCACATTAAGCAATGCAGTATCTTAAACGTTTGCTGCTAAACAAATGCAGGTTTGGTAGGAAAAAAGGGGTGACAGGTCAGTATTGCAAGAGTTATGTCACTTTGTAATTCTTACAATTATATGTATTATGACTGATAGTATATACGCTGTTAAATCAAATCCTCTTAGAGCTTTCAGTGGATCCTTTAAATACTTTGCAAATAGGTTACAGACATATTGAAGATGTTGATGCTAAAAAAATATTTTCAACAAATATACAGGGTTTTGAACGTAGCCAATTTCAGATCTCCGCATATGTTCAATGTAGCTTTTAGTGGATCTTTTTACAATACCATGCAGATTTGTTAAAGTGTTAAAGACATATTGAATATATGCATGATGAAGTTTAATACGGAAAAAAATATTTTTTGTTAAATTGACAGGGTTTTGAACCTAGCCATTTTTCTGACCCCTGCATGTTTTAAATAATAGTTGATACATGTACTTGTAGTGCATACTTTGTAAATTCAACTTCTCTTAAATCTATCATTGGATCTTATGAATACTTTGTTGATTTGTTACAGACATATAGAAGATGTGCATAATGAAGTTTGATGCTGAATAAATTATTAGAATTTTGTCTTAAAGATTTTGGTTAAAGTTTTATATTTATGTAGACATAATTTCACAATGCCACAATGGAGTCAGTTGATACTAATGCTTGGACTGATGTTAGATACTGGTTCCATGGCTTTTGCCCTTTCAGTATTGCCCTTCCATCTGTTCGATATTATGTATTATGGAAATGCTGTTGAAAGGGCTGCGGTAAACTCGCAAGTTATTCTGTCCATCTATCTACCCATCATGCATGCTAGTTCTGATTTTACGTATGCTTTTAGATTACACTGATCTATAGGCTTGTCTGCTTGTCCAAGCTTAGTCAGGTTTGTGTATGTGTAACTGTTAGAGAGAAACAGACCAGTTTAATGCAATTCTTCAGTCTCCAAAGAGGTGCCATGGTCTAGTGGTTAGAGTGACTCAATAACAATGCACAAGGTTGCGGGACAGTCATGGACTCAAACCCGGATCAGGCCATCCGGCGACTGGCAAACTCTGTCAAGCCAGCAGTAAATGGATACCTGTTTCACATCAAAGATGCATAAGGCAGTGAATGAAGAGGCATGGGCTCCACCTTTCATATGCTGTGCCCAAGATACAGTGGGCCTCTAACCCCCACTGCCGCTACAGCCAGTAGGCTGTTAGAGATCTTTACCTTTTCTTTTCAGTCTTCCCCACTGCCTTACTGCTAAAGGCCCGTTCTCATTATTTCGGTTTGGCATCCCCGGTAAGTCCCAGTTCGTGATCTGGGGGTAACCTTGTCAAACCAGGAGAACAACCCTGGCAGCACCGTAAACATCCTGGATGCTGCGGGATGAACCCTGTTGATCGCTAACTGTTCCGGTTGTTTTAAAATTTTAATACAACCGGGAGTCACCAGAAAAGATATCAAGAACCAGCTTAATCCTGGGATTTCCGGGACAGGTCCGGGTTTCCACCCTCCCTCTACCATGATAAATTTAGCATTACGGTGAGCCTTTGGCTGGCTCAGCTCAGGAGCCCTGTTTCATACCGGTGGAGGCAGGGATTGGAACAAGCCCTGTTTTTACCTGAAAAATGGCAGTACACCTACGGTTAGGGCCAGTAGATCCCAGTTTTGTTAGGGACTGATCCGGTTCAATAGTGTTAATTAGGGATGAACCCGGCTCCACCACGGTTAAAGATGGTGATGTGTTGATCTGGCTAACTGCCCCGGTTGTTTTAAAATTTTAATGCAACCAAGAGTCACCAGGAAAGATATCAAGAACCAGCTTAATCCTGGGATTTCCGAGACAGGTCCGGGTTTCCAGCCTCCCTTTACCATGATAAACTTTAGCATTCCAGTAAGATGTTGAACTCTGGCCTTTGGCCGGCTCAGCTCTGGAGCCCCGTTTCATACCGGTGCAGGCAGGGATGGGAACAAGCCCTGTTTTTACCTGAAAAATGGCAGTACACCTACGGTTAGGGCCGGTAGATCCCCGTTTTGTTAGCGACTGATCTGGTTCAGGACGGTTCATGTGGGATGAACCCGGCTCCACCACGGTTACAGATGGTGAAGCTGCGGTGACATGGGGTGTAATGTCCCGGTATGTAACAAATTCTAGACCGGGGATACACCATGAGTACGTCGGTAATGTGAGAATGCCATTTATTTCTTTAGGAAAAAGGATCATCACGGTATACCTGCTTTTCTTCACTGGGCGATACCGGGACGAGCACTGTGACAGTGAGAATGGGGCTTAAGGTATGAACTGGAGAGAGGACAAGTGAAACCAAGATTGTAGACATATGAAGTTTCTACTGAAGTTTGCTTTATCTTTACAAGATTTTAGCTTTACAACAGCTTGATACTTGATCGAGTTTCAGTGTCCAGTCTTGAGCTTTCAATGTGTCAGTTAAGGTTAGCCTGTATTGCACACTCGTGCTTACAAATAAATTTTGTTTCAGCTCACCTCTTAAATTGTTCATTTAGCGTTGTTTGCCCTGAGCCAGAGTTGATTTCATGTTTAGGGGAGTTGAGCATTGAAAAAAGGTTGTGTGTATTGCGGGTTAAGTCACCATTTAGGGAAGTACCCCACCCCATTACCACTGCACCTGACTCGCGTTTTAACATGTTTTGATTAATCTAGCTGAAATTGCACAACCCGCAGGTTTGCACTATAACCACTGTGTGAGTCCGTCCATCCGTTATCAGTTAGCGAAAACCGTTATCAGTTAGCGAAAACGCTGATAACTCTTGAACCGCATGGGATATTTTGACAAAATTTTGCATACTTATACATGTCAACATTGTCTAACGACTCCCATGCATAACAACCTTATTTGATGGACGAGGCTTTGCTGAGCACAAGTTGAAAATTTACGACCAACTACTGAAAATGCTCATAACTCTTGAACACCGTGGTAAATATGGTTCAAATTTTGTATGCATATGTATTTTAACATAGTCCAGCTACCGGCATGCAAAACAGTGACGAGGCTTCACTGAGCATCAGTTTGGCCGGTCGAGCTCTTTTATTGAAAATGCTCATAACTCTTGGACCGCTTGGTATATTTGCTATAATTTTGTATACTTATGTAATTTAACATTGCCCAGCCACTGGTATGCAAAACAGTGACGAGGCTTCACCGAGCATCAATTTGGCCGGTTGAGCTCTTTCATTGAAAATGCTCATAACTCTTGGACCGCTTGGTATATTTGCTTCAAATTTTGTATACTTATGTAATTTAACATTGCCCAGCCACTGGTAAGCAAAACAGTGACGAGGCTTCACCGAGCATCAATTTGGCCGGTCGAGCTCTTTTATTGAAAATACTCATAACTCTTGGACCGCTAGGTATATTTGCTTCAAATTTTGTATACTTATGTAATTTAACATTGCCCAGCCACTGGTATGCAAAACAGTGACGAGGCATCACCGATCATCAGTTTGGCAGGTTGAGCTCTTTTATTGAAAATGCTCATAACTCTTAGACCGCTTGGTATATTTTACTTAAAATTTTGTATACTTATGTAATTTAACATTGCCCAGCCGTGGTATGCAAAACAGTGACGAGGCTTCACCGAGCATCAGTTTGGCCGGTCGAGCTCTTTTATTGAAAATGGTCATAACTCTTGGACCGCTTGGTATATTTGCTTCAAATTTTGTATACTTATGAAATTTAATATTGCCCAGCCACTGGTATGAAAAACTTTTTATTGCACAACCCGCAGGTTTGCACTATAATCACTGTGTGAGTCCGTCCGTCCGTCCATCCATTACCAGTTAGCGAAAACGCTTATAGCTCTTGAACCGCATTCTATATTTTGATACATGTCAACATTATCTAACGACTCGCATGCATAACCGTCTGTTTTGATGGACGAGGCTTTGCTGAGCACAAGTTGGAAATTTACGGCCACGTAGTGAAAATGCTCATAACTCTTGAACCCCGTGGTATATATGATTCAAATTTTGTATACTTATGTATTTTAACATTGTCCAGCCACCGGCATGCAAAACGGTGACGAAAGTCTAAACAGTATTGCACGACCCACAGGTGTGCACTTTAATCGCTGTGCAAGTCCATCAGTCTGTTTGTCCTTCCGCTGTAGTCAGTGAGTGAAATTGCTCATAACTCTTAACCACATGGTGTAGTTTGATAAAGATATGCATCATTCTACAAGAAATGACAAATTTCATTTCCATACATTCCTTCTGGCACCGGAAACTGATTATTCTACATTCACCACGGTTGTGCACATTACCATCAGTTGATTTAGAGAGAGGTTAAAGAGGTCGTCATTTAATCACCAGACGAAATAAAATCTAGCAAGGGGGTATCTCGGTGGAAAAGGTTCCGCCATTTATACGGAGCGAAACTCGCTACGTAGATTTGTAGGAGCCCTGGTAGCCCCGTGAACTTATGATTCCGGGATCGATAGCCGCTTGAGGTGTAAATGAAGTCTCACTGCACTCAGCATTTCATTATCACCACTTAGCGTCCTGAAATATTAGAATAATGTTTAAAAGGACGTAAAAATCGCAAATCATCCGTCAATCCATACGGAGATTCGTTTGTTCTTGAAAAATATGAATTCTACATTGAGCGAAACAGTTTTCACTCAGCACTCAACTCAGTATTGGCTAATACAAAAATTGGCTGATAGCGGTCTAGTTTTACATGAAGAAAACGCCAGCAGTAAATTAATTTAGCTGATAACAACCAATTTGAACCGTACATAAATAAAATAATTTGTTATATGCGAACTGAAGAAAAATGTCTCCCCACTCGCGTACTGAGAGAACCGCAAACTCTGGCTTCTGATTGGTTGAGGTGGATTCGCGATTTTCGCGTTTTCTACGTCATAGGCAAACGCAAATGAGTGTCCCTGATTGGTTGATATTTTCTTCGCGAAATCTGAGTCAAAACGCGTTTTTACGGGTTTCAGGTAATCCGAGTTGATTGGCTATTGGGAAAACGCGTTTAACGCGTGTGTACGCGCATCAACGAGTTCCGAAACGCGTTTCATACACACGCGCGAGGAACGCGTTCGAAACGCGTTCAAAACGCGAAAAGTGTACGGTTTTGCGCTGCCGGTACTGTACTGCAAGCACAGTAGGCCCTTACCCTACAATGTTCCAAATTAGTAGGACATTCCGGCACTGGAAGTTACACACTGCACCATCGCACCACCCGACCACCCTCGAGCTACTCGTAATACAATGAAATCCCATATACCGCTTTTCAAACCCAAAGGGAAAGACACACATACATGTACATAAATCAGTCAACCGAACGAACATCTCTTCCAAAACTGGTGGTCAACCAGCCTCCTTAACTGAAAACAAAATTAACATCTGTCTTACCTATTTTCTGTTTTAAATTACAAAAAAGCAAAATGCGCAGCTATTCAGGTGACAATATTGCTCGAAGACCACAGAAAAGCGGTCATAAGAACACGCAACAGTAATGAACCACAATAGAGGTATCACCTTGGAACGATCGGTAATAGATTACTGGGGTGTGTGGGGAAGGTTAAATAGAGGATCTTACATGAGTACTCATGTATTATTGAATTTATTAAACGAGTTGGGGAAAAAGATAAGATGCGAGGCTCTGCCGAGCATCTTATCGTTTTCCCCAACGAGTTTAATAAATTCAATAATACAGGAGCACGAATGCAAGATTCTATTTATCATATGACACTAAAATTGCATTTTATTAGCAAATTTTACACTAAAACGTCGCGATTTCGCCATTATAAAACGCAACGTTTTAATGGACGTCAGCGTATAACGTTACGACGTAATTTGCATATTTAATCCACTAGTGGATTATCGTTTTTAATGCATGGCTTTATTACACTCTCAGATGCGACGTCATATGATAAACTAGTGTTACTGGATCCAAACCCACCACTGCTTCCGCAGTCCTTGGACACATCCAGCTATCTGTTTCAGCCACAAAAACGTTTCCTTTACAACTATATCTTTGCAGGAAACAAAAACAAAAAACACATGGAGACATATGATGAATCTGCGATGAGAACTCAACAGAAACAACGTTGTGTTACACCTGAGCGATCTCTGTGGTGTCTGACAGCGCAACTGATATTGAGACAAAAGATTTCCACTAGTTGAAGCCCGATGGCCAAGCAACAGACGAACCCTTCCACATATGGTTCTACTCTTGAAGGTAACACTTTGCTCCTAGGTAAGCAAGTTCGTCCTTTAAATGTTGACCACAAATCAGAATGGTCAACTCTGTAAGGCAGAATTTGTAGAAACAGCGATAACAGTTTCTTCTAGGTTTTTAAAGCTGAGCACAACTGAGAATGGGGTGAACTGTTAAAGGAAGAATTTGTAACAATTGCCTCTATCTAAGGTACAATAAGCATCTGCATACCTTTTCACGGCTGATATAAAGCTGGTCACACGTACTTAACAAACTCAAAAATAATGAAATGTTAAGAGCCATTCTCTGTAATGACTTAAATTTTTACATAGGGCCGTGGCACGCATAGTCACCGATTTTGCTCAAACTTTCCTATATTACTTATTGTGACACAAAAACAAGATAACAACATCAGTTTCATTCCAAAGCATGCCCGTTGCCATGGCAACAGCAGCTATACATTTTGGGAAAAAATGTGCTGAAAAATGTCCTAAAATGGGCAATTTTTCAACAAATATATTAACTTTCAAATGCATGACAAGCTCTAATTTCTTTCTACCTACAAATAACTTGTTCACACTAACTTTAAAAAAGAAATTAAAAAATTATTTGGAAACCCTCTGTGGTCATCAGGCTCAAGCAAAGTGGGTGGGGGTTTCCATATATGGCAAAAATCCAATTTCACACATCTTTAAGGACATTTCGAGAGTTCTTGCGGCCTCGTCAATATATGTGTGCACCGTCCTCCTACAGAACAGTGTTCTGTGAATATGTTTCTGGAAAAACATGCTTGGGAAAGTACACTTCCTGAAGCGTTATCATAGCAACAATAAGTGTACCGTTGCAAAAAGCAAGTCCATAGGGGTACAGTCCTTGTAATGTCAAATCATCATAGTTTATGATCATATTTGTTTCTATATTTTGAAACTCATTTTACAATATATTTATCTTCTATAAACTATGGACATTTTGTTGGTTTCTCTTATCAAGGTCAAGGTCACAGAAACAATAAAAACTGCTAAAATGCGTATGTTTTTTTTCATATTATGTGTTCTGTATCAACCATATATTGCAGCAATGGCTTTGAACCTTGTCATTATCTGACATATTACAGAAACTTTCAAATACACATACAGTTGGGTTTACTCAGGAAGATACAAGGTCAAGGTCAAGGTCACACAAACAAGAACAAATGCTACAAATACATATTTTTTTAAACGTTTTGTGTCCTATATGAACAATAAATTGCAGCAATGTCTTTCTATTTGGAATTTATTTAATATATAACAAAAGCTTTCAAACAAACAACTTTCCTCCAGAAGCATCCAATTTCAAGGTCAAGGTCAAGGTCACAGAAACAAGAAAAATACTAAAAGTGCGTATTTTTCTCATATTTTGTGTTCTGTATCAACAATATATTGCAGCAATGTCTTTGTACCTGGCCTTTATCTAACACATTACAATAGCTTTCAAATACACATATAGCTTGTTTCATTCAGAAACCTCCAAGGTCAAGGTGCAACATTTTGTGTCATATATCAACAATATACTGCAACAGTGCCTTTGCAGTTGGCATATGTTTAATATGTTACAAAAGCTTCAAGCAAACAACTTTTCTTCAGTAGCCTCTAAGGTGAAGCTCAAGGTCAGAGAAAGAAGGAAAAAATGCTAAAAGTGCATATTTTTTTCTCATTTTTTTTATGTTCTGTATCAAAATATATTGCAGAAATATCTTTGTACCTAGTCTTTGCCTACTATATTACAATAGCTTTCAAATACACATACAGCTAGTTTCCTTTAATAAACTCCAAGGTCAAGGTCAAGGTTACAAAAACAAGCGAAAATGCTAAAATGCACAGAATTTCGGTATTTGTGTCCTATATCAACAATACATTGCAGCCATGTCTTTGTAGTTGGTCTTTATTTAGTATATAACAAAAGCTTTCAAACAAACAACTTTCTTCCAGTGGCCCCAAAGGGTGAGGCTAAGGACACAGAAACAAGAGGCCATGAGGCCCTGAATCGCTCACCTAAGCAATTGGTCAAGTAGCTCTTACTTATGTCTGAATTTGTCAAAATATAAGTCTTGGGTCAAAAGTCAAAGAATGACCATGACTCATAAATCTCCATGGACTCATTAAGACACCATATATACCATTTTTATGCCAAAATCTTCAAAACTTTCCATGAAATCTTATGTTCTACCATTTTCCCATATTTGACCATGCCGCAAAAAAGGTAAAGGTAAACCAAAGGTCATTATTTGAACAATATTGGTAATACTTCAGTACTCCATGCGACTTACCAAGTTTCAAGGTCATCGGTCTATTTGTTCTTGAGAAAAAAGTATTAAAGTTTTATATGATAAATGGGTATGGCGGCCCGTTCATCATGTGACCTGGACCGTTTGAACAAATTTTCATTCCCTCAACCCCTGGAGACTTTGCCATTTATGGGCATGGTGGCCATGTTGATTATGTGACCTGGATCGTTTGAACAACGTTTTGTTCTCTCAAGCCCTGGAGGCTCACACATGAATTTTGGTTACAATTTGCCCAGTGGCTTTTGAGATGATGTTTGAAAATGTCAAAATATAAGAGACCTGGGTCAAAGGTCAAAGAATGACCTTGACTTTTTGTACTCATAAACTTCATGTACTCATTAAAATGACTGTATTTTCCAATTTTTCCAAATGTTCAAAACTTACCATGAAACCTTATGTTCTAGCATTTCCACATATTTGACCTTGCCATAAGAAAGGTCAAGGTCAACCTTAGATCATCATTTGAACAATCTTGGTAGTACTTAAGTACTTTATGCTACATACCAAATTTCAAGGCCATTGGTTTATTGGTTCTGCAGAAGATTTTTGAAGCTTTTTACCATATATGGGTGTGGCAGCCATGTTGGTCATGTGACCTGGACCGTTTGAACAAATTTTTTATCCATCAACCTCTGGAGACTCTATGTGAAATTTGGTTACAATTGGCCCAGTGGCTTTTGAGGAGATGTTTAAAATTGTTGAAACATGAGAGAAAGAATGACCTTGATCTCTTGTACTCATAAATCTTCATGTACTCAGTAAGATGGCTGTACGCACCAATCTTTAGCCCAAAATCTTCAACGGTTTCCAAGATATCATATGTTCTAGCATTTTTCCATATAAAAGCACAAGGAAGCACATTTGACCTTACCGTAAAATACAGTCAAAATCAGCCCAATGTCATAATTTAAACAATCTTGGTAGTACTCGCTTACCCGATGCTCCATACCCAGTTTCAAGGCCATCTGCCTATTGGTTCTGGTGAAGATTTTTAAGGGTTTTTATCATATATGGGCGTGGTGGCCATGTTGGTCATGTGACCAGGATGTTTGAACAAATTATCGTTCCTAAGACTCCAGGAGCCTGCATATGAAATTTGGTTACAATCGGCCCAGGGTTTCAGAGGAGAAGTCATTTGAAATTGTGGACGGACGACAGACGTACGATGGACAACAAAGCCTACCTATACTATAAGCTCCCCTGGAGCCTCTGGCTCAGGTGAGCTAACCAGAGGACCATTGGTTCTGT
The DNA here is from genome assembly GCA_963989385.1 of Ctena decussata. Lineage (NCBI taxonomy): Eukaryota > Metazoa > Mollusca > Bivalvia > Lucinida > Lucinidae > Ctena > Ctena decussata. The sequence continues at coordinate 78,344,603 of OZ022509.1, forward strand.
AGCTCACCTGAGTCCATTCACCCTCAGCACTCAGGGGTAAGTAACTGAAAGGCAAATTGTACAATAAGGCCTAATTTCAAATTTGACTGAGTTGTTATGCTTGTCCTAGTTAATATTAGCAAAATTGATGAAGTTACAATAAAAAAAAAACATGTTTGTAAAACTTTATCCTAAATATTGCAGTTACACAGAAGTAAATGACAATTTGCACTTTTCCCAATACAAGTCTATAGAAACTTTAAAATGCCATAGCAATGAAACCACGTCAGCAACAATAATAAAAACAATATTTATGTAGTGGCTAATGCCATAAACATGTATGCAGAGAATCAGCTTCATCCCCCTATATGGTTTTTGTGGGAAAGATTTTTGAATATTGTTTCAAAAATTTTCCTTATGTTGCCATGGCAACGAATCGAATTCAGTGATTTGGACAAAATTAACATGAATCATAGAGTACTACTCAAGAGACATTTCTTTAGAAAAAAATCCAAATAACTGCAGTGAGGTAGCAAAAAAATGCCAATTTCCATTTTTCCCATTATAAATTAATGGAAACTATAAGTTGCCATAGCAACCTTACTGCTTAAGCAATTCCCATTAAAAACATTTATGCTATAGAAGCTAGTACTAAGAATCTTTCTGTAAAGTTTGAGCTTTATTGGCCACATAGTTTCTGCAAAAATGATATTTTAAAATCTTTTCTATTTTTAATGATTTGGTTGCAATGGCAATAAGCCAAATAGTGCAATTTGCATAAATTGAATGAGAGTGGTTGGTGACTACTCAAGGAACATTTCTATAAAATTTTGTCAAAATACCTGCAGTGACATAGCAATAAATGCAAATTTACTTTTTTCACATTATAAGTCAATGGCAATTTAAAGCTGCCATAGCAACCAAACTGCTGAAGAAATTGCCACGAAAAACAATACTTTTACAGAGGAAAGTACTAAGACCTTTTCTTTGAAGTTTCAGCCTTATTGGTTGCATGGTTTCTGAGGAGATGATGTTTGAATATTTTTTTCTATTTTTAACCATTCGGTTGCCATGGCACCCAGTCAAATTGTGCTATTAACGTAAATTTCATGTTATTGATAGAGAGCTACTCAAGGAACATTTCCGTAAAAGTTTTGTCAAATCATCTGCAGAGAAATAGCAATAAATGCAAATTTTCAATTTTTCCCATACAAGTCAATGGAAACTGTACGTTGCCATAGCAACCAAAGTTCTGAAGCGATTTGGATGAAAAACAGTATTATTGGTTCCCCTTGACTATAGATACTAGATATGAAATTTGGTAAGAATGAGCCTTGTCGTTTAAAAGGAGATGTCTACTAAATAAAGACCAAGCACAAATACATTTTCTACATTTAATTTTGATACCTAACACAAAATTTTAACAAAAGGTGCATTTTTAGCATTTTTCTTGTTTTTATGGCCTTGCCCTTGACCTTGGAAGATTCTGGAGGAAACGAACTGTACATGTATTTGAAAGCTATTGTAATATTCCAAATAAAGACAAAGTATGAATACACATTCTGTATTTACTGTTGATACGGAACACAAAATATGAATGAAAGGTGCATTTTAGCATTTTTCTTTTTTTGTGACCTTGACCTTGACCTTGTAAGTTAATGAAAGAAACAAGCTATATGTGCATTTGAAAGCTATAGTAATATATTAAATAAAGGCCAAGTCCAAAGACATTTGCTCTATTAAGTGTTGATAAAGAACATGAAATGTGAGAAAAATGTGCATTTTAGCATTTTTCTTGTTTTTGTTACCTTGACCTTGACCTTGGAAGCTACTGCAGGAAACAAGCTATATGTGCTTTACAAAATTATTGAAATATATTAGATAAAGACCAAGTACAAATACATTTTCTGTATCTACTGTTGATACAGAACATATGATGAACAAAATGGGCATTTTTAGCATTTTTCTTGTTTTTGTGACCTTGACCTTGACCTTGGAGGTTACTGGAGAAAACAAGCTATCTGTGCATTTGAAAGCTATTGATATATACTAAATAAAGGCCAAGTAGAAAGACATTATATAAATTTACTGTTGATACAGGAAAAAAAATATTAACACTAATGTGCATTTTTTAGAATTTTTCTTGTATTTGTGACCTTGACCTTGACCTTGGCTGTTACTGGAGAAAGCCAGCTATATGTGTATTTGAAAGTTGTTTTCATTCACTAAATAAAATCCAAGTATAAAGACAATGCTGCAATATTTTGTTGCTAGAGAACACAAAAGCATAAGGAAAAAAACGCATTTTAGCCATCTTTTCGTGCTTCTGTGACCTTGACCTTGACCTTGAACATAGAAACTAGCAATATGTTGATATTTTATAAAAGACCAATTTACTATTAAGTGTTTTTAAAAATTTAGGAACACATATATTTATAAGATATGATGATTTGACATTTTAAGTATTATTACCCTACATTTTGGAATTTTGCGACGGTCCACTTATTGTTGCTATGGTAACGCTTCAGGAAGTATACTTTCCTAGGCATGTTTTTCCAGAAACTTATTCTTGGACTGTTGCTTTGTTAGATGAAGCTGCACACATATGCCGGTATGGCTGCAAGAATTCTACAAATAACCTTAAAACTGCCTTAAAATAGCCTTTTGCAATATAGCACTACCCCCACCCCCACTTTGCCAAAGCCTGATGACATTACAAGCATTCCAAATACAATTCAAAGTTTTGGTGTCGACTCAACGTGAACAAGACATTTACATATGAGAAGCATTCAGAGTATGTCATTCTTTTTCTAATACATAAATTTGTTAGAAATATGTCTATTTTAGTACAATTTTTACCTCAATTTCTGACAAAATATATAAACAGCCGTTGCCATGGCAATGGGCACATGTAGGAATGAAATCGACATGGTTTTCGTGCTTTGGTGTCACAATAAGTAAATAAGGAAAGTTTGAGCAAAATCGATGACTATGCGTGGCGCGACTTTTGAATGGCTCTTAAATATTTAATTCACATCTAACAAAATAGAAACTTCTCAAATGATGCTTTCTGAGGGTAATACTTTTATTCATTTTTCTGAACTGAATTTTACCGCACAACGTGGACAAAATGCATTGACCGTTTTCTGAAAATTTATTGCATGTATATCAAAAACAAATTTAATACCGCGGAACTGTTCAGTCTCGGCAGAAACGGTGCGTTTGAATTTTATTTGATTAAATGTTCCGTTCATGACCTTGGTAAAAGGATGGTCGTAAGATCATGAACTCTCTTTCTGTATTCAGAAAACAAAAGCGTTAATTGACAAGGGGTGATAAATGTTTTCATTAATTTTCTATAAATCTTAAACAGACACCTCAATTACGTTCATGGAATGACACGTTTTCAATTAACCTGCTCTCGTTTGCAGAGATATCACACTGCATAACCGCTTGTTTTTAGCCGATGCATTTATGTGACCTAACATACGACTTGGAAAAACGCACATAACAATTTAGGCTATTTTCTCCTCTCGGCAACGACAATTTCGAAAAACAAGGTTCCAGAGAAAACAACGGTTCAAATTGTTATTTGTTTATCCCAAACAAGAACTGTCAGAGGTTCTGACTATAGCCCCGCTGCAACGCTTAATAACGCACTGCCATGTAAAATGAGCAATAAATAAGTTGCAAAGAAAACTTAAACACATATTTTCATCATTATAGATATGAAATGAAAGAAAAATGGAAAAAATAAAGAATTACTTAAACTAATTACCCCAGTCCCACAATACAACGTTGATCCGTATACCACATATGAAGTGTCTAGCTAAAATAGATCCTGCGAAAACTGTGACAAATTTACCTTCATACAGATAAAATTGATTAATTAAAAGAAGAATAAGAGCAATGTGCCAAATTCTCAACCCCAGGATACAAGAACGCATCATCCATATTTATACCAAGTTTTAAGATTCTTAATTTAGTACTATTTGAGAAAACTCTTGACACAAATTTTCAATGTTGCAATGCAAAATTGGAATAGAAAGAAAACTGGATAAAAAAGTGAAAGAATAAAAGCAATGAGCCTGAGTCTCAATCTAACAATACAATCATTCATATATATCTCCATATAAATGCCATGATTGCAGAATGTAGCTCGTACAGTTTCTGAGAAAATTGTGACATAAACATACCCTGAAATGACAGAAAAAATAAATAAATGGAAGAATAAAAACAATTAGCCACCTTCTCCATCTCACAATACAATAACTCATTGCTCCTATATACACCAAACTTCAAGATTCTAGCTTCAGTTATAGTTCCTGAGAAAACTCTGACACAAATGTTCAATATTAACATGCAAAATACGGAAAGAAAGAAAAATAGATAAAAATAGAAGAAAAAAAAGCATAGAGCCCGAGTCTCAATCCCACGATACGATCACTCATTCGCCATATGTATGCCACGTTTGAAGATCCCAAAGGACAAGAAAATATAATCTGCACTATGATGAAAGTCTTATCCGAAAGACCGGAGAAGTGGGGAATCGACCTTGCGATCACTGGATTGGTAGTCCAGCGTGTTTTCCACTAGACTACCGCTCCTAATTTGAATTAAAGTATGTTTTTTTTTTTAAACCAAACAAAACCTCATTTGCGCCAAATTAGGAACGTACTGCATTAATATCTAATGTTATTGCATTATTACCTAATGTCATTTATCTATCCCAGCTTCAAATCTTATGGTATATATTTTCCATTTACGTTTTTGTGCAGCCCCGTTGTTCTTCAATCCATATTGAAATCATTGTCAGAGAAGTTGAATCAATTTATACATGAATGTCGTCTTAGATAGCATTTATAAATACGGCCAAAACGTGCAAGCAGAGCTAAAAATATCGGTCCTTTAGTTGCTCTAGGGAAATCTATAATAATTTATTATCAATATGTTATCTGAAAACTCAGATTTGTTTAATCTGATATCACTCTGAGGAATTTTTTCGACATTCAAGTTTATTGTTATTTATTTTTGTCTTCTTATTTTCATCTAAATCATTTTGTCGCTATTTTCGGAAAACTTACATTTTTTCACTGATACGTTTACTGATAAAGGTGACCATTTTCAATATATTTATCCCCGTTCTAATGCACTTATTCACATTTTCATCTTTTAAGGTGTACTTTTTTGCACCCATTGCAAGCGCTTTCAGCAGCGTAAAACCAAACGTCAGCCAATGAGAAGCGAAGTTTTACAATGACGTCGGGTTTGCGACAGTATATCGCAGGATATACTGTCGCAAATTTTTGACGTTATCCAATCAGACGTCGCGTTATATTTGTAAGTGCATTAAAATGCGTTGATGTTTTACATATTGCTCCTACCGATTAAAGTTATAATGTGTTGTAAAAATAGCCATCAGAGGAGATGGCAAATCCCCGGACCGAAGGCCCCCTCCGCCTTGGTAAACAGGGTGCACTTCAAAACGCATATAAATAGTATACTTTCATTCTTTTATGCTCCTGATTGACATTATCCGTTTGACAGATGCATGATGATCTAACACTCAGACCAAAATATTATGCCAGATTGCTAAAAAGAGGTAAAATCTCAAATAGCAACCATGTAGACAATGTATTGCGTATGATACATTCAACATTTCAAGTTGTGTGAATAACTTCTAAAGTGCAAGCGCTACAAATCTAATTTTTAGCTCTCTAGTAAGTGAATTTGGACAAAAAATCAAAATCTGAAAAAAAAAATTGTGTGTGTGTGTGGGGGGGGGGGGGGGGAGGAGGAGGAGGGGGCAGTGGTGGAGGAGTCACATAGAGTTAGGAACACTAAATTTGTGGAACAGGCCTGGGTTATACAGATATGGAGCAGAAACACAAACTGCAGTTCAAACTTCCGAAAGGAAATAACTCGGAAAAGTATGAAGGCAAGAGCTGTCATTCTTGTATGAGACAAATTGTCATGATCTAATCTCCATATCTGTGAAGTATCATAAAAATATTTTAAAGGGTTTTCGAGTTATGGAGCGGACACGAAATCACACCTAAAACCATCAAGGGGAAATAACTTAAAATGTTGGCCGGACACATCAGCTTGACCTGTTCTACATAACTGTGAAGTATCATGAAAATATTCCAAAGGGTATTCAAGTTATGGAGCGGACACGAAATCACACCTAAAACCATCCAGGGGAAATAACTCAAAACGTAAGAAAGCAAGGGTTGTCATTCTTGTTCACGACTCATTGTCAAGATCTGTTCTACATATCTGTGTAGTTTCAAGAAAATATTCCAAAAGGTATTCAAGTTGTAGAGCGGACACGAAATCATACCTAAAAGTAAAAAGTATGCAAAGACCAGGAACTGAAACAATCAAAATCCAAATCCAGCCCTCAAACCATAGTTGGAAACAACTAAGATTACAAATAATCAAGATACAGAGAACATATGGCCAACCGAGTGAGCAGCTTGTTCCCAAAAGGTGGCCACTCAGCAACCCAAACCGAACCAAAAATAATAATAACATACATAAGGTAAAACATCACAGAAACTCTGACACCAAAAACAGGCAACAAAGAACCACAACAGAACTACCGCCTTGGAACGGTCAGTAATGAATTACTGGGGGGGCTTAAATCGATTTTACAGGCCCAACCTCACCCTCAGTTTCTGAAGTGGTACAAAACATTTAGTTGGTTGTTCGGTTCGCATGATAACCCTCTAACTCGTCAATGAATCATCACGGTAAACACATAAATCAAATTTCAATACCATGAAGAAGCAAAGACGAGGACTCAACAGATACAACGGGCCGTCTGACAGGTGGAGATCCCTGTCCTGCCAAACAACCCCACTGGAAATCTGAAGCAAAAGAAGGTCACCAGTTGAGCCCCGGTGGACCAAGCAACAGACAAAAAGGCTCCGGTCCCAACCAACTAAAATATATAGCTTTAGGTCAGGGCCATCATAGAGTCTGACGACCGATCCCCCGGTGTGCAATTAAAGAGTGCAGCAAAGCTATCAACCGTGATTGGGTTAATCACTAAGCATGCAGACTGTCGCATAACATTTAAATTATAGCCAATACGTTTGTGACGTATTATTATTTTTCGGAATTGATCAGAAAAATCAGTCCTACCCTTAATCTTTTTGAATTTGTATACTAAGTCACCATAAAATTCTGGTTCCGATAGGCCTTGGTGTAAAAGAAATTTTAATCCGACATCAAATTTTGAAACCAATTCATGGTGTCTACGCTAGAATTTAGAAAAAGCCTTTCTAAGTTTATGATACCTAAAACCATCAAGGGGAAATAACTCTAAAAGTAAGAAAGCAAGAGTTGTCATTCTTGTTCGCGACACATTGTCATGACCTGTTCTACATATCTGTGAAGTATCATGAAAATATGTCGAAGGGTATTCAAGTTATGGAGCGGACACGAAATCACACTTAAAACAATCAAGGGAAAATAACTCAAAACGTAAGAAAGCAAGGGTTGTTATTCTTGTTCGCGACACATCTTCATGACCTGCTCTACATATCTGTGAAGTATCATGAAAATATTCCAAAGGGTATTCAAGTTACATAGCGGACACGAATTGGCCAAAAAATTCACCAAAGGAAAGATAACTCAAAAATTACAAAAGCAAGAGTTACCATTCTTGCACGCGACACATCGCCATGACCTGTCCTACATAATTGAAGTATCATGAAACTATTCCAAAGGGTATTTAAGATATGGAGCGAACAAGAAAATGTTTACAGACGGACGGACGCCAGACTCATCGCTATATCCCTGGAACCTTTCGGTCGGGGGATAAAAAGGCGATGATCAGGAAATTTCAACTAAAGATGTAATGACCAATTCAACTGTAAAGGAAGCAATGTTTTAACCACCCCAAGATCCTAATAAGATCACTTTTAAGATTGATTTTGAAACCCTAGGTCTTTGAAAGGAAATAGCTGATTGTGGTATTCAAACAATTATATCAATATGATGGGTAATACCAAACCTCATTTAAGTACACACTATGCATGCAATATCAAAATTGAAGACAAAACATGTATATTTCTTTCCTTTTATGTTTATGAAGGCGGGATCTGAAGTCTGTACATGTATTCCTGATCATTGCATACCTTTTTATTTTCGAAAGACAAATGATAATTCAACTGACAGAGATGATTCAAAAGTAAATAGGAAAATTCTCTGTATTGCCACAATTCAATCCTCGATCCCAGTTAAGACACCATGTGGGAAAAGGGAACACAAAATTAGTCATTACCAAAGGCATCATCAGCGGCAGCTATGTGAACAGCCATTTCAAATGTAGGTGGTCACCGGGCTAGCCTCAACATCACTAACAATATATCAATAATAGACTTTAGGAAAAAAATTTGTAAGATGTAAATTCTTAAAAGCCACCGAATACTTTATGAAAATAAACTTTTGAAGAGACAAATTTAGTACTGCATGTATCAATGAAACGTGTTCTTTAGACTAACAACAGTACATACCACATAAGAAAGCAAAACTGATTGAACTGAGAAAAGATGCGTGCAACAATTATTTATACTGAAATGTCAAATACTTAGGTTATTGTAAAACAATCAATGTTCGACTCCTTATTCAAAACAACTTTGTTGTCACGTACTAAATGACAGTATTAATACTTTCTCAGCGGTAATAGCAAGTTGAATTTATTGTTGCCCAGTGTGTGGAAATCGCGACTGTGTCTGCCATTAACTGTGCACTTTGGATTGGAAATCTAAAAGTACTTCATCTATACACGCCATGAATCCATTTTTTTTATCTCTCTCTCTCTCCAGCTCTCTCTCTCTCTCCCGACTAATCCTTCATAAACGATGACATATGTCTTCCTGAAAAAAAAATATATTCTAGCCGCGACACGAAAAAACCAACAAGGTGGCTTTGCGCCCGGCACAGAGTCAGATTAGCCTGGGCATCCGCCCAGTCTGACCATAGTCTTTGCTGTCCGCATGGAGGTAGCTTAGACCCTTAGCTACCCTTTAATCGCTTAATGAAGAGTCTGATCAGACTGAGGGGATGCCCAGGCTGATCTGAGTCTGCGCTGGGCGCACAACCACATTGTTGGTTTTCTCATGTCGCGGCTCATTTAATTTGTCAGTGCCGCAGCTTTTACTGTTTTGATGGTAGGTTTTTTCTTACACTAAAATAGATGTCTTTAAATGGATTTGTATAGAAAAAAAATACTATTTTAGGCACTGTTTAGCCTTCGGCTTCTTACACACATTTCTTTAAAAGAACTGTAAATGCAAGTGACATATCTTGACGTGCGATGATATTTAGTTTCAATAAATACTCCACGGAATCCTCTAAAATGGTTACACGTTGACACGTTTTCAATTAAGTGACCGTTTCCTGACAGCGAATCCGGTTTCATCTGTATTATGTCATTAAACTCAGAGTCAGAGACCAAATGTTGACCTTCCTTCGTTTGTTGGCTACGTAACGTCTGGAGTATAGACCCCGAAAAGTTAAGCATATCTGAATTCCAATTTCTCTGCTGGACCATTGATAGACTACCCTTGTTCTGAAATTTAAAGACAACTGTTGTTAGCTGTTTTACGGCCCTGTTATTTCATAACCTATGTGAGAAGTGAGATTTACTTTGATGAAATAGCAGTGTCACTGGACTGTTACATAATAGGATTACGACACCAAATAAACAAGAACATTTGTCTTTAAGTGTTTGTGTGACATTAGCTATACGCTTTGCATGTTATCTACCTTATGTAAACTGTTAAAGATTTGGACTTTAATTGCTAGTTGTTTTCTCTGCATATCATATAAATGTCAGAACTACGGCTTCAGCAGAATTATTCCTCGCACGGAAATTCAAAGCACTGTCAAACATAATTGAGCCGCGACACGACAAAACCAACAAAGTGGTAGTGCGCCCAGCAAACTCAGATCAGCCTGGGCAACCGCCCAGTCTGATCAGAGTCTTCGCTGTACGCATAGAGGTAGCTTAGACCCTTAGCGACCCTTTGAGCACTTAACGAAGAGTCTGGCAAAATGTGCGGATGTCCAGGCTGAACTTAGTCTATGTTGGGCGCACAACCACTGTGTTGGTTTTCTCGATTCGCGGCTGAATTTATAATTGGAACTGTCTACTTTGTTGCATTAATGTTTGAATTTTTATAAGCCTTTACGTAATGCGACTGTCACAAACAATGATTATGCAGCCATAAAACGTCGACAAACGCATGCAAAAAAACGAAAAATGACACGAGTATGTGCAATTCTGGTGCCTGATGCTCAGAAACCCAAACCGCGCCCGTTAGGAAATATTTGGAGTGGATGCCAGTTGCCTGTCTAGGTCTGACCATCATGAATGAGCCGCGACACGACAAAATCAACAAAGTGGTATGTAAATCACGCGAACTCAGGACAGTCTGGGCATCCGCCAGGTGTCCTCAAAGCCATCGCTGTCGGCATGGAGATAGGTTAGACCCTTAACTACCCTTTAAGTGCACAGTAAAGACTCTAATGAGATTGGGCCGATGCCCAAGCTGATATGAGTCTTAGCGTGGCCCTCATACAACTTTGTTGGTTTTGTCGTGATGCGGCTAATTTTGGTTTTTCAAATGTCTGAGGTTTAACGACACTGAAGACCTTTCCTTCGCTATATTTTACTGATTGTTTATCACGTCTATGAGAAACTGAAAACAGAAATGTTTAAGCCCCACCCCCCATCCCATAATTGTTTTTCACGTCTATGAGAAAGTGAAAACAACCGGAAATGTTTAAGCCCCCCCCCCTCCCCGCCTTCCATAGTAATCTTTTGCTAACCGTCTCAAGGCGGTACTTCTGTTGCTGTTCCTTGATGTTATATTATGCTATAACCGCTTGTCAATGGTCTCTGGCGGTTTGGTCATCTGTATTGCTGCCCAATTTGCCATAAATTTTGTTTGGTTTGTAGTTAAAATAACAAATAAGTAAAATGGATGTTGATGCTGTTATTGGGGTAGCTGAATGACCATCTGTTTGGGAAAGAGCTGCTCATTCGGTTTACTATGCGCGTCTTTCGTAAACTTATGTCAATTTATGTGTGTATGTGCTTCTTTCCCTTTTGGTTTTAAGAGCCTAATGTTGGATTTGATTGTATTAGTTCCTGATCATTGCCTATCACATTACTTTACATGTAATGTTGCATGTATTACCTGTTTCAAATTATCATGTTAGACTTTGTCCAAGGACTATTTTGTAAAATTAAAATGTTTTGTTTTGGATGCCACATGAGTTTACGCTGATAGCGTAATCATTTTGTGTGCACATCAGTATTAGGACACAAGAGCGCAAGAAAACTTTAAAATCTCCTGGCGGAAGACTTTGTGGAACACTGTCAGACGTTGGTACTAATAGAAAGGAATGACTTTATTACATTACAGTTTAAACATCTCTGAAAGAAAGTGCAAAAACCGTCTACTACTAGAATTATACGACTTCATATAATGTGTATGTCACAACTGATTATAACTGATTCGCATCTAACCATATTTGAGAAAACGTAAACTCACTGTTTTGGGGTAAACGCCTACCTTTTTATAAAAAGAAAATAAGCAGACGGTGCATGCCCTGATCGGGCGCTGCAGAATGCGGCAGCTGATCAGGATCAACACTGCTTACGTAAAATTTCCAGCAATGTCTTTAAAAATGATAATAAATAATAAAAAAACAACGTGTATGACAAACACCTAGAAAACGATGATGGATGGATGACTAAATAGCGAACTTACGTCCTTTTTCAAGTTCAGCAGTATTTCAGTCATATCGTAATGAAAGGCTATGTGAAATGTAGCCCCGTTTACTGTTACAGTAGTAGTTGAAATTATTTCCGCCGCCAGCGGGAATTGAACTCGGAAACAAGTGCTAGTTCAAAAGGCAAACGCTACACCCACTGAGCTACCAGACCTACCCCTAATATGATGAATGGACGCATAGAATTTATTAGGTTAGAAGAGTACACTAGCCTTAAATTGGTAATCCTTGAAGTGTTTCTCTTCGAATATTTGCTCATTGATTTGTGCAAGCAAAGATATTGGCCATCAGCTTAGGTCGCCTTAGCTGGCGGTTTTAAGGTTAAGAATCGGCGATGCATTACACGTGGCTCTGCTGATTCGTTAACCTGACTTGGGTGGGTTGGGCCTTGTGTTCCCGTACATCATCCATAGTACAGCTTATATTTTATTTTGTATTTTGAGATCTGAGAATATAGTCTGACAAATCATATATGTTTGATTAGTTTAAGCTGTTATTCTGGATCATCGAGTTTTAAATATTTGGACCCCTTTCTGACTATAATCAGTCATTGTATCGATTGCCTTTTTAAAGGGCTACTGCACTGTTTCTTCACTATTTCCAGAAATATTCCTAATTAACAGATATTTATGAGAGGAACAGATTGCTGAAAACCCCATCGAAAAATTCTTACCCAAACTGTAATTATTGACAATTAAAGTTTAAGCAAATTAGATTTTAAGCCCCGCCCACTTTTCCTTTTCTACAGCTTTACTTGCAAAATGTGATTTGGATTCCAGTTATTATTACCATATTCTGATGCAAAATATTCAAACTTTTTTAAAACTTTTTTCATGAAATGATTTAACTCGTCTCACTGAATCTATTTTAGGGGAAAAAATGTAAAACATTATTTGAAAATATAATTTTTTTAAAATAAAAATTTTATGAATGACTCAGATGACGTCATAAGAGTCCGTGCATATTTTTCAGCTATTTAAAATTTAAATTGCTTATAACTTTTTAACCATTTGGAATTTTTCTTTGCGGTTTTCGAAATTCTTTTAGACAAAACAATACCAGTTATTTCCAGTGATTTCGGTGCTGGTTGAGAAACAGTACAGTAGCCCTTTAAAATAAAGAAATAACAGTATTCTTCACTCTGAGTTTCGTCATCAGATATTGTCAGAGTCACTGATGAGGCTTGTGTAGCCGAAACTTTTAATTATGGCCCATGTTTTTTCTAATATTTGAATGTGTTCTCTGCTCTTGATGGATACCTTTTAGATTTTACTGCAGCTGATATTGTGCCATGTAGCGGCCGTAACACATCTCCCCATGCATCATCCATAGCGCAGATTACACGTCTTTATTGTTGTCTTTTGAGGTCGGAGAATACATTTTAAGAAATTGGAAATGAGAAATTTTCTTTTAAATGTGGTTTTCTTCTCTTGAAGGAACACTTAGATAGTTTCATTTGACTGCACTGCTGCTAATGATGTGCTGTGTGGCGGCCTTAAACGTCTCCGTACATCATCCATGGTGCAGATTATATTTTATTGTTGTCCTTTGAGATCGGAGAATAGAATCTGACAAACTAGAAATATTTGATACTTATCAGTCACTTAAACGACTGCCTTATTTCAATTTGGAAATTAAAGTATTGTTTTCTCCGGTTTTCGTTACCAGATATTGTCAGGGTGACTGATGAGCTTATGTAGCCGAAATTTTAAAGTATGGCCTATGTTCTTGATTTTGAATGTGTTACATTCGCTTGCAGGAACTGTTTAGTATTCAAATTCAACTGCACTGCAGCTGATGTTGTACCGTTTTATGGACGTAAAACGTCTGTCTGTGCATCATCCATAGTGCAGATTGTATTTATTTTTTGTCCTTTGAGATCGGAGAATATAATTTGAGAAATCAGGATTTTCATATTTTCGCTCTCTTAAACAATACTTATGTCATAACAAACACTTTTACAATCACTCGAATCAGTAGTACCGGGGAATTTCCAAACCTTCGGACAAATGAACTAATTACCTGTCCTAAATTGGACTAGTTTGGCTTGAAAATGCAGTCAAAGATGGAATGCTCGTTTAAGAACAGTCTTATCTTTGCTCAAACCTATCGGTACCAACACTCAGAAGCTATACGGTAAATGTGATAACAGTGACATCCTTCTTTTGAGGAATAGCTTTCGTGCAACTGTATTGCAATTGTTAGCCCAAATAGAACAAATTAAATACAGCAAACATCTGATATTTGAGTTCTCGTTTTGGCTATCTATCAATCCCCATATACTGACACAAAAAGAAACTAGGCTGTTAACTTAGAAATAAAGTACCTGTGTAGATAAAATATAAACTAATTAGATATCAAAATGAGTGGAGTTCATTTGGCAACATGGTGCATTATTTTTAAATTATTTTAGATAATTTTGAGTATATTTCTTTATCCTTAAATGACTAGGGGGTAAAAAAGTAAAAGTTGCACATTTTAAAATTCTGATCTAAAATATTTTTGACCGCAGATATGTGACAATTTATATGGAAATTAATCAGTATCTAGCATGTCCTCCTCTCCTACAGATCAACGCAAGTATACTAAAACCATTCAGAACCGTTTGTGTACCTACACGTTGCTCTTGCGCAGTTCTTGTAGCGGTTTTGGGACGTTGGTGATCTCTAACGTGCTTATTCTGATAGACAAGTGGTTGCAAATTGATGTCGGCATTTCTGTGGCAGTTAAACTGTCTAGCGACGTCACTAGCACTGATGCCAGATGCAAGTTGTAGTAGCACCAGATTTTGTTTTAGTTTTCTTGAAGCCGAGGCATCTTGTAAACGATGAAATTCAAAACGAAATGTGATTTTGTAATTGCATAATCAGTATAGAATTTGGTCAGTGTTAACACGTAGCTGTAAACATGTGCACTGAAAGCACGTGCAAACAGTTGCAAAATGTCCTGTGACCAGTTTGAAGGACACGCTTGCTCTAGAATATTGTGCCATTTAGTACAGTATGTAGAGGAGTATTTACACACTCTTGTTGCATGATTTAATTGCTGTAAGCAGAGCAACTAAAAAGTTAAGCTAAATAAAATAGTACATGGTTACTTTTTGGTGTGTAGCATTTTAATGATTGAATTCTAAATACTCACTTTATAGCGGGTGACATGTTTACACACTTGCTTCTGATGTTATTCAAGCGCAACTTTGTACGGAAAGACCTAATAACCCCAGAACTAAATTGGCTTCATTTTTACATCCGTTTGGGTAAATCAGTTTTAGGTAAACAATAAGTAGTTTCCAAATTGTCAGTTAATCAAATTTAAAATTGTTGATTGTCGTTATCGTTTTGATTTTAAATTAAAAGAATTTGGATAGCTTTGTATGTTTGTTTTTGACCATAATATTTCAGGATTGGCAACATTAAGTCAAAAATGGTATGACAGTGAAGTGCACATGCAGGCTCTTAACAGACTTAAAAGAACAGTTTAGGTCACGAAATCTCAATTCTCTTAACAATTAAATTGGACTTAGCTATCAGCGCAGACGCCTATTCTGGAAATGCGCATTTTGCATTTTTTCTCCCGACCAAGCTCCTATAGAGTTATAGCTTTAAGCCCATTTAGGGTGAATTGCTGCCACTTTGTATCTGATCGTCTAGAATAGATCGTTAATTGAAAGCCTCAGGTGATGTAACAACTTATAGGATTTGATAGCCTGAAAATACGCAAACTAACTTAAGAGACAAATTGGTTTTGTTATCAATATGTCGAGGAAATATTTCACCTTTTGTGTCTGTAGGCAAACTTCATGACCGCAGTTAATCGCGCAATTGAGTCTGCAGAAAGTTGCATCCTATTTGGTAGATCATAATATGAGACTGAAATTAATTGTGTAGGTTTAACAGTGTAACCTCCGTACTTTCAAAAATTGTGAGCTCTCGCCAAGAGCTTGATATACTGGTACTATTTTAGTTACTTTATCAAAGTGAGCGCTCGACAAGTGCCTGCTATACTGAGACCAAAGCACACCTTGCTCCCAGTACACTGAGCATTTGTCAAGCACTCACATTGCTTAGCGGTCTTCTAGCGTCTCCACGGACAACAGACTTTGTTGTTGTATTGTACTTCACGTCCAGTGTAAACAGCTATGTTCATGTCGGGACGTTCAGTTAACCGAACCACACTTTTCCTGGGAAGGCTAAGACCTCCGACGCGGATTACCAGTACTAAGTGCATATACTTTCGCCAGTAGTTGACAACTGACCTTCTTGGATTAGCGGAAGGAGAAAAGTGGCCGGACCGAGTTTCGAACCGGTACCTCTTGCTCTTGAGTGAGACACGCTACCGACTGCGCCACGCGGCCCGGCGGTAACAGACTAAGGAGAGCTTTATCTAAATTGAAAAGTACAGCTACCGCTCAGTGTGGTGCATCTCTATATATTCTGACAGCATGCATGTCTAAGCCGCGGCAGTCCTAAATCTACAAAATCCACTGGCTTTGTATCTAAAGTTTTGTCTAAGTATGCACTTTTGTTGGCATTTAGTTGCACTTTCTTGGCATGTCTTCGCCTACTAGTCTCCAATTAACGTTTTTGCACTGGACAAATATAACAGGTGAATTAAAACGAACAATTTGTGGGAAAACACTATCATCTGGAAAATTTGCTATTGATTGTGATATCCTGTATATTGTATAAACATCTGCCAGAAATACAATTGTGTACCTTAATGATCAGACGCGGAGCAGTTAGTGTCAATTAGAAGAGCAATATCGTTAAAATAAGATTTGCTGTCGGCTAAATACTTACCACATCTTCCCTGTTATTTATTTCACTGTGTTGTGGATCACGTTCTTCCGAGATTAGGTATATAATATTGCAATGTCCTGAGCATGGTTTCAGTGTCTTAATGTCAATTGTCTTCCTTCTACAGCTATTGAAGTATCTTTTCTTTGCTATAGCAATGTGTATGGGGACACTTCCATGGTCAACGTTTGTGTCAATACGCCTGTCCGATATGGAGGGTGGGGTTATCAACACTTAATGGTTGTTGGAAAGAATATGCTTCTAGAAGAGCAAACTCTTTCCATTATAGTTGCTCATAGTATCAAGGTCTTTCTTTAAAAATTGATTTCCAACTGAGGAGAGAGGCAAAAATAAAGAAAAAAGCAGAGATTCTGAAATTTTTTATCCTTTCAGCTCAATCATGGTCATTGCATAGTACGTTTGACTGTTACAGCTGTAGAAATACTGTTAATGAGATGATCGTGTCTAAATCATTGTAACTTAAGCAGTTGTTTTTGTCGCACCTGCTTTAGCAAGGTGCGATATAGGAGTTCACTTTTCCGTCCGTCCGTCCGTCAGTCATTCCGTTCGTCCGTACGTCCGTCCGTCCGTACGTCCGTCCGTCAACAATTACGTCGACCCTAGTGTTTAAGTCCATTTCTCACAAACTATGATACCTACAATCATCAAACCTGGCATAAAGCTTCTTCTTAGAATGTTCTCGAGGGTTTTTGCTCTTATTTTCACCCCTGACCTATAATTTATGCGCTACTGACTTTGTAAAACAGTCCGTCAACAATTACGTCGACCCTAGCGTCGACCCTAGCATTAAAGTCTATTTCTCGCTAACTATGATACCGACAATCATCAAACCTGGCATAAAGCTTCTTTTTAGAATGTTCTCGAGGACTGTTGCTCTTATTTTTACCCTTGACCTATGTTTCATGCTCTGCTGACTTCGTAAAATGGTCCCTCAACAATTACGTCGACCCTAGCTATTAAGTCCATTTCTCGCAAACTATGATACCTAGAATCATCAAACCTGGCATCAAGCTTCTTCTAAGAATGTTCTCGAGGGCTGTTGCTCTTTTTTTACTTTGACCTATATTTCAGGCTCTGCTGACTTTGAAAAATTTGATATTCAAAATTATGTCGACTCTAGTGTGTAAGTCCATTTCTCACGAACTATGATAACTAGATTCATCAAACCTGGCATCAAGTTTCTTCGTAGAATGTTTTCAAGGGCTGTTGCAATTAATTTACCCTTGACATATATTTAACGCTCTGCTGACTTTGCAAAATTTTACACCCAAAATTATGTCAGTCCTAGCGTTTTAGTCCTTTTGTCTGAAAGTATGATACCTGTAGTCATCACACCTGGCATAAAGTTTATTCTTAGAACGTTCATGAGGGATGTTGCAATTATTCCTACTCTTGGCCTATATTCTATGCTCTTCTGACTCAGTAAAATATTACATCGAAAATTGTGTGGACCCTAGCATTTTTGTCCATTTCTCATACAAATTCTTTTAACTAAAGTCTTTACTACTGTGGAAGCCCAATGCAGGTGCGACATAGCATTCCGCGGAATTCTTGTTGGTGTTTTGGGAGCAAATATTTTTAACTGGTCAAGTTTTGGGTGCAACAAATTAGGTATTTGCCGACAGTGCAGTGTTATTTGATAGCTACATGTGCTTACTTAAACAAGACTCTTTCCAAGCTTTTAACTCCCATAGTGTTGGCTTAATAAGTATAGAGGATTAACTGCAGTCTTGCAGTCTTGATTAACTGTGTATGTTCTTCTTTCCCTATTGGTTTTGAGAGCGGAATGTGGGATTTGAACGTATTAATTCCTGATCATTGCCTATCTTTTTACTTTGCGAATATTATTCCACGGGATGAGAATCATAGCATTTAGGCAAATTTCTGCTTTTTCATCATATTCTCTACTTTCAAAATGTTGCAAATTAAGTCTGATCTGTTCAGATCTCGGTTACAAAAGCGGGCGTTGGCATTTCAGTATTTTTCACTGATAGTGAGTCTCGTTCCTGTAATACTTCTGGCTTGAAAAGCATGGTGGTGTAGCCATACACCTTAGAAGCTTGAACCTCAGGCAACTGGAACAAAATTGTCTAGTTACATGTAAATCCAGGCTTTGTACAGGTCATATATTCTTTCTTTTTTTTTTTTTACTTTTTTTACTAAACAGTATACTAATAAAATTCAGCTCTAAAACATTATTGCATTGGGCACATGTTTTAAAGTACAATTGCTAATTTATTATTTTACTCTTTTTTTCAGGAAATAAAGAAAATTATCACAAGCTCCGCAAAGCATTTTCAAAGTGTTATCGGCATCATTACGACCTGTGTAAAGAATGATTCCTGGCAAAAAGGGCATCCCATTTAGGTCAGATATGCCAGACAATAAGTCATTTAGCAATGTTATCAAAGCAAGAAATCATTACAATGTTGAAAGATTTTGCTGCTGGAAAGAAAACAAAAACGTGAAACGTCCGATTTTTCAAGCATTACAAAGAGAATTATATCAAAAGGTGAGACACGTTATCAGTTAAATTGAAACAAATGAGCCGTGACACGAGAAAACCAGCAGAGTGGCATGTGCGCCCAGCTAAGACTCAGATCAGTCTGGACATCCGACCAGTCTGATCAGACTCCTTGTCATGTTCTTTAAGGGTAGCTAAGGGTATAAACTAGCTCCATGCGGACAGCGAAGACTCTGATTTGACTGGGTGGATGCCAGACTGATCTGAATTTTCGCTGGGCGCACATGACACGTTGTTGGCTTTGTCGTGTCGCGACTCAAATGGAAAACTCATATCAGCCTGAACGTCCGCACAAAATTATAAAATCCCTCTCTTTGTGAACAAGAAACCATGAAACCACAGGAATTAATCAATTAGGATTCTGTGAATTATGGCAAATTGCATTGAGATTTTTCGCATGCAGATGTCATAGGGTGTAGGTAATTAGGTATATAAACACTTGTACTGCCTTGCGGTACAAGCCGGCTTTTATAGCGACGTGGTAGAGTGCTCGACTTTAGATCGAAAGGTCCCGGGTTCGATCCTCGGCCCGGGCGTGAGATTTTTTAAGAGTCCGTGACAAATGGCGCCCAACGTAAAATCCAGCCTGACCCCTGTGCAGTAATTCCTCGAGCCTATTCTTATATGCAGCTCTTTAGCCTGGAACTTCGGGGACGAAGTCCAATTTGGTGGGGGAGAATGTCATAGGGTGTAGGTTATTAGGTATATAAACACTTGAACTGCCTTGCGGTACAAGCCGGCTTTTATAGCGACGTGGTAGAGTGCTCGACTTTAGATCGAAAGGTCCCGGGTTCGATCCTCGGCCCGGGCGTGAGAATTTTTAAGAGTCCTTGACACAGAAACCAAGTTGTACAGTACAGGCTCGAAAGCTAATTGTCGCAGTTGTGAGGTTTTATTGTGCATACACCTTAAAAGCCACGGTGAGTGAATAGTATTTTAGTCACATGAATAAATATGATGAAAAGATATAGGAAATGCAACACTCACAATCCACAGTACCGTATTTTCTCGTACATAAGACGGAATGAAAAAACACTCAGAATAAAAAGTTCCCTTCACATGTAAATACGCCATGTGTAATTCGGCTTTTCTCTTCAAAAACCATCCTAAAAATCGAAGTCCGAGCTAGATTTTTCGAAAAATTGGTTTAGGGGGAATATCTCCGTCTTATCACCGAACAAATGAGATTCGTTGAAGACATCGAACGACGGACGAAGAGGAACTACAAAAGAAGAAACTCTCTGGAAAGGCCAGGAGTAAACAAATTTAAACAGGATTGTCTCTGATTGTTTTGATTTGCAATGATGTCTTGTTCTTGTGATAAGGAAGTTGAACTAAATGAAGTTTTCAATTTGCACGTCTAGATAATTAAATGATCAGTTAAACATTAAAAAATGCATATTTTGAATATATATTTATCCATCAGAACTTTAGTTAGATAAAGCAAAATAATTCTTCTGGTACCAAAGTCACATTTAACTAAGTACATTTAACTAATTCAGGAAGTGCTGTTACCTTTATAGCAGTGCATGTTCTGAATTTTAGTTTTAAAATTGGTCCCTTTGTAGATTGAGATATACACCGTACTACATGTACATCTTGCGGGGGTTTATATATCTCAGCTCACTATTAGTACCTCCCACAGAATCACAGCGACGAAACTGCACACATTAAAAGCTTACAAAACAAAAGGGAACTATCAAAGAAAAAGGAAGCCGAAGCACATTGTGTAGTTTCATGTTAGCCTTTGGCCATCACCCTAGACACTCCCGAGCAAGCTTATATTATCAATGCTTCATGTAACAGGGAAAATCATTTCTTTCGAATCTTAGCTACACCGTTAGTTTTCGCGCTGCAAGTTAGCTACTGTACAACACTTACAGCGTGTAAAATTATCCATACGGTTTATAGGGGTTGGATGTTATTATTCAAACGCAGTAGATTTGCATCATATCATTGAGCACGTAAAATGGTGTGTTCTTTCATGATGTCAGGAAAATGAGGACCGTATTTATCTGCGTTGGTCACATGATCGTCATCATGTTAATATTTATAGCGCGAAAGACATATCGGTCTCCTGTATGTAAACAGTTTAGAAACACGCAAGCAGTACTTACCACGAATCATGTTTTCTTTGAGCAGATATAGAAAATGCATTTATCGATCGGGAAAAGCTTCCTCGAATTATTCGAAAATACGAAATGCGTGTCAAATCTTTTGATACTTTGAGCAGTCTCCTAACTATGAACAGCCTTTCATTGGTATTGCACGTTACACAGGAAGTTGCCGATCATACAGTGGACTCGACAGTATCGGATCAAGTTCAATAAAACTCCCGTTTTGTTGTATATGAATGCTAAAAGTATGTATGTTATGACACAAAACAATTGCAAAATATCCCTTCTATCTATCCATGTCAAAATATTTACGAAATTTATTCCTTTAAGGGCAGATAACCTATGCAGACTTACGGTAGGGTCCTGCGACAGTAACGAATCAGGTGCGACAGTATCGGATCATATGATATTATTTTATATGAGAGTTTCTCCTAGGCACTCTGACAACCTTCTTAGCTTCAATAATTCTGCTGCATAAACAGTTGGACCTATTAAACACTCTGAGGAAACTTTTACGGCCTTTCAACGATATTTTTCATGTGGTCCTTCACCAGCAACGGTTTTGTCTGTTAAATAAAAGTTGAATGCATACAAAACTACAAGCATGCCAAAATTTCTTAACTCAGTAATCCCCTGCGCCTCATAGCATGAAACTACTCAAACAGTAAAGATCATAAACTGCCTTTGCAAAGTGTAGACCCTGATAAGACCGTGGTGTCTGACCAGGATCAACAAATTTACGGTGATTTTCCGCCTTAAAGATATTTCAGTGCAATCAGTGTATAAACACTACATGGTCATTCAACGAGTTCTCTGGCATTAATCTGAGTCTACACAGTGTACAGATGTCCATCCGATGAACGCCAGTCATTATTGGGTTCACATTCATGCGAGCTGATCTCGAATGTTTCAACAGAATGTTAAGCAGAAGCTTGGTTGTGCTACGCATAACCTTCATTATCATACGCTAGAATGTGGGACTTGGGATGGGGGATATTTTACAAAAAGGATGTTGTCTTAGTTTTAAACTGATTTTCTTTGAACAAAAGACACAGCAGCCACTCAGGTAGTTGATTTATGACTTGTTTTCAGCATCAGACCGTACATCCAACATGCAGTTTCCAGCTGAGGCCTGTATTTCAGTTCAAATTATATAATGATCCGTTACTGTCGCACATCGGTGCCTCACTTTTCAAGTCTTTAGTTTCATCAAATACTGGGATGTCACAAAAATAATGACTGCCTGCAATTTTAGGGATGCCAGGACACATTACAAAGCAAAATTGGTTTCAATCGCCAAATGATAGAATAGTTTAAATAACCGAAATCTATCTTTGGGGTAACGAGCAACTGGCAAAATGCAAGCGCCGCTGAAGTGGGGCCAGGCTTTTCAACAACTTTGATTTGTTTCTCACCCGCAGATTTCGATCGAATTTTCACCCTGCACTTTGCCATTGGTCGAACTTGATGACTGTTATATAATAGTAAAAACTGTTTGCTTCATTTGTGAGAAAAATGGTTGATAATCTAAGAGTGATCCGATACTGTCGATGATCCGATACTGTCGAGTCCACTGTAGTATCATTAAATAGAATTATCTTAAAACGGTATTAAGTTTTTGCTTCATCTAAATTGGCTTTCTCTTGCACAAGGCAATTGAGGCAGCCATAAGCAGTGCCCCTATTCCGTTGCAATTGACTTATACAAAGCATCAGCTGAGGCCGTGGAAAGGGGAGGGGGATGGTCAACTATTTCAACTATCACAACGATTTGAGCCACTGAGATACACAAATGATTGGAGCCAGAATTCGAACGTGGCGTGGGAAACATCATTCTATTCTCGTACGAAATGCGTGTCAAATCTGTTGATACTTTGAGCAGTCTCCTAACTATGAACAGCATTTGATTGGTATTGCACGTTACACAGGAAGTTGCCGATCATAGTATCATTAAATAGAATTATCTTAAAACGGTATTAATTTTTTGCTTCATCTAAGTTGGCTTTCTCTTGCACAAGGCAATTGAGGCAGTCATAAGCAGTGCCCCTATTCCGTTGCAATTGACTTATACAAAGCATCAGCTGAGGCCGTGGAAAGGGGAGGGGGATGGTCAACTATTTCAACTATCACAACGATTTGAGCCACTGAGATACACAAATGATTGGAGCCAGAATTCGAACGTGGCGTGGGAAACATCATTCTATTCTCGTACGAAATGCGTGTCAAATCTGTTGATACTTTGAGCAGTCTCCTAACTATGAACAGCATTTGATTGGTATTGCACGTTACACAGGAAGTTGCCGATCATAGTATCATTAAATAGAATTATCTTAAAACGGTATTAATTTTTTGCTTCATCTAAGTTGGCTTTCTCTTGCACAAGGCAATTGAGGCAGTCATAAGCAGTGCCCCTATTCCGTTGCAATTGACTTATACAAAGCATCAGCTGAGGCCGTGGAAAGGGGAGGGGGATGGTCAACTATTTCAACAATCACAACGATTTGAGCCACTGAGATACACAAATGATTGGAGCCAGAATTCGAACGTGGCGTGGGACACATCATTCTATTCTCTTTCTAAACTTAAGTAGGGAAAGGTTATATTGTTCAGAGAGAGACAACCCAATAGTCTCGTTTAAATTTAATAAGAAATATACTGTCTGTTTGCCTCGTTTGTTTTTGCTTTAACTATCCGATAAAATAAGGCATAGTATGATGGCTGCACCAGTTTTCGGGGTATTAACGTTTGCTCGCATCATAAAAACCTAAACTGATAGTCTGAGAGTACATAAAAATATGTATTAAGTAATTTGTGACTTACATTTTATGTCCGCATTTTTCCATGTTTACTTATTTGATCAAATTCAATCTGATGCTCGGCTGAATCTACTCTCTGAAACCGCACCAGTTTTCGGGGTACGTTAAAGAATACGCCTCCAAAATGCATCAGCTGCAGATCCATATGATAACACCTGCCTTCGTGAGACCTGCAGTTACTTTAGGCTGTGGGAACGATCTTTGAATTATCAGAAAAAAGTTCATAATTGAAGAAATCGCCGTGTCATCTTCGTCGGTACCATCCATAAATTTTGCAGTGTTTCCAATATGGCCGCTTTCACGGTCTCCAACGGTGACGTCACGGATGACGTCAAAACTAACGTGCTCTCGCGCATCAATTAGTGTATGATGTAACATGCTGATTCAATTTTCTGTTTGCCTAAAACAATCATCATTACAGGTCCCTGACAAGTGGCGCTGTATTATCTGTCAGAATACTCCGAATTCTGGAGCACCCCGAAAACAGGTACATCGACCATAATATAGTTCGGGCATGTTTAGGTTTTTGCATGTTTTCTCCTTCGTCAACTCATAGATGTTTCAGTGAAATACGCTGGAGCAGAACGATCTTAATATTAAATTGGAGTTTTGTAGGACGATTTTAACCGGTCTACTAGTTTAAACATATTTATTGCTTCTATAATACAGCAATAGGGTCGGGCTCACAATAGTATGTACGGCCCTTCCCCTACAGTGCAAATTTTAAAGCATACAAGGCATATATATGACAGCTCAGCAGTAGAAAGATATGATTAGAAAAGCCCACAGCACATCACAAAATAGGTTAAAGAACAATTAACTGTTCAGAGCAGCCCCTGCATGCACATCACCAGCTACAAAGGAAAGGAAGGTAAGATCATGTCTTAGAGTACAACAACAAAAACATCAATCTAGAATTAATAGTAAATCATGAGAGAGAGTAAAAAGGAAAAAGACAAGCAAAACAAACACAAGAAAACAAGATTATTCCGGTCTACTCGCACCTTCCACCCAAATTTTTATTACTGGCCGTTCCAAGGTCGTGCGTCCGTTTTGGATAATCGATATTATTGTTTGTGTCGCTTATCTATAGACTTTCAAAAATCGGTATGTTTTGTCTCTTTTCTTTTATTCTGATGTATGTTAGACGTAAAAACAAATAAAAAAGATAAATAAAATCAAACAGACAAACAGATAAAAAAAGTTTTGGTGGGTCCGTTGCATTCATGTGTGTTTAGGACTGGTTTTAAGACCACCTATGTGGGAATGGGTTGTCCATTTTTGGTATCCGATCATGTCGTCTTACTATTTTTGCTTTTACTATCGCGCAGGGACAGGGGTGTCTACTCCCTTGTTAGACCAATATGGGCAACGGGAGGGTGCCGCCCTAAAACTCTGTTTTCGACATGACCCGCTCCGAAAGTCGGTTCAAAAGCTTTTAGTCGGTTCAAAAGCTCCGTAGAGCTTATGTTACATGTTGTACGTCTTTCCGGCTCAAAATAAATTTTGTCTTGTCTTTTCCTCTTTATGAAAATTATCGGCTACGAATGGCCCCTTTTTATACAGAAATGTTGCCCTGTGCTATTTTCAGTGCCACTCTGGAAGCCATTTTCTGTCAACCTGACCCGCTCCAAAAGATTTCAATTTCAGTTCGCGCTATTTCACAAATCTGTTTTCTCCGGTATACAGTTTCGCCGAAAATCCGGTGTTTCGTTGTACCCATTTCCATGCGATTTAATCAATAGCAACTTCGTGATATTACCGCCTTCCAGGGCTACTGTTTAATTTTGAAAACACCTAAACCGTACCTTCACGGAATTGCCTTGGTTTAAACCCCCAGGAGTTATTACAGACCGTCCCATGGCGGTACTTTCGTTGCGGTTGCATTTGATTTATATTCGGTGCTGTTTGATTCATGTATTATCATTTTAACTTTTCTGTGATAAAATTGAAAATAGGTAAAAATAGTTGTTAAATGTTTTTCGTATAATTTGCTTAGTCTGTTGTAACCCTTCTGTTGGTCTAAATTATTTAGTTTGGTAAACATAGCTGAGTTGCCACCTATTTAGGAAAGAGCTGCTGACTCGGCTTATCACTTGTAATTTATTGTTTGTTGGGTGTCTTTGTCAATCTTTCCCTTTGATGTTGGGGATAGGGTTTGGGATCTGATTCAGTCAGTTCCTGAAGTGCAGTTACTCTTTAAATTTGGACACCGTTAGTAAGTGTCTGATGGCTACCAACATTGGTATCTATTAATACTGATCGGTACCTCGGTATCAATGATTGTAAACTGGTTCCGCAGTTGTCCACAGTTTGTATGACAACTGGTAAGGACTACTGTTGCGACGGCTTTCATTGCATAATGCAATTTAGCCAATCAGCTATTCCGTAACAAATGAAATTACCCTTAGTAATACTATCGACGCCTAATTGCAACATTATTGGGGTATTTCACTAACTTACATCCACATTGCTTCTTCTTTAAAATAAACAACGAAACAAATCTTTGTTGGTTGCGGTAGATCTATAAAATCTCGCATGAATTCTCGCTAGATCTCACGGGCAGATTTTTGACCGTTTGGATTAGTCATTACCTGTCCCTATATGCGATAGCTATAAGGGGACAGGACCAGTCTACAATGTTTGTTGCCAGTTGGAGAAGTCGTGATGCATATTCGGATTTCTCGCCCTACAACAGCTTACGAAAATCGTTGTATTTATTTGGCTGCCATTGGTACTGTTCGTCTTTTTCTTTGTCACCGTTTTCTCTGATACAGCTCACATACCGTCTATAGCTTTAAGCCCATTGCCATGATTACTGCTACTTTGTATTTCATCGTTTTCAATAGATCGTTAATAGAGAGCCGCTGGGGATACTGCAACTTATAGTATGTAATATCCTGAAAATGTGCAACCTATCTTACTCGACAGATTGCTTTTGTTATCATTATATCGAGGAATAACTTCGCCTGCGGCTGATGTCTTAAGACAATTAATCAGATTACATACATATATTATTCTGCAGCACCGGATTATCGTAGACAATGTACGTTAAGAGCAGAGATATTTTGTTGTCATTCTTAGCTTTATATTTTTCATGCAGCTGCTGTGTTTGCAGAACAAACATGTGTACATGTGTTATATTTTAGTGTTAAAGCAAAGAACTGTTTGAGCGGAAACCTAAGTTACGCAGTTACTTTCCCGTTGACAGCCATGATAGCAGCTGTATATTGGACAATATCTGTTTACTATTAAATTGTAACTTTATTGGCTTTTCGCTTGTCTCTCTTTTTTTTTTTTTTTTTTTTTTGCTTTATTGGTTTCTTTTCCCATTTGGTGTTTGAGGCAGGATGTGGAATTCGATTTACCGTTTCTTGATCATTGCTTTCTCATCTGTTTTAAGGGTCGAGTCGGGTTACTTCGGACAGCGGGTAAATTCGGACATACCATTGCAAACAGTGAAAATCCAGATAAGACGGCTCATAATGAGTCGTCATATCAGGATTTTTAGCTCACCTGAGCCAACGGCTCCGGGGGAGCTTATAGGATGGTAAGGCTCCGTTGTCCGTCGTCCGTCGTCCGTCCGTCGTCCGTCGTCCGTCCGTCCGTCCACAATTTCAAACGACTTCTCCTCTGAAACCGCTGGGCCAATTGTAACCAAATTTCATATGTAGCCTCTAGGGGACTTAGGAACGAAAAGTTGTTCAAACGGTCCTGGTCACATGACCAACATGGCCGCCACGCCCATATATGCTAAAAACCTATAAAAATCTTCTTCTTCAGAACCAATAGGCTGATGGCCCTGAACCTTGGTATGTAGCATTGGGTACGCGAGTACTACCAAGATTGTTCAAATTATGACCTTGGGTTGACCTTGACCTTTTTTACGGCAAGGTCAAATTTTCTTTCTGGTGCTTTTATATGGGAAAATGCTAGAACATAAGATTTCTTGGAAACTGTTGAAGATTTTGACCTGAAAATTGATATATACAGTCAGCTTAATGAGTACATGAAAATTTATGCGTACAAGAGGTCAAGGTCATTATTTGACCTTTGACCCTGGTCTCTCATATTGCCACAATTTCACACATCTCCTCAAAAGCCACTGGGCCAATTGTGACCAAATTTCATGTAGAAGGCTCTAGGAGGCGAGGTATTGAAAATTTGTTCAAACGGTCCTAGTCACGTGACCAACATGGCCGCCATGCCCATATATGGTAAAAAGCTTTAAAATTCTTCTCCTCATGAACCAATGGGCTGATGGCCTTAAAACTTGGTATGTAGTATCGGGTACACAAGTACTATTTAGATTGTTCAAATTATGACCTTGGGTTGACCTTGACCTTTTTTACGGCAAGGTCAAAGTTGCTTTCTGGTGCTTTTAGATAGGAAAATGCTAGAACATAAGATTTCTTGGAAACTGTTGAAGATTTTGACCTGAAAATTGGTTTATACAGTCATCTTAATGAGTACATGAAAATTATGCGTGCAAGAGGTCAAGGTCATTCTTTGACCCTGGTCTCTCATATTGCGACAATTTCACACATCTCCTCAAAAGCCATAGGGCAAATTGTAAACAAATTTCATGTAGAGGCTCTAGGGGGCAAGGAAACGAAAATTTGTTCAAACGGTCCTAGTCACATGACCAACACGCCACCTTCCCCATATATGTTAATAACCTTTGAAAATCTTCTTCTCCAGAACCAATGGGCCAATGGCCTTGAAACTTAGTATGTAGCATTGGGTACGCAAGTACTACCAAGATTGCTCAAATCATGACCTTGGTTTGACCTTGACCTTTTGTACGGCAAGGTCAAATTTGCTTTCTGGTGCTTTTTTGTATGCTAGAAGATAATGATTTCATGGAAACTGTTGAAGATTTTGACCTGGAATTTGGTATATACAGTCATCTGAATAAGTACATGAAAATGTACACGTACAACAGGTCAAGGTCATTCCTTGACCTTTGATCTTTAACCCTGGTTTCTCTTATTACCAATCCTCAAATGCCACTTGGCAGGTTGTAACCAACTTTCATGTAGAGGCTCTAGGGGGCAAGGGAACGAAAATTTGTTAAAAAGGCCCTAGTCAAACGAAAATTTATTCAAGCGGTCTAGGTCAGATGACCTACATGGCCACCATACTCAGGTGAGCGATTCAGGGCCTCATGGCCCTCTTGTTACTGTTTGTCCAGTTAATTTTGTTTTAATTCCAAACAACTGGCAGGAAACAATGTCACTGTCCGAATTTACCGGCTGTCCGAATTTAATCGACTTTGCCATAATGTTCAGCAACAGAGCAGTTCGTGTCAGATTAACGAAAGTTTTCACTAATAGAATCATTTACTTTGAGCTACAGACATCTCAGGTATATGTATTTATTTAGCTGGACCATTTCTTGATTACTCTCTTGTTGAGGCACTCCAGCAAGTGGTTTTTATTGGAACTTTCTTCTTTAAAGAGGCTTAAATATCAAAATTTTAGATTTAACATACCCAAAACCATTTCTCGTAGCCAAATACTGACTTGCAGCATATTGCATGACCTCTTTTGTCTATTTTTATCATTTTTTGTTTGGAGGTGGGTTTTCCAATAGTAAAAAATATTCCTTCTGGTTTCCAGCATTTGATGAGGTTCATTTTAATTTTAATAAAGCTGGGAACCACCCATTGTGACATCACAACAGAAATGATGTCATCATTAATCACCTGATCTGTTTTGGAATGTGACCATTTCAGCAAAGGGTTGTTTGCAGTGTCAGCAGCACTTATGCATCTTTTTGTTTTCCAAAAAGATATTACTTATGAAAATAACTGCTCTAAGATATAAGCATAAATTCTTCTGAACTGATTTCATGTTAATTTTATATGAAATGGTAATTTTCAAGAATGTGCTTGAAACATGCCACCCCTACAGCAATAATGGTTATCTTCAGGCGGCCATTATGAAACTGAAAAAAATACATTGCAAGAGATTACTTTCCTAGCTTGAGAGCATGCCAATGAATTTCAAAAACTCTACTGGACAAATCTGTCTACGAGAAATGGTAGTAAACTGAACCATGTAAGCGGAATTTGCTGTTTCTTTATCCTTTAAGTATAAACTTCAAAAAACCACTTGCTGGAGTGCCTCAACAAGAGAGTAGTTTTATTTTTTCGCCTACGCCAGGTAAAAAGATAGGCAATGACCAGAAATTAATACAATCAAATCCCATATCCCGCCATCAAAACCAATAGGGAAAGAAGCACAGACACACGGTAGTTGTATACATCATTGTTAGGCCACTAGTATAATTCTAAGGTATTAAGTGAATCTAGTCTGAATGCATTTATGACAATGCTTTTCCTTCGCAATAATACAACTATCACAAGGAGATTATAGATATTCTTCTGTTGTACACTATTTCCGATGTATTATACTTTCCAACCCCATGAAGAAAATGTTCGTTCTGAGAGTTGATAATATTGAAGGATGTGATGATATTCAAGGATCTGCCTCCTCATTTTTAAATCGCAAATTCTCTTGTCATGACTTGGTTAATGTTATTTTATTTTTAGACTTTGGAGGAAACGTGAGTTCTGAAAAACTAGGGTGTGCCATTTAGATTGGTTACGTGTAGGCCGAACACTAAGTTAATTAGACTGATTAAAAACTTCCGTAACGAATATTTTATTTCATCAAGAAACTTCTACAATTTATTAGGTTGTTTACCAGCCTGAAATAAAGCGAGAAAGACAAAAGTTAGCATTTATAGTTCTAATGAGAGGAATTAAATCACACACGGCCACCTGGCGCAGAAAAAGTACATGTACATTCTATTAACTCTTTCGGGGCCAAATTTTTCAGACGACAAATTTTCGTCTGCTCAAATCATAAGACGACAGGTTTGTAATTGGAAATTTTAACAATCTAAAGACATTTTTCATAAAATCAGGCTTTTTAAGTTCATATTTGAATGGCAAACAGTGTAGATCCTGATCAGACGGCTCTTTTAAGAGCCGGCTGATCTGGATATACGCTGTTTGCAAAGTCGCATTTTTGCGACTTTGGCGCCGAAAGAGTTAACAGTCTTATTAGCCGATCAACTCGATCAAATGAAAATCTTAAAGAGTCTCTTTAAGAGCAGGGAGGACATTCAAAGAAGGAACATAGGCCATGCAAAGTCTTTTATCTTTTAACGATGACTTATTACCTGAAAAAAAAACTGCATTGCATAGAGAAATTACTGTGACAAAAGCACTCCGAATGGCAAACTCACAAACTGAATATTTGGTGGTGGCATATGCTGTAAATGGTACCGCACTAAGAATTGAGAAAAGGTGTGAGATTGTTTTTCTGCTTCGTTTGTGTTTCAGTTAGCATTTAATATGTGTAACCTATACACTACAGTTTTATATTATTAAAGGCTCATTTTTTCTGTTGATGGTATAAGTTCGTGATTTAATTTATCGTGAGCTGTCGCTGGGAGGTTCTCTTTTAAGTTTCCTTTATTGTCAATTTCAGTGGTTAAACTAACTTTAAACAAATTAAGCATCCTTGTGTTTCACATGAAAATGAACTAAAATAAAATCTTAAAGAGTTCCTTCAAGAGCAGACAACACATTCGAAAGAAGGAAAATGG
The DNA here is from genome assembly GCA_963989385.1 of Ctena decussata. Taxonomy (NCBI): domain Eukaryota; kingdom Metazoa; phylum Mollusca; class Bivalvia; order Lucinida; family Lucinidae; genus Ctena; species Ctena decussata. Next base: position 78,376,289 of record OZ022509.1, read on the forward strand.
ACCATACTTCGAAGTTTCGGCTATTCAAGCCTCATCAGTGATCCTGACAATATCTGGTGACGAAAGCCAGAAAAAAACATACTGTAATTTCTTGATTTTGATAAGGCAGTTATTTCAAATAATGATTAGTAGCAAAAAGGGTCCAAATGATTAAAAGCAATAGTCTTGAAAAAAAGTCCTCAACAGCAAAAGAAAGCTGATTCTGTGATTTTTGGCAACTAAAATTACTTACTTTTGATACCATAAACATGAATAAAATGGTAAAAAAACAGTGTACAGGCGTGGGACCCCATTCATTGGCATGTTTTTGTCTATGTAAATCGCTCCACGAGAAACCAGAAAAGAAAGTTATATTTTGTTGATGCAAGTATTCTGAGAGATAATTAACAATATATTCAAGATCAATGTGTAAAGCTTTTTTTACACAATTATATTTTGTTGTTGCCAACATGTTTTAACAAAATAAGATAAGTCTTGTATTTTCGAATTATGATTTAAAAGAGTTACTTCAAAGCAGAGAACACATTCTTACAATTCATAAAAGTTTCCACTAACGCCGTCTCTCTTCCCCTGAAGTACCTGTGATGCGTCCTCAAAGTGTGTGTAAAACCGTAAAGAGAATTTTGAACAAAGTAGTATAATGCAACAGCGTGTCAGTATTCGCTTGAAAGGTCCTGAAGCCATTTCGATCCAACTTAAGGATAGAGACAGCCTAAAGAAATGTGTGATGCGCAAGAATTTGGTTCCCATGGTCAAGGTCAGGATCATGATCTGGAAATAAATGTAAAGTCCAGCTTCCGCATTTTCTTAAAACACACACACATGCGCAATACGACAGCGAACTTTATCTAAGTTCAAATCAAGGTTACCATAAATGAGATGGCGTATCACGCTTAGATTTGGCTTCTAGGCCCGAGGTCCATGTCACACTCTGGTGTCACAAAGCCAATTCTGTGTCTACAATTAATCAAAAATTACTATAAAATGGGAATACACTTCACAGAAAGATAAACATACTGTTACATGAGTGTTGAGCCAAGATACAGTCTGTTTTTCTTATATTTACATTCTTGGTGTATTTAATGAAAAGCCCTATAGTAAACCATTGGAACGTAATGTAGTTTACATTCCAATAATTACATTGAGACACGCGACGTCAATGACGTAAAGATAAACAATGGCTCTCTACAACCCGATTGGACGTTAGCAACGTCATGACGTCATGCATGCCGTTCTGCTGTTAGCAGAAAAAATGCGTGTACATGTTTTATTGCTTCAATTTTAGCGCTTATATAAGATTTTTCATGAAAGATTTGATTGAAACGAATGTAAATATAAGCAATGAACTTAATTTTTCCGATGTTTCTCGAAGTGTAAACTACATTGGCTCACTAGCAAAGTTTACATGAACCCCTTCGGGGTTCATTCACTTTGCACGTGACCCAATGTAGTTTACACTTCGATAAACCTCAGAAAAATGAAATTCATTCCTTAATTAAACTACTGGTAATTTTTTCCATAAACTGAAATAAAGTTACTTAAAAAGGAGTACACACCACAATGTTAAAGTACATGATTATACACTGAGGTATAGTATACTATAGATCGAAGTTTATTATGTGGCGTTATCGAATATGGGCCTAGTCCATTTTTACTATGATTTAGGTGTTTCAGGTATAATAATGCAAAACTGATAATTATTTAAGCTTTAGCATGCAAACTATATACTGTAATCGTTCCACTGGCGCAGTGGATACAGCACTGGATTCTCGATACTTTTGACTCGTATGGACATAGGTTCGAGTCCCTATCTATCTTTTTTTTTTGCTACTGAACTGTGTATGTTTGTTTTTTTATATATACTTCTTTTTATTTATTTTTAGTGAGTTATCTTTTATAATTTTTCTTTTAGTTATTTTATGTTTTATGAAAAAATCAGAATAGGCTAGTCAGTGCGCAGGCTGATCAGTGTTCACTGTTCGTATATGTCATAATGTACCGTCTTCGCGACGCCACTCAATTACGCGAAGAACATATATCATAGAAACCTTCAGAACATTTTGTACGACTGATAATTTTGTGTCACTCATTTTAATATCAGACGTCTTTCTAACAGCAAGTAAAAGTTCGAAATGTTCATTTGGAAACTTTCTTATATAATACTCATTTAATACTCACTAAAATTTGCACGAAGAAATTCTAGACATTTGTGAATAACCATTATCATATAAGACGCAAAAAAAAATGGTGGGACTCGAACCCATCACGATACTATTTAAACCTATTAACTGCTGTGCTGTATCCTTTCCGCCACTGCTTGTATAGTGACAATTATGTTTTTGACATATAAGTAGACAAACTTGACTTTTACCTTTGGACGAGTCCATATACCTGTTTCACCTTTGTGTGTTTATGTTATTGTTTGTTGAGCGTCCAAAATACCGTCGGCGATCTATAGTCCGACTATATCTTCGGAAAGGCAGAGATTAAGAAACCATGTCATTAGCTACAAAATAAAGTAAATATACAAATTTCTCAGGAACTGACACAATTAAATCCAATATCCCACCTAAGACACCATGTGGGAAAACGACAATATAAAACTAGTCTCCACCAAAGACATCACCAGCGGCAGCCATGTGACCAGCCATTTCCCATGTAGGTAGTCACCGGGCTGGCCTTAACATCACAAACAATAATACAATAACGGACACAGCAACAAACAGCTCATAAAACAACCAAGAAGAATCGATATAGAAGTGCCGCCTGGACGGCCAGTAATGAAATTACGGGGAAGCTTAACCGGTTTGCGGTCGCGACCGACCCTCGCCCTTGGCTCCGCTATGAGTTTACAGACACTTTATAGTTTGGTTTGCGTGGAAGATTCCTAGTTCATGAGTGTAATATCTCAGAAACACCCATTAAATGCATAATTAATTTATAATCAGTTTAGAATTGCACTAAACTGAGCATTGTGAACATGTACATCAAAGCATTAAATGAAACGGTGAAAATATAAAACGCAACAGACTAGGTCTACGTCGCAGTTTATTCTTTGATCTTTAAGGATGGCATTGCTTCGGCTTAATTCTATTGATTGATTCTAGGTTTGTCTTTCACCTGCATAATCCGTTCGACAGACAGACGGAGGAAGTGTACAGGTCAATGTACACGAGGACTACAGACTATGTTAGAGTTAATCTGACCTATAAGAGCATGTACCTATTCACTTGTTCCAGCCACGCTTACTTTAAACAGGTATGCCTTCCTTCATTTATTATACGGTAAAATCACGAGGTAATTGTGGGACATTCAACACGTGCGATCGTATTTGTGGGACAATGTCACGTGCTACGTTGTCGCTGCATTGGTCAGTTATAGATTATCAGGTGACTTCTGAGTGACATTCCGGGTGTGATACGTGTATTGGACCAGAAACATAATGGGCATTAAGGTGTATAGGTACACCTAAATATTTTTGCCATTTTGTAAAGGAGAAGGTATGGTGCTTTCCTCTCTGCTTCCACGGACAGACAAGCCTTCCACTTAGAATACACTCTTGAAGAGTTGATCGCTATTGTGTCGGAATGAAAGTGTACACGTTCACCTAAACATAAACCTTTTCGAAGCAACGCTTTTTTAAACAGGTGTACTGAGATACCTGAAATTTGAGATTGGTTTAGACTGTTATTCTAGATCATCGTCTTTTATATTATTTGGACTCTTTTTGATACTATTTTCAGTCTTTCAATCGACTGCCTCATTAAGATTAAGAAATAACAGTATGCTTTTTCTCTGGTTTCGTCACCAGATATTGTCGGGGTCACTGATAAGGCTTTATCAGTCGAAACTACGTAGTCTGGCCCATGTTCCCTTCTTCTAAATGTATTCTCTGCTCTTAAAGAAAGTAAATTATGGGCAATGATTAGGAATTAATACAATCAAATCCCACATTCTGCTCTCAAAACCAATAGGTAAAGAAGCACATACATACAGAAAGTGACAAACGTTTACGAAAGACACGCACAGTAAACCGACTGAGCAGCTCTTTCCCAAACAGATGGTCATTCAGCTACCCCAATAACAGCATCTAAATCTATTTTTACTTACTTTTTTTTACTTTAGTTACAAAACAAAACAAAACAGAAATCAGATTGGGCAGCAATACGGGTGACCAAACCACCAGAGACTATAGAAAAGCGGACACAGCACAATATAACATCAAGGAACCGCAACAGAAGTACCGCCTTGGAACCGTCAGCAAAAGATTACTGGGGCGGGGGGCTTAAACATGTTTCACTGGACCCAAACCTCGCCCTTGGTTTCCGCAATGGTTCAACATGTACAACACAACAGACTAAACAAACTTTAAGGAAAACATTTAAGAACTATTTAACCTATTTTTTTTATCATTAAACATAACGGGAAGCAAAGTGGGCAGCTATACAGGTGGCCACATTGCTAGCAGACCACAAACGAATTGACTCAGGCACAAGAAGGTGAAGAACCACGACAGAAGTACCGCCTTGGCACGGTCAGAAAAAATCTTTAAGATTTTAATTTTACTTCACTGCTGCTGGTGTTGTGCCGTGTGGCGGCGATAAAACGTCTCCCCGTACATCATCCATAGTGCAGAGTATATTCTATTTTCGTCCTGTCAGATCAGAAGATATATTCTGAGAAATCTGAAATTTGAGATAGGTTTAGACCCTTATTCTAGATCATTGTCTTTTATATTATTTGGACCTGTTTGATACTATTTTTAGTCTTTAAATTGACTGCCTAATTAAGATTGAGAAATAACAATATGCTTTTTCTCTGGTTTCGTCAACAGATATTGCCAGGATCACTGATGAGAATTTATTAACCAAACCTACGTAATCTGGCCCATGTTCCTTCTTGTGAAAGTATTCTCTGCTCTTGAAGGAACTCTTTAAGATTTTAATATATTTCTTCATTAAATGCAAGGTTAGACACGGACGTATTTGTGGGAGATTAGTAGACACGCGGCATTTTGTTTGTGGGACTATGTTACTTGCTAAGTTGTCGCTGCATTGGTCAGTTGTGTACTACCAGATGTCTTTGTGTAAACTTCTGTGCGTGGCTTGGAGAGGTCTATTGAACCGAACTACATCAGCTAACAGTAACATAGTCGATCAGTAGTACACACTCAATTAAGCAAACGGAGGTTTTGGCGGATTATTGTAATCAGCGATAGTGTTTATTTTATATATTTACTCTTCCACCAAAGTAAAAAGATAGGCAATCATCAGAAATTGATACAAGAAATCCAACACCCCGCTCTTCAAACCAAATGGGAAAACACACACACACATAAAAAAGAACTAAAGTTCACGAAAGACACGCATGGAAAACGTAATGAGCAGCTTTTTCCCAAACAGATGATCATTCAGCAACACTAACTAACAACAGCAGCAACACCTGTTTTATGTATTTTATATTTCAAATTACATACCAAAACAAGCAAAGAAAAGTCAGAAAGCAGAATGAGCAGGTGACCAGACTGCAAGAGACCATAGATAAGCTGACATAACAAAATGTAGCACAGAGGAAACACAACAGAAGTACCGCCTTGGAACTGTCAGCGAAAGAATACTTGGATGGGGCTTAAACTCGTCGGATCATCATGGTAAATTTCGTTAATCATGAAAGACTAATCTACGGCTACTATGAGCCTGCCCAAAGTCTTGAAAGTCAGACGTCACCTAGCCTGCTGTAACATTTTAGGAATGAGTTGTCATTTAGAGTAGGCCCGGCTCAGAGTCATACAATAAAAAGGTTCTTTGGAATGTTAGAATGATTTCAGACAAATAATTCACTAGTGTCCTAAAGCACATGCGTAAAAGACGAGTGAGTCTTCGCAAAGAAAACATAAGAGCCAGTGGGAATTATTTCTCTATATCACGACGTCTATAGTGGGTTCAAAATAATCGGCAAAACCGATTTTCTTACTAAACATTGTGCTATTGTCTTTCAGACATAGTTCATATATGCTTTCCTTAGACAAATGTTCACCAGACTTATATTGGTTGAATGTTTGCCTAAATGGATCACACTGAGACAAAATATAGACTTCTATACAAATTAATCTTTCTTTTCCATAACTGATTGACAGCAGCATATTTTCGATATCATATTTAAGAATTTCTACATAGTGTGTTCGTGGAAACGTTAAAACATCAAACCTAATACCAGATCACAGAATGTCCTTGATATCACAATGTTCAAAGCAGTGCGTTATATGAGCCGCGACAGGACAAAACCAACAATGTGGTTGTGCGCCCAGCGCAGACTCAGATCAGCCTGGGCATCCGCCCAGTCTGATCAGAGTCTTCGCTGTCCGCATGAAAGTAGCTTAAGCCCTTAGCTACCCTTTGAGACTTTAACGAAAATTCTGACCAAACTGGGCAGATGTCCAGGCTGATCTGAGTATGCACTGGGCGCACAACCACATTGTTGGTTTTCTCGTGTCGCGGCTCATATAAGAGATCTACCGTCAATACTCTGAAACAGTCTTGAGACACTTTAAATAATTACCATACTCGTCCTAAAATAGGTCAGTTTGGTTTTACAGTTTAATTATGAGTCCAAAAGATACCAACAGTGTAGATTGATCAGCAGTCAGATATAAGCCGCGACGCGAGAAAACCAACAATGTGGTTGAGCGCCCAGCGCAGACTGAGATCAGCCTTTAAACCAGTCCTATCAGATTCTTCGCTAAGCCCTCAAAGCGTAGCTAAGAGTCTAAGCTACCGCCATGCGGACAGTGAAGACTTTGATCAGACTGGGCGGATGCCCAGGCTGATCTAAGTCTGCACTGGGCGCACAACCTCATTGTTGGTTTTGTCATGTCGCGGCTCATATGGTTCTGAACTGTTTGCTCAAACCTCTCTATCCAAAATATTTCGATTTTTGTACAGTTTGTGGTTACAGACTGCTGCGAAGGAATTATGTAGTTGAAAGAAGTGTGCGAGTAAAGATCTGACTACTCTTTGAGTAGCCAGGGATTCCATGGTACCAAGGTACTTAATGTTTAAAGTGAGACAACACATGCTGTGTGCAACAATGCATTGACTGGTGCACAATAGTATTTTCAGCAAACCATGTTCTAACTTATAATAAAGTTTAATGCTTAAATAAATCCTGTTATTATTTACAAGCAGGCCTCAAACAAAGTCATGCTAACTATTTTCCTGTCAGAATACAGTCTCATGATACCAAGGCAACCAGAAAGCTATCAAATTTGCAGAGCTTACAAGATAAAAAATATTAATATCTCACACTGTTACAGGCAAGATATTAATGGTTATCATCAGCCTAATTGGAACTCATAAAAACTTTTGATAAAAGTGTTTTGACCATTTGAAATCTGGAAATGGCATATTTAAAATTTCCTCCATTATGACATTAGGTGTGTAGCATTTACTCGGACTGTGTGAATATCTTATAATGTAGTTTCACCAAGCAAGAAATATTTGTAAGAGTAACTTTAAACGTATATGGATGAGAAAGGAATGTCTGAACGGTTGCAGCCAGTTTGCTGATTTCCTATCGAAATGATTTGTGTGAATTTGTGCTATTTTCAGTTTAAAGGCTTAATGGCAGCCCATATATCAATCCCTCAAAAAATAAATAAGCATACATTCAAGTTGTAATTATTATTTGCATTTTTAAGGGGAGGGTATGTTGAACCATTCAATAGCAAAAGTTGAACTAAGAATTATTGCTGACATTAAATATCAACAAGTGTATAGTACTGGTGGTGGCTGGAAAAGTTGAGAAACCACATTTTCCAATTTTTTACTTTATTCTATATTTATTCAGATATTTATCCTAATTATCTTATGAATTATTTTGTAGTACAAAGTAGTAACCCCCTATTTTATCAAAATAGTAATATACAGGCCCAGCAAATAGTTTAAGTTTCATAATAAAGCCAGATCCAGTTTACCTTTGTACCATGGAACCCTTGGTACCATGAGACCCTGCTATATATGGATACACCAAAGGAAGGAGGAAAATTCTCAGGAACTGACACTATTCAATTCCAGATCCAACTCAAGACACCATGTGGGAAGGAGACAAAACAAAACTAGTCATCACCAAAGACAACACCAGCGGCAGTCATGTGAAGAGCCATTTCCCATGTAGGTGGTCACTGGGCTAGCCTTATAGACAGGACTTCTTTGCCGCGGGGGGGGGGGGGGGGGGGGAGTCTGGTTCCCAGGAATAGAATATCTTACCTGTACAGATAAAGATGTCTCTTATCGACGTTACCCAAGTGGCTCAACGGTACAAAAAATGACACTGTGGAAGTTAATCCTCCTTATATAGTACCACTCCTGTCTTTAACATCACAGACAATATACCAGCACTTTTTCCGCCATATTTCACTAAGAAGAACACTCGAAAAAGGAAACACTTCAAAAATGACAGATCTATAGTAGGGCGAATTACATGTGCGCAAATTTCGTTTTGATCCCCAGCATATGTTTGCCCAGCCCTTGGGGAATATGATTATGCAACTCTCATAAGGGAATGTTTTAAGTTGTCTGAATGCAAATGTGCCCCTTAGTCAAAATAAAGGTACTTCTGGCAATTTACCAGACAAAGCAGAAGTAACTTATCAATAAATTCGGCCTTTCATACAGCAAATCTGTTCTGAGAAAGCCTTGTCCATTGCATGCAGGACAGTCCATGTTGACTGAGATCGCAGTGCACTGTAATAAACTGATGTCGCTTTTATTTAGGACAAGCACGGTGGCTTCTTTAAAGTTTCTTATACTTTTGAGAAAGTCTTAGAGTCTTCAATAATATTAACATCGGTACTCCTTCGCTTTCATTTAAGACAAGCATGGTGGCTTCTTTAAAGTTTTTAAAACTTTTTGAAGCAGTCTTAGGTTTCTCAATAATGGAAATTGAAATATATTAACATAAGAACTCCTTCACTCCTTAAAATAAGTAAGTCATCATTTTAATCTAAGTAACTGCGCAATTGTAATGCCATTCCGTCGCGCAAACATATGAAGAATGTGCTGAAAACCGTTGCGCAAACGTATTAAAAATCAGCGCATATAGTTTGCCAATCAGCGCAAGTGTAGATCTCCCGTACTATAAATGGAGTGCTTCCCTTTAGGAGTTTGCCCAGTTGAGAAGTAGAAATGGAGTGCTTCCCTTTAGGAGTTTGCCAAGTTGGGAAAATAGGCACAAATATAATGGCATCGGTTTCCGTTGAAGATGACCTCACTTTCTTATTTAAACAGTCAGTTAGGGTTTTCACTTTTTAATATTTTATCCGTCATTTTGTACATTGTATTACAGTATTTTTAGGAGGAATACAGCCTTTGGTTAAGTTGTTCAATATTTAGAATAATTGCGGTGTCTAATTTGGAAGTTGTCCATTGCAAAAGAAAATTCAATTTTTGGGGCTCAACATTAGAAATCCAACTAAGTGGCATATGCGCCCAGTGAAGACTCAGATCAGCCTGGGAAACCGCCCAGTCTGATCAGAGTCTTTACTGTGCGCTTAAAGAGATAGCTGAGGGTGTAAGCTACCTCAATGCCGACAGCGAAGACTCTTCTCAGCATGGGCGGATGTCCAGGCTGATATGAGTTTTTGCTGGATGCACATGACAGTCTGTAGGTTTTGTCATGTCGCGGCTCAATTTGGAATCATATTGTAGATGTTCATATACAGCTGTCTATTTCAGGAAATATCACCCGCTTTGTCAGAAAACCTGAACGAAAGCATTTGGGAATGTGTGACAAGTCCACTCTGAAAACCCTCTGTCCATTCAGGCGAGCAACGTATATATTCACATGAAAGACGGGACGTTTCAATTCCAAAGCAGTCTCAAAGATCTAGATCCGTCTTGAAAAACGGACCCAGATCTCTGCGATTGTTTTTAAACAGAAAATCGTGACTTTTATGCTGAATTACAAAAGACTGCTTTACATAGCTGCGGATATTTTGGAAGGATAAACTCACGTCCTATCACCGCACAGGGTACGTGTTTATTTATGTTTAAAATGTCGTAAGACAAAATATTTGCGTGAATTTGTTACTCCTGACCAGACCGACCAGAGTCCTCAGGGGCGATTGTCGATCTGGATGTTTTCAGTTTGCACATATATAACGAGCGGTTGCTAATGCTATATCTGATGTGAGTCTAAAAGTGGTTACAGTGTAACAATATTTTGATATGTATTGGTACACCGCGATTTTCGTTCGCCAATTTGTTTCAAAAACGAATAAGTTGGTGTCTTCCTGTTCGCTTGCTTTTCCAAAAAAGGTTTATTGTGTAATGAACGATTGTGTTCCCAGTGAGGGAATTTCTATTAAGAAAGACGCAATGTATGCTAAAAATTATTTTTATTCTGAAAAGTGCTTGTTTCGAAAATAAGCATATCCGTAACTTGAGTATAAATCATTTAGCGGGAAACAAATCTGGTGTATTTCAGAACAAATTCTTCCAAATAAATAATTAATGTCACTCCATAAAATTTAGCTGTTTCTGTACTGAGTTATGGTTTTGACGTAAATACGAATTACCGTAGAGCTTGAGTTATGGTTTGTGCAGACAACATTTATCCATAGAACGTCACAGAGCATTTCTTATCTGCACTTACATGGGCATATTACTCTTTTGTCTAGTACAATACATTTATCAGACAATTTCAAGAAAAGTAATACGTTAAATGCAACTTTAAGAGGAAAGTGCTTGAGACGTACAGATGTCAGACAGTTTTTGCCGATATTTTGGTAGAAGGGATTAGGATACACAATGTTTCTTGTCAGGTTTGTCGTTCTGTTTGCGTTCTTTAACAACGAATCCCGTTTCAAATTGGGGGCTACTCTGAAATGTAATAATTTGCCCCTCTCGACATTTGGCACTCTTGTTTGCGACACAGTGGCATAACCTATTCTACATATCTGTGAAGTATCATGAAATATTTCAAAGGATATCTACCAAAGCACCAAAGGGGAGATAACACAAAAAGTTCAATAGCAAGAGTTACCATTCTTGTATGCGACACAATGACCTGTTTACATTACTGTGAAATATCATGAAACTATTTCAAAGGGTATTCGAGATATGAAGCCGACAAGAAAATGTTTACGGACGGACGGACGGACGCTAGGCTCATCGCTATATACCCCGAATCTTTCGGTCGGAGAATAAAAATTATTGGTGGTCAGTCATCGTTTGGTTTATTGCTTACTGGCATATTTTTTTCGTCAGATTTGATTATATAACGATGGTCCCCAGGTCGCTCATCGAAGCAATTCTACAAGGTGCACCTCCTGGTATCGATCCTAATCTATCTGAAGAAGAGAGTTGGCTGTAGAAATTATTCAAATACCACATTTGAGTGTACCTAGAGTAATAAGCTACCTTCATGACGACAGGGAAGACTAAATATTATAAGGCTAAGCGGATGCCCAGGCTGATCTGAGTCTTTGCGAGGCGCACATGCCACTTCGTTGGTTTGTTCGTGTCGCGGCTCATTTAAAACCCTGCACATACAAGATTAATAACCTACTGAATGCTGACTCAAAAATAAGATATTGTATTAATTATTTGTATTTATATTTCCATTTGTTTTGTTCATTTATTTAGATTTTTTATTTATTTTTTACATTAATACCGCACGTTAAAACCCTTAAATCATGTACATATTAGAATCATAGTTTTGAAACTTGCAGCGACTCAAAACAATAAAAGCATTACTTATTAAAGGTCAACTCTTCTCTTTGTCTGACATTGTTGGAGAAAAGTATAATGAATTCATTAGTTGACTTCATGATGCAAAAATCCCATTTGCTTATGTCAGATGCTCTTTTGAGTCTTGTCGTTGTGAATCCATAGGAATTCGTTGACACTATTATTCACTCCACATAATGCGTAATTTAACTAATCTAGAGACTAACAATAGAAAAGGACGTTGACGTGTGTGAAAAGTTGTAAAAGTAAAAACCATTAGCTACAATGGGGTTACTATGTGGCTGATCGGCAGCTGAAATTCAGATCCTTTGACATTTTGCCCGTGCTGCAGCATTGTCGCAAGCGATCGGAAATATTTGCACAAATCAGTCGCATTTCTCGCTGGCAAAGCTGGTACATTTGAGCCGCGACACAAAAAAACCAACAAAGTGGTATGAGCGCCCAGCAAAACTCTGATCAGCTTGGGCATCCATCAAGCCTGACCAGACGCTTCTCTCAGCGCTTAAAGGATAGCTAAAGGTTTCAGTAACCTCTATGCGGATAGTGAAGACTCTGATCAGATTGGGCGGATATTCAGGCAGATCTGAGTCTTCGCTGGGTGCTCAACCACTTTGTTGGTTTGGTCATGTCGCGGAACTTTTCATTCAGATAAGCTTGGGAGCTGTTTCCTTCATTGTTATCCAAACTTGTATAATACATGTACCTGTACGTTAAGACATCATATACAAGACCACATAAAGAGCAGTCGTTTGCCTCCAGCGAGGATTTGTGCTGCAGATCTGTTATGTTCCTCGCTGTTTTCTGTGGGTTCATTATGGCAACTCTTGTGATAATATTGCAGGTGCATGGGCACATTTTCATCTTTTGCACTATTTATAAATGGGCTAGGGGTGAGCGGGGGGAGTCGGGGCAACCGTTTCGTGACTTTTGATGTGCTTCCCTGGACGACGTAGCCTATCCAAAATTAGGTCTTCTTTAAAAGGAAAAATGCTGCTAGGGAAGCCAGTATATGTCTTTTAGAGAAAACGCTTATGGAATGAAAATAGTAGAGTTGCTCTGCCTGAAATTGTACCCACTTACATATACACAGTCAGACACAAGTTAAGCATCACCCCAATTTTATTTGAAAGTTAAATTTCATATTCGACAAATTCGACCACGTTGCAGAATGTATGCTTAATTGAGAACCCAGTCATGGTGTGTTACAATGCTTCACTCTTTATTTGCATGACGGTGATTCGGGCCTCAGACTCTATGATGGCATGTTCGTAAAGCTTTAAAGAGTGGGTTGGGGCTTGATGAATTGTCTTCGGCTTGGCCCACTTTGGTTTAACTGATAATTTCCTTGAACTCTGGATGACAGCGGAGTTTGGTTTAGGCAAGGGTACTTTTCTTTGTTTTATCAAAGAGATCAATTTGATTTTTTTTATGCCGTCGCTATGGTTCATTGATTGAGTAAGGGAGCCATTAAGCGAACTGAACCTTTTATGTATGTTTATTATGAATTGCATCGGGACCAGGATGAAGTTTGTCGACAGTAAAAGAAAAAAGAAAATCAACCGGTAGTCTATGCTACTTGCCGTTCTAAGGCGACAGTCCCGATGTTATTCTTAACCAATAGGCCGATGGCCTTGAAACTTGGTATGTAGCATTGGGTACACAAGTACCACCAAGATTGTTCAAATTATGACCTTGGGTTGACCTTGACCTTTTCTATGGTAAGGTCAAATTTGCTTCCTTATGCTTTTATATGGCAAAATGCTGCAACATAAGATATCTTGGAAACAGTTGAAGATTTTGGCCTAAAAATTGACACATACAGTCATCTTAATAAGTACATGAAGATTTATGAGTACAAGAGGTCAAGGTCATTCTTTGACCTTTGACCCAGAACTCTCATATTTTGACAATTTCAAACAATCTCCTCAAAAACAACTAGTCCAATTGTAACCAAATTTCATATAGATCCTCCAGGGGTTGAGGGAATGAAAATTTGTTCATACGGTCCAGGTCACATGACCAACATGGCCACCACGCCCATATATGGTAAAAACCTTTAAAAATCTTCTTCTCCAGAACCAGTTGACCGATGGTCTTGAAACTTGGTATGTAGCATCGGGTACTCAAGTACTATCAAGATTGTTCAAATTATGACCCTGGGTTGACCTTTACCTTTTTTACGGCAAGGTCAAATATCAGAAAATTGCTAGAACGTAAGATTTCATGGTAAGTTTGGAAGAGTTTGGCCTAAAATTGGTATATACAATCATCTTAATGAGTATATGAAGATTTGTGAGTACAAGAGGTGGTCAAGGACTTTCTTTGACGTTTGACCCAGAAATCTCAAATTTTGACAATTTCAAACAGTCTGCTCTAAAACCACTGGGCCAATTGAAACCAAATTTCATATAGAGCCTCGAGGGGTTGAGGGAATGAAAAAAATTTCTAACGGTCCTGGACACATGACCAACATGGCCGCCACGCCCATGGTAAATACCTTTAAAACTCTTCTTCTCCAGAACCAATTGACATATGGCCTTGAGACCTTGTATGTAGCATTGAGTACTTGAGTACTTTCAAGATTGTTGAAATTATGACCTTGTGTTGACTTTGACCTTTTACAGCAAGGTCAAATATGGGAAAATGGTAGAACATAAGACTTCATGGAAAGTTTTGAAGATTTTGGCCTGAAAAATTGGTACATACAGTTGTCTTAATGAGTTCATGAAGAATTATGAGTACAAGAGGTCAAGGTCATTTTAACCTCACCTGAGCCAGCGGCTACCTGGGAGCTTATAGGATGGTAAGGTCCGTTGTCCGTCGTCCATCCGTCCGTCGTCCGTCCACACTTTCAAACGACTTCTCCTCTGAAACCGCTGGGCCGATTGTAACCAAATTTCACATCACAAATTATGACCTTGGGTTGACCTTGACCTGTTTTACGGCAAGGTCAAATTTGCTTTCTGGTGCTTTTATATGGGAAAATGCTAGAACGTAAGATTTCATGGAATCTATTGAAGATTTTGGCCTAGAAATTAGTTTATAAATTCATCCTAATGAGTACATGAAGATTTATGAGTACAAGAGGTCAAGGTAATTCTTTGACCTTTGACTCAGAACTCTCATATTTTGACAATTTCAAACAATCTCTTCAAAAGCCACTCAGCCAATTTAAACCAGTTTTCGTATAGAATCTCGAGGAGTTGAGGGAACGAAAATTTGTTCATACAAGCAAGATCACATGACCAACATGGCCGCCAGGCCCATATATGGTCAAAAGCTTTAAAAATCTTCTTCTCCAGAATAAGTTGACTGATGGCCTTGAAACTTAGTATGTAGCATTTGGTACTCAAGTACTGTCAAGATTGTTCAACTGATGACCTTTGGTTGACCGTGACATTTTTTATGGCAAGGTCAAATATTCGAAAATTCTAGAACATAAGATTTCATGGAAAGTTTTGAAGATTAAGACCTAAAAATTTGTGTATGCATTCATCTTAATGAGTACATGAAGATATGTGAGTATAAGAGGTCAAGGTCATTCTTTGATCTTTGACCCTGAACTCTCATATTTTGACAATTTCAAACAATCTCCTCAAAAACCAATAGGCCAATTGAAGCCAAATTTCATATAGAGCCTCCAGGGGTTGAGTGAATGAAAATTTGTTCAAACAGTCCAGGTCAGATGACCAACGTGGCTGCCACGCCCATATATGGTAAAAAGCTTTTAAAAACTTCTACTCCAGAACCAATTGACCGATAGCCCTAGGTCATTCATATTTCAATATTTCCCAGCATAGCTTCACAAGCTATTTGGCCAATTTCATAGATAGCTGCCTTGGGCTGGGGGAACAAAAGTTAATTCATTGGGTCCAGGTTACATGATGAAATATGCTCATGCTATGCCCATACATAGCAAGGGTGTAGCTACCTAAACGGCAAATACACAGGTGCGTATTGAAATTTTGTCAAAATTGACAAAATTTCAAAACGCACCTGCATATTTGCTTGCTGAAAATTTATAAATTAGACCAGATTTCAATACCAATTGCCAAAGTGTCTGAAATACTACATTTCTCTTCAAGAAGCAGAGAATAAAACATGGTTGTGCGTATAATGAAATTACCTCTAGTTAGGCTTCTGCATAGTAACCAGCAGCTAGTTCAAAGTGAAATATAGGTATAGCTTTTCCAGCATCAGTGTTGGGGTTGTAAACTTCTGTTGAATTTTCTGGTTAGCATTGATTTGTGACAGTGCACAGAGAGAGAAAGAACATTTAGCTTAATTCATGTATTTTTATGAAACTTGGTATTTGCAAATTAATACAACTTGCTGAAACTTTTCAGTGAACAGAGCTTTCTAATACTGTAAAATTGCTTTATTTTTACATGTTCTTTATTTCAAAGTTTTCTTTCGAAATTGTTGGCCAGTTCTTAAAACTCCAAAACTCATTGTGATATGATTATGGTTTTTGGTTACTGTGCTTCCACTCATTGCCGTCTATGTGAAATTTTATTTACTGCCCTTCAATACTTTCAGAGTTTCCATGATTTGAAGTCAAGAGTGCTAATTGCTGGAGGGCAAAACCAAATCAAGTTAAAACATCGTTGGCAGAAGATAATTCAAGACTACTTCTTGTTCAAGCCATTTGCTGGCTTAATGGAAAGCGTACCCAAAGAGTTATCCATATAACAGTATTGTTGTATAGCAGCTGCCTTTGCCAGCAGTCATTATTGCAGATTTATTTTTTGAAATTGGAAATTTTAAACATTTGAAATTTTATTGCTTCTACCACAATTTATATCCGTACAAGGATACTGTTATAATGTGTTTGGGTAATTGCAGGCGTACGTGTACCAGGTATTGAAGTGCCACTGGTGTAAAAATCATACATCATTCTGACGTTATTTCAAACAATTTTTCTTTATTAGATCAGCAGCAACTGATATTAATGTTGAAAACACTTATAATTAGTGTTGCTGAATAATAAAGATGATATTTCTACCAGTGCAGTCTATGGGCCTCCTCTTGGAATGTAATCGTCTAGCTGATCATGCAGAATACTTTTTTCTATTTACTTTGTTTTAACTGTAAGAGTCTACAATATATGTGATAATAATTCTAATCTTTACAATATATTCATAATGCTTTTGACACTACTATTGATGCAGTTTATATTTTTCAATGAACAATATATGATGACAAGTTTACAATTTTTCTGTAAATACTTTATACTATTTTTATGCACCAAGTCTGTCATTAAATTGCAACAAAGAAATCGTTAAAGACATGTATGTTATTAAACTTGAAAAACGCAGTGTGAATAGTTTCATACAGTTTGATAAATCTTTTGAGTAAATTCAAACTTAAGAGAAGCTGTACTTTTCAACAAATTAAAGTTAAATAAGTGGGATAGATTCTGTCGCTAAAAATCTTTGGCATGAATAGATTGTACTGTTTGATGATATCCATTTCTTTTATAGGTATCAAATCAAGCTTTATATGAACTGTTATATTTCAACGAACTTCTGTAAAAGTGAGTGATATTATTGAGTTGTGTTGTATTCTGAGATTGGACCATTTGTGTGATATTAAACATTGTACGGGATGCCTCGAACAAAGAACTGGAAACGATCTGCAGCCAGAAGGATGGTTTTGGATAGAGACTGCAACTACCAGACTGGGTTGACTCCTGAGTCGACTCCTAAATTCGGGTTGATCCTGAGTCGACTCCTAAATTCGGGTTGACTCCTGAGTCGACTCCTAAATTCATGCAGACTTTCGAGTCTGTCATGACCAAGGGCCTCAAAGAGGCAAGACCTGTCAGCGTGCAGGCACATCAAAGGAATAAACAATGTCTTTTGACCAAAGATTATAAAATAGACACACAAAGTACAGATCTTAATCAAAGAAATGAACAAAGTCAGTTGACCAAAGATTATAAAACAAGTTTTCTAGAGAAACATTGTCAAATAGAGTCACAGAGTTCAGATCATAATTCTTTTTTATACAAATCTGGTACCAGTACTTTCCCAGACATATTGACCAACACTAAGGGTCCTTGTTTGACTGAATCTGATAATGGAAGTCAACCGTTTCAGCAAATTTCATTTTTGAAGTCATTGAAACCATTTCATTCACAGTCATTTATCTGTGGCTCATTTCATCAAGGAAGTGACAGATTCAGTGTAGAATCTCGGGGAAGCCAGTGTGTGTCAAATACTCTTTGTGCCCTTATTCATGCTCAGTTTTCAAATAGTTGCTCAAGTACTGAGGTAGATCAAATACTTATTGAAGGAGATATTCTATACAAAAAAATCTTATCTTCATTGAAAGCTAAACAGAAATACACCAGCAGGTTGTTAACTTTTGATGAAATTCCAGAAACTGTAAATGTCTTCAAAAGAGATATACATATCATAAAGTCAGATGTTGTTTCTGGCATTGCAGTACAGCAATTTGGTAGCACGACTTCTCCAACTCTTCACGAGTCATTGTACAGAGCATTTCAATCCTCTTCATATGTCCTGGTCATGATTGGTGCAATATGTTCTGCAGTATACAAAAAAGATGGCATGTACAATTTTTTTGATTCACATTCTCATGCTCAGAATGGTCTTTCATCATGCAATGGATTTTCAGTTTTGATAAGATTCTGTTCTTTAGATGAATTGATTACTTACATGTATGCATTATATGATAGCATGCAAATAAATATGACAACACAGTATGATTTGCTGCCAGTTGCTATGACATTTAGAGAAAATTTTCATGTTGGCACAGATCAGAACTTCTCACCTGAAATAGAAAGTGGAGGTGAACTTGAATACAGGATAACTGATCATTCAGAATGTCTTCTTGAAAATTATTTTGAAGATCAAAATATCAGACAGCAGAAAAAAGCACATGGTATTGCTGTTGAAATGAGTGAGGAAAGGAAAACCTGTGATAACAAACTGAAGAAAGGGCGCAAGGAGTACTATGCTGCATTTAAAAGAATACAAAGAAGTAGGTTAGCTTTTAAAGCAAAAGAAAAAATACATCAGCTTGCATCAAAGCAGTCTTCTAGAAAGAAGCCAGGTGTTTTAGCACATGAATGTGCCCAGAAGCAGTCTGCCAGACAAAACCCAGCTTTTAAAGAAAAGGAACGAGTACATCAGCTTGCATCAAAGCAGTCTACTAGAAAGCAGCCAGCTTTTAAAGAAAAGGAAAGAGTAAATCAGCTTGCATCAAAGCAGTCTACTAGAAAGCAGCCAGCTTTTAAAGAAAAGGAAAGAGTAAATCAGCTTGCATCAAAGCAGTCTGCTAGAAAAAAGCCAGCTGTATTAGCACAAGAACGTGCACAGAAGCAGTTTGCCAGACAAAACCCAGCTTTTAAAGAAAAGGAAAGAGTAAATCAGCTTGCATTAAAGCAGTCTGCTAGAAAGAAGCCAAATGTATTAGCACAGGAATGTGCCAAGAAGCAGTCTGCCAGACAAAACCCAGCTTTTAAAGCAAAGGAAAGAGTAAGTCAGCTTGCATCAAAGCAGTCTGCTAGAAAGAAGCCAAATGTATTAGCACAGGAATGTGCTCAGAAGCAGTTTGCCAGACAAGACCAAGGTTTTAAAGAAAAAGAGAAGACATATCAACTAGCTAGTAAGCGGAAGCAAAGGCAAAACCCTTTCTTCTTGGAATGTGAAAGGATTGCTCAGGGGCAGCGTAGGCAAGAGAAAAGAAAATTGGAAGATTCACTTGAGCTGAACAGGGCAAAAAGGCGTAAAATTGCTGAAGAAAAAACACATGAAATTGAGCCATGTGAAATAGTTGATAGAAAAGCACATGAAAGTATAGCAGAATGTCTTAAACAGTTTCATGAAAATATTTCAGTAGGTCCTCTGTTCGTATGTACTTGTTGTCACCAAACATGGTTTAGTAAAAGTGTATCAATGCTGAAAAACACTAACATTATGACATACACTTTGAAGTATTGCACAAAACTTAAATCAGTCAATAATGAAGAGTGGATATGTCACACTTGTTTGTCAGCAGTAAAAGATGGTAAAATTCCCAGACTGTCGGTTGCGAATGGAATGAAATGGCCAAACAAACCTCCAGAGTTAGATTTGCATCAGCTTGAAGAAAGATTAATAGCACTGCGTATTCCATTCATGCAAATTAGAGAACTGCCACGTGGTGGGCAGTATTCACTGAAAGGAAATGTAATCAATGTACCTGTTGATATTCAGCCCACTGTGAACTCTCTTCCAAGGCCTATGGATGAAAATTTTACAATTGCCATCCAATTGAAGAAAAAACTGTCATACAAGAAAATAGACTTCAAAGAAAATGTAAGACCGATGAGAGTTCTGACAGCATTACACTGGCTTTTAACAAATAGTGACATGTATAAAAATTCAGGCATTACAGTTGACAACAACTGGTTTCAGGCAGTAACTGAAAGTGCAGAGGATAATGTAAGAGAGTTTCTAGAAGTGTCAGTACAAAATACAAATCTTGATAGCAACTTAAATAATCCTGTGCTGGATGAAGATAAAACAGTTCCTTCAGTACCTAAAGATAAAGAAAATGCTGATGGATATGAATCAGATGGATTCAGTGAGGTGGATAGTAATGAGCGTGTCGGAAATGTTGATACTTTAGTGGATGATGCTAATATTGAAAATAAGTTTGATCAAGTGTTGACCTTTGCTCCTGGAGAAGGACGACATCCCCTAAGTTTGTATCAAGATACAGACGCAGAGTATTTGTGTTTTCCTACTATATTTTGTGGTCAGAGGCGTCCTGATAAAACTGAGAGAAAAACTCTAGTTCATTACAGTGACATTGTTAAATGGGAGCTACGAAGCATTGATAGAAGAGCTGCTCAGTCTGTCCCAAACATTTTCTTTAAGCATAAAAAGTTACAAATGAAACAAATAAGTGACAAAGTTAATTTAGCTGTAAGAAGATGTAAAAGTAAAGGCAAGAAAATTACAGCAGCTGAGGCAAGAGATCCAGCATATTTGGAGAAGGTAGTGAAACTTGATGAAGGTTATTGTATATTTCGTCAGCTTAGAAATTCTCCAGCTTATCTAGAAAAAAGGAAGAAAGACATATTTGCAATGATCAGGCAATTGTCTTTACCAACTTGGTTTGTATCTTTGTCAGCAGCTGATACTAGATGGAATGATCTTTTGAAGATGTTAGCAAAACTAAATGATGCAATTGAATATGCAGACACGGGTATAGAGGGTTTAACTTGGCAAGAGAAAACAAGACTTGTTCAGAAAGACCCAGTAACTTGTTCCAGATATTTTGATCACAGAGTAAAAGAATTCTTGAACACTGTCCTTAAAAGTGAGATTGAACCTATTGGGAAAGTGATAGATTTCTTCTATAGAGTGGAATTTCAGCAGCGTGGGTCTCCTCATATCCACATGCTTATTTGGATTGAAAATGCTCCTAAGTTGGAAAAAAACACGGAGGAAGAAATTATTCAGTTTGTTGATAAATACCTTACATGCAGTACTGATGAAGAAGAAATTGGGGAGCTTGTCGAACTTCAGTCACATAAGCATTCAAAGTCCTGCAGAAAGAAAGGAAAGGCAATATGTAGATTTGGATTTCCTTTGCCTCCTCTTCCAAGAACAATGTTATTGCATCCTCTGGATGAAGACATAGAGAAATACAAAAAGAAACACTCAGAACTTCAAAAATCAATCAATGAGTACAAAGATGTCTCTGAAATTGCATTTGATGATTTTTTGGAGCAAGTTGCCAAGATGGATCTTGAAAATTACATCAAGTGTATAAGAAGTTCTCTCAGTGCTCCCAAAATTTTTCTCAAGCGGAATCCAAATGAGATGAGAATTAATTTGTTTAACAGAACGATTCTTCTTGGATGGAAAGCGAACCTTGATATTCAGATGGTTCTTGAACCATATGGTTGTGCAGCATATGTTGTTGGATACATAAGCAAATCTCAAAGAGGCATGAGCGCACAGCTTGATGCAGCAGCAAGAGAAGCTCGCAAAGGAAATTTTGATATAAAGAAACAAGTCAGACATATTGGAAATGTGTTTTCAAATTGTGTTGAAGTGAGTGCACAAGAAGCAGTATATCTTGCTTTGCAGATTCCTTTAACAAAAGCTACAAGGGACGTTGTTTTCATCAATACTTCTATCCCAGAAGAAAGAATATTTTTACTGAAATCTAAATATGTGCTTGATGAACTTCCTGCTGAATCTACAGACATAGAAGCAGACAATATAATTCAGAGGTATGCAAAACGACCTAGACAACTTCAGAAATTCTGTTTGGCAGATTATGTCTCTACAGTTGACGTTGTTTATCCCAAAGAGAATAGGTTACCTGAAAGGACTGGATATACAAATGAGGATGATAGTTGTTCATGTGAATCTAGTGATGAAAATGATGGAGATGATAATGATCAGAATATTAAAGCTGAAAATCATGGATCAGACTTGTTGTATGTGGCAAAGAATGGAACAAAGTATAAACATAGGAGAAATCCTAGAATAATACGTTATGTGAGGTATGATGTAAAGAAAGACCCAGAAAATTACTACAGAGAACGACTTATGCTGTTTATGCCCTGGAGAAATGAAGCAAAAGATTTGTCAGGTTCGTTTGAAACATATGAAGCTCATTACAATGTCTTGAAAGACACTCTTGAATCTAAACGCAGCCAGTATGAACATCATATTGAAGAACTTGAGCTTGCAAGGCAAATGGCAGAAGATGAAGATGCTTATGATGAGATAGCACCTAACACAGAGCATGAAAACAGAGAAGCAGTAGAAGAAGGTGAAAGAGAAGCTGAAAACTTTGTATATTTGAATCCAGATAGAGTAGTAGAACATCGACAGTATGATATTGGTATAGAGATACAGTCTGCTTGTTCAGTTCCATCTGTGGAAATAAATGGAGTCATGTTACCGGATGAACAGTACTTAAACTTGCTCAGAAGTTTAAATTTGAGACAAAGAGAATTTTTCAATCATGTTCTGTATTGGATGAAATGTAAAGAAGAACCGCTTTACGCATTTTTATCGGGTGGAGCTGGTGTTGGCAAATCTGTGCTAATTAAAGCACTGTATCAAAGTCTGTATAGATTTCTAAATTTGAGGGAAGGAGAAAATCCTGATGATATTAGAGTTCTTCTGTGTGCCTACACTGGTAAAGCTGCATATAATATTAATGGTGTCACTATTGCTTCAGCTTTCTTAAAGAAGTTCAAACAAGGTAGCGACCTTTTGTCAGCTGATGAACTCAACACATTCAGAGTAAAATACAGACATTTAAAAGTTATTATTATAGATGAAATCTCTATGGTAGGAACAAACACACTGACCTTTCTAGATACACGTTTGCAACAGCTTACTGGAACAAAAGTCAGTTTTGGCGGTTTAAGCATCATTGCTGTGGGAGACTTGTACCAGCTGATGCCAGTATGTGACAAGTGGATATTCAGTGACCCCTCAAAAGGTGCTTCAGCTCTATCATATAATTTATGGAAGGATTATTTTAGATTGTATGAGCTGGTTGATATCATGAGACAAAAAGATGATGTTGACTTTGCTCAGATGCTGAATCGGCTTCGACAAAATGAGCTGACAGAAGCTGACAAAAATGAATTAAAGAAACATAGTATCAGTCCCCATATGACAAATTATCCAAAAGAGGCTCCTCATTTATTCACTGAAAACAAGTTTGTAGATAGACACAATGAGAATTATTTGAATAGATTATCAGAAGAAAAGGTTGTCATCCCATGTCATGATACAGTTGTTTCTGCAAATATTTCTATTAACAAATGCAGAAAACTCATTGAAGCACTTCCAGACGATTCCAACAAAACCGCTAATTTACAAAAGCTGTTGACAGTAGCAGTTGGAATGATTTATGATATAACAGTCAATGTGGAGGATGGTTTGACGAATGGGTCGACATGTGTTGTCAAGTTCATTGAGTACAAAATGGAAGGCACAGATCGTCCCAGTATTATATGGGTTTTGTTTCAAGATTCTCAAATTGGCCAGTCAACTCGTGAGAAATTTTCTAATAGGGGTTTATACAGCACAAACATAGATAAAGCGTGGACTCCAATATTTGATATAGAACGAACATTTATATACAACTTCAAGACATACCAAAGAATTCAATTTCCTTTGAAGCCATCAGCAGGTAAAACTATCCATAAAGCTCAGGGGTCTACAGTTGATGAAATTGTAGTAGACTTATCTCAGACAAGAGTCAGGAAACAACCACATATTCATTATGTTGCTCTTAGTAGAGTAAGAAAACTAGAAAATTTATATATTTTGAATTTGAATGAAGCAGCCATGGCTGTGGATGAACAAGTGAAAATCGAGATGCAGCGGTTAAAAACAGAGGCACTTCTTGAACTCTGTTATGTTCCTTTATATAAAGTTAATTCACAGAAGGTCAAAATTGCATTTAATAATGCAAGGTCCTTGCATAAGCACTTTAAGGATATTGAATTTGAGCCAAATGTTTTGTCAGCAGATGTGATTGGGTTTGCAGAATCCAGACTGTGTGCAAAAGATGATAGTAATCATTTTGTTCTGAAGAATTTCAAACTGTTGAGAATGGATGAAACAGGGAATGATTTTGGCAACAGGCCATACCATGGACTTGCTTTGTACATTAAGGATTGTTTTGAAATTCAGAGAATAGAAAAATTCCATTCTGACATATGTGAATTTATGTTTGCCACCATGTACAGCAAGGTAAAGGGATGTTTCCAAGTTGTATACTTCTACAAATTCCCTAAAAGTGGGCAAACCAATTTAATAAATGATATTCAGCATCATCTTGTCCCATTGGTTGATATGCATACCAAATTAGTGATAATTGGTGATTTTAACATACATGCAAATGACAACTCTTCGAATTTTGTAAATTTCATGACAATACAATTTAAATGTGAGCAACGTATCAATCAGTCAACTACTGATTCTGGATCAGTGATAGATTTGATTTTTACAAACTGTCCTGCATTCAGTGATGTTGTTGAAGCCTACTGGAGTGACCACAAACTTGTTTATTGTGCACTAGATGTATAGATAAAATACAGATTATGCATATGAAAGAACACATAGAATTCACCCACAAGTTAATTAGCAGTACCAGCCTCCAGTCAGAGGTTGGTATTGCTGGTGGTTATAACAACGATTGGGTGGCCACCAAACCAAATTCTGTTATTTGCCTTCCTACGCACTGGACTGGACATGTTCACTGCTTTTATCTTTACCTTATTTATTCGTTTATAAGATTGAGGTTTCCGATTTTCATTTTTAAAACAATCCTAAAACCCTAGATCCATCTTAGAAGATGGATCTAGATATTTTGGATTGTTTTAGGAGAGAAAATCTATTTACAAAGATACCATAGATCATTTGTTAGGTGTAGAAAGTCATAGGTTAGAATTCAGGTTTGGAGATAGAGTTTTCTCCAAAACAATCCAAAACACTAGATCCATCTTACAAGATGGATCTACATTTTTGAAATTGTTTTAGGAGAGAAAAACTACATAGAGAGGTGCCGAGGTTAAAGATGGTCAGTTTAGGTACAGAGAGTTACAGATTAGAATCCAGGTTCAGCCAGCCTGTGATTGGAAAACTCTTTCCAGCAACCCAGCATAAGTGGGTACTTTTTGGAAGTGTGGGTGAAGGATAAAGCAAGTGGGTTTGCCTTCCATATGCTGTATCCAAGGTACAGGAGCTTCTGCTGCTCATTGGCTTAACCACTGGCCTGCTGATTTGGCAGATTTGGACTTGAATCTGGCTTGAGGTAGAATTCTTACCAGCCGTAAATGGGGTTACATTGCATACAAGCTTTCATTATCACCTTTCAATCATCCTGATATGGCTGAAATCTGTTACAAACATGCATCAGAATTACAAGTCATCCATTATCCATGTATCCAAGATTCAGTGGGCCTTTAACCTCTGCTGCCCCTATGAACAGGATGTTACTGGAAACCTTTTCCTTTTATATGTACTTCTTCATTAAACATAGAGTTATAGAAGATGTAAATTAGTTAAGTCATCTTTCATCATTCATTATACATTTTACCTCTGTATTCCTGTTTTGTTAGGTTGTGATAAGACAGAGTTTTTTCCCTTCAAAAACAATCTCAAAAATCTAGATCCAGCTTATGAAAACAATCAAGGTTTTTGAATTTCTTTTGGAATAGAAAAACCCTTCCTATAAAAGAGTTTCATAAGACTGAGTGATTTAGATATTTTGGGTCATTCTAAGTTAGGAAAAATGCCATTTTATGACTGAGTAAATAGTAAATATGGTACTTAGTATTTCAAATAACAACATTTATGGTAGTTACAGTGTTGAAGGGCATTTTAGCATATTTCAGCTTGCATACTTCATTTCAAAATTGATGTGCTTGTTAATTTCCTGCTGGTTAGGCATTTGTTCTTGTACTTAAACAGTGACTGTGGTAATACAATTTTCCAAGATTCTGCATTAATGAATTTTAAGTTTGACTATGATTAAGACTGCAGTAATATCAGGGTATACCATTAGTCCCTGAATAATGCTCATATCAAATACTAGGATAAGCTTCTCCTTCCGCTGATTCAAAAAGGGCAGTTGTCAGTTACTGGCGACAGTATGTGCACTTAGTACTGGTTAACCGCTTAGGAGGTCTAAGCCTGCCCAGGAATAGTGTGGTTAGGTTAACTGACCGTCCCGACATGACCTTAGTTGTTTACCGTGGACGTTAAGCATCAAATCAACCAACCAACTAGGATAAGCATAAACATTCTCCACTGCTTTAGTAAAGACTTATTATTATACTGTGTTGTCAAGCCTGCAAATATTAGAAAGTGAGACATAGGTATTCTTTTTAAGTGGTGATAGTGGCACATAAGCTTAAGTTGGGTTATTTAGTTTAGCTCTAACATTGAGCAGATAAGCAGGACACAGCATCGTGCTGAGTTTTCATCAAGTAAGAGTAGATGCATTGTTTGAAGTAAAACCAAAACCAAATTTTTATGTTTCGACTGTACACTATTTTCTTGTACGTATGATTTCTTTTTAGAATCATTTGTTAAGGAATACAGCCAGACCTGTCTTTAAAGCCAACTTTTCTTAGCAAAAACCATTCTTAAGAGGGCTAAATCTCATATCCAGAATTAGTACTTATGGCGTAAATTAAGCTGTATTTAGCAAGCAGTTTTAGACCTTCCTTTGAGTTTTTAATTGCTTAAGACAAGTTTGACTGTATATATCCAGCTGTTCAAGTGTCATATTGACTTTTCTGAGAATGCCATTTTCTATAAAAAAATGGCTGTCAAAAACAATGATATCTCAAATGTGTCAAATCAAACAGATGAAACAGTTTGTACATGTACTCAGAGGCAAAAAAAAGTATACAGTAAACGCAGTCTCAATTTTTCTACAGATGTCAACATATCTGCATAATACCTTGGCACTGTAGATAAATACAATCATTTTCGCATAATTTGCGACAATTTTCAGTACAATGCGTCATAGGATAAGGAAATTACATGGTTTTAAATGAACCAGGGGTCTAAGTCAACATTGTCGCTGGAGTAGTTCCCCTTTAAACATACACTTTGGACAATCGAGATTGCTTTTATGCATTTTTATACATTACATTAAAAAAGGGATGAAAGGTTTTTTAGGATATGTTGCACTCTCGTATAAAAATGGGGTAAAGTATCAAATTTTCGTACCAAGAAATAGCGTTTTTAGCGTTTTCTGGTAACATGCATTGAACATGTTGAATAGACATTGAGTTCTAATGGGAAGTTTATTTGCAATTTTCTTTCAAATAAATGAATATGCCCAGTATTCAAAATCAAAAACAGTATACTTTTTATTGCCTCTATTTCTTATCTCAGACCAGTAGTATGTCAGTCTTGGATTTCCCCACACCCACCCCCAATGAGAGTGGACTGTAGTATACTCACTCAGAGAAAGAAGAGAAATGATACAAAGTTACAGTGATACCGGTATACTCGCTCAAAGTAAGAAAGGAATCGAAAAAAGGTGCACTGAAATGACACTTTTAAGAATATCTAGCATATACCAGTATTCAAAGCACCTGTTTTAAATTTATTGACCAATAAGCTTGCAGTTTGATCTTCTGCCAGCCACCTGTCTGTAGCCTAGAAGAAAAAAGTTTGATAATTAACTTGTAGAACAACCAGTGTGTAGTGCAAACCTTGGATAACACAGCCATGGAACAAATATTGAAGATGAACTGTGAAGATTGCTAGCTTCGGTGAATCAAAATCAGACATTCCTTGCTGTTGGAATCTAACACTGCATCATTATTTGGTATTTGACTTTCTACCAGGATTATACACAATTCACAGAACAGTTGATAACCATTGCCTGCTAGAAGACCATGCTCAAAACTGTTACATAAACACATATTTAATTATGACAGGGCTCAGTAGGCACAGCAGCACATTCAGAAGACTCAAAATTGGTGGAAAACCAGTGCTGTTTAATGCTATATCAACATTCTGCTTATGAAAGTTGTCATGACATACTCCACAGGGAATGCAGGAAACACAGTGACTGCTTCTCAGACCCTTATGTACACTACAGGATATGGCGTGTTATGAAGATATGGTGTTGCATGCCACATTTTCACATTTGTTTCAGACAAATGACATCTCATTAAACCTAACATGTCAGGTGTTACAACATACGGCATACTGATGACAAATGACTGCTGTTCCAACAATGCATGTTATGATATAACCTTGTCAGCAGAGCCTGCTCCTATCAACATCATGTGAATGTTCTACCATGTGGAATATTTTGTGTCATTTTGATAGATATCTACAGCCAGTGACATTAGCTCAAAGCAGGTCTTGATTTACATCTTAAATGCCATACCAGAGGGAGATGTTTGTAATTTCTTGCTGTGTTATCACTTAAGTGGGGTACAAACCCTTTGGTGTATTAATTTCATTTCAACTGTCTTATTATCTCTTCAGGCTTGTTAACAAAATTACACCATATATATGATTGAAATTGGTGAATAGAGTACTTCAGCTATTCGATGAAGAATTCATAGAAATGTACTGAAATAAATTATCATAAGCCTGTTGACAGTCATTATTATGTACTTTTTTTTCTGAGATAGTATACTACCAGTCTGCAAATTTCTATCCACATAAAAGGTGCCACTATAAACTGCAATTGTTTCAGTGTTCTTAGCAGGCAATCAACATTGAATCAACATTCATCCAATTGCCTAACATTGAATCAGTGTTGATTTAGTGTTTATTCAATGTTGTGCCCTTGGGGGTTTTCATCTTCTATGTTCTAAATCATGACGTTGATAATCACCAAACAAAATAAACATTGGATGTCTCAGTTTCTGAATTTGTAAATATCAATTAATTAAATCACATGGTGGAGTATCACATACTATTTTGTACCTATATTTGGACAGATTGGGTAAGAAAATTTATCATTATTTCTTTAATACTCAATAAATTTTCATGCTTTAAAATGCAGATACCTTGTCACTTTTGCAGCAAGCCATTACCAAAGAGCCATTTCCTTGCACTCTGTGTTTTTCCAAAGAGCCTGAGGAAAGTCAGAGAGCCTTTGCTTAAAGTATTGTTGAAAACTGCAGCGCGTAGCATAAAAACATATAAATAGTTGTTTGACATGGTACCTGCACTTTACCGCATAAAATCTTGCTGAGTATTAAGGAAATAATGAACAATTTTCTTGCCCATTCTGTCCAGATACAGGTACACAATTATAGCTCTTTCTGAAAATCAAGCTCTTGCATAAATATTTATTCACATTTTTGTTTATCTGAAACTGAAAAAAAAATAAATAAATACACTAAAGAAGACTTAATTTCTTTCATTTTTCTTCAGTTTACCTAGTGCACAACTATCGTACTTGTCCACCTATAAGATGATGGGTTTCCCTTCCGAAACTACCTTTAATATGTCAATCTTCTTAAAGGACCCACAAATACACATTCTATGCATTATATTTTATATGAATGCATTTGGAAATTTGGAAATATAGAATTCATCTGGAAAAAAAAAGAAATCAGGAAAGACAGGCAATGAGTAGGAATTAATACAATCAAATCTCACATCTAGCCCTCAAAACCCAAAGTGATGGGTAGCTATTGAAACAAGAGGACATAAGAACATGTAACAGTGAGGAACCACAACAGAAGTACTGCCTTGGAATGGTCAGTTAAAGATTAATGCTGGGCTTAAACTGGATTGAAACCCTCACCCTCTGCTTCTGCAATAGTTCAAAACATTTAGTTAGCTGTTTGATCCGCATGAATCAATAAATAATCACAGGAAAGACACAAATCACAGATAAGGCCTATGATGAATCAGAGATGAGGACTTGACAGAAACAACGTATTGCAACACCTTGAGATTCCTGGGGTGTCAGACAACACCACTGAAACACCACAAAATCATCCATCCTGTTTTAGATATCCGGCCTGTATTCAGTATCCTATTGTAGTCAGACATTAATTAGGTCACATGACTAAACTTGCCTTCTGGCCAAAATATAACCCTTTGATCCCTGATTCAAAATGGCAACCTGCTCACACAAGCTTACATTAGCTTAGATGAGATTTATGGTCATATTGTTAACTCAGGTGAGCGGTTCAGGGCCTCATGGCCCTCTTGTTTTTTTCTAGTATTGTATGTATTTTTTTTTTTCGTATATTGATAATAGATAATAACATTAATCTTTTCCTGTTCGGTACATTTTGTCTCACTTCAATTTCTGTACTATTTCGAACTTTAAGCTCAACTTGTGTATTTTCATGTATGCCCTTTATGTTTGGTGACGTCATTATACTGTGACAGTACCTTATTCGGCAATATCTGTATTCATTGAAAGTGTGTATACTAGAGTATCGGCAATGTGCAAACATACACCTGCTGCGCATCAAAGTCATGATTTTGTTATTTTGTCAGACTACCCTGGTCCTGAAAATTAAATATCTTATTATATTTCGTCAGTATGTCGTATGGTCATCAAGTAAAAAGAAAGGAAATGATCAGAGATTAATGTGAATGTCTATACAGTGTAAAATCTTGATAGTTCCTTCCTCTAACTACTTACACTTCAATATGAAGATATATCGCCTGATGCTAGTTACAATATGGCATGGAGAAGGGCTGTCCAGACGAACCTATAAGATTTAGAGTGGCGTTTATCAGGGCCCAATATGAATTGCAACACGAAAAACCAACAAACGGCATGTGCGTCAAGCGCAGAGCCGGATCAGCCTGGGCATCTGCCCTGTCTGGTCAGTGTCTTCGCTATCCTCATGGAGAAAGCTTAAACCCTAAGCTACCCTGTAAGCGCATCGCAAAGACACTGATCAGACTGGCCGGGTGCCTAGGCTGGTTTTAGTCCTCGCTGGGAGCACATGCCACTTTGTTGGTTTTGTCGTGTCGCGGTTCAATTACTGTACATTGTTTCCGACGACACAAAACGGATACTTTGCATATAAGATAACCGGTGTTAAATCCTACTCAGGTTAACCTATAAAGCGCCAAAAATTAAAATAGTTAAATTTGCGAACAGTGTAGATCCAGATGAGATGGCTCATAATGAGCCACCTCATCTGAATCTAGACTGTATGCCCTCTAGTGTTCGAATTCTCAATATAATATCGCTGGGACGGAACATTTTTTGAAATTCTGCAGACGTAAATTTTGTCGTCTGCTTTTTGGCGCATTAAGGGTTAATTGTTGTTAGAAGAGTGTTTCCAAACTGGTAAGAAGTTAACGCATTTGAAATAGATCTAGTTTGAAATTCGATTTGCTTTTGCTTAGGAATGGCTTTGTTTTGATAACAAGTTACAGATCGGACATAAAAAAGATTACTTCTAGGATGTCTGCATTTTAAGTTTGAATATTTGAATAAGTTACGTAAATTTCTGATTCAGTCTGTTTATTCAAAGGAATGTCAAATGCAGCTCCCTCTGCCAGCGATATGTTAGCAGAAAGCTCATATAAAAATTACTCCACAGGCGCTCAATAATCTTTAATTACAAGACCCCTCATCACCACACACACAAACACATAAACACTCAAAGTGAGGTAAGGGCATTCTGCGTAAGAAAGCCACAAAATGCTCAACAGAAACTGGATGATAAGAGTAGATAGTTTCCTGGTTTTCTATGCAATCTATTCGCGCTTCAGAAGTTTAGCTGATATGTCTTTCGGAGTAAGTGTCATAAGGCGTAATATGTTTTCAGGAGTGATGTGTCTTTAGAAGTCAAAGTGATATGTCTATAGGAGTGACGTGTCTTCAAAATTTCTATGTATCAGGAGTGATGCGTCGTCAGGAATGGTATGTCCCCAGAAGTGAAAATAATATGCTTCACTAACAAAATGTCTTCAGAAGTGATACCGTATACACGGTAATTTTTGCGGCTTCAAATTTTCGCGGCTAAGGGTCGAAAACATAAACATTAGCAACATGTGCTAAAAGCAAAACTACTTCTTTTTCACTTGAGTCAGTTCGTTTATTAACCTGCTGCAGGACCGCCTGCAGGTTAATATAAGACTGGCTCAAGTGAAATGTATTAGTAATACCCGAAGCAAACAAAAAACAAAATATATGAACACTGTGTCTACAGAAGATACTTTGTACGAAACAGGAAATTATTTAGCGATCTTAATATTCGCCGTTTCTAAGTGACCGCGAAATACGGCGAAAAACGGAACACCGCCGAAATTATCTTGTATACGGTATGTATTCAGGAGTGATATGACTTCAAACACGATATGTATCTTCAGGAGTGATATGACTTCAGAACTAAAGGGTTTGGGGGTCTACCGTTTCTTAATAAACTTAAGCGCATACTGAACCAGGAACCAGTGGGCACGTTCGGAATAATTACTAGGCCGGTACACCCGAGCTTTACCCAGGTACCATATATAAGATAATTTTCGCGGTGTTCCATTTTTCGCAGTATTTCGCGGTCACTTAGAAATCGCGAATATTAAAATCGCGAAATAATTTCCTGGTTCTTACGTAGTATCTTCTGTAGACACAGTGTTCATATATTTTATGTCTGTTTGCTTCGGTGATTGCTGGTACTTTTCATTTGAGCCATTTCTTTCATTAACCTGTGGAGGCCCTGCCGCAGGTTAATGAAGTAAAAATGAAGTAGTTTTGCTTTTAGCGCATGTTGCTAACCGCGAAATTATAAATCGCGAAAATTAATGTTTATGTTTTTTACCCTTAACCGCAAAAACCCGCGGAAATTACCGCGTTTACGGTATTCCTCGGGCTACTCGAATCTTTGAATGTGTGTAATCCCAAGTTATACCCAGGTATTCTTCATGCTACCGAGAAATAGCTGGGTATTGCTCATGGTATTGCTGAGGCTTAACAAAGTAGTCATGGCGAACGTGCATTGTAAAAATGGCTTAACAAATCCTGTATTCAAAGAATATAATTTGGATTTACGAATGCGATCCTAGACGGCTTAGAAAGTGATTTTTAATCTCATTCTGGGATAATCTCCGTACTCATTCCATTGCCTTTACGGACCAAAACCAGCCAAAATGACTAGAATTAAATGGGTCTACTTAATACGTTTCATATCAGCTGCTCGAGTTCAAATAAGCTCTGAGACGGTACCTACTGCTAATGGACATTAAAAGTTTACCCAGGCTGACATTCTACATTTGAGATCGGACGTTCTAGGTAAGGGGGCATTTCAAACGTATACATCGCATCGATTGTGGTGCCGAATTGCGTCGCACGAACAGGGAGTTTAGGACATTAGCGACGAGCAAAGACTCAGTCCAATTAAGTCTTTACATATGCATCAAACCAGGAAGACTGATCAGTCTGCGCCGGTGCGCAAGCTGATCCGAGTCTTTCTTAAAGGCACGCACCGTAAGGTAAAATTTTACACGACGCCATTTGCAGGATTGAATTAAAACCGTATCTACATCGTTGCAACATCATATTTACATCATGACGTTGCATCAGCGTCGATTTGACGCTGACAACTTTTTAGCTACATGAGGACATCTAGGCAAAAAGACGATGTATGTCGTTCTTTCTCGTCTGGAAAGCATAAATAAACGTGGTGTTATTTATATTTTCATTTTGCTGATACTGAATTAGCTATTTGTTCAACGACAATACCCCGCCAGGGAATTTTTTTTCTTCCATTTTGATCGGTTGAAGACAGCTTGTGATAGCGCCACTCAAACTAAATCGTCAGCCCATAATGTAGGGCAGAATAGCGCAAAGCGGGATCTAGTCGTGTAAACGTCTCCGTCTTGATGGAAAATTACACGTGATGTCAGCATTTGTCATTGGAAGTGCGCTCTTATCTGACGTTAAGGGTTGCTTTACCAGTGTATTGCACACAATTTGACTCGGCTATTTTGTACTACTGAATGAATATACAGGGTTTCAGTACCAGTCTGTTGGGAGCCCCATAAGGGCTGTCCTGATAAGCTAGCAGTCCGTGTTCGAATCTTGCTGGAGGAGGAAAGCTTAAACTACAAACGGGATTCTTGCACATTGTGTGAACATTATGCCAAAACTGAAACAGCATTTGCATGCAGCATGCTTATGTGTATACATGCAACGTATGTATATGTGTCAGTGATATCTGTTGGAAACAAAAACGAAGTCGTATCAGGCTGACTGCACAGGCGCGCAGATAGGTCTGAGTCGTCATTGGTCGCATATGTACAGCAGATCCTGTTAAACGTCGACGCAGTGGCACGCTGATTTTACAGACGAACATCTATGATCCGATCAAGGCCTGCCAGTAAATTAAATATCAATCAAAATTTTGGATGATTACAAGTTGTCATAATATGTAGAGTAATTAACTCTTTTTAGACTGGTAACCCGTTTTGGCGACATATGCGAACAGTGTAGACCCAGTTCAGACGCCGCATAATGCGGCGTCTGGTCAGGATGAACGGAATATTTATACAAAATACAATAAAAGTGGAAACATGCACCAGAAACCCCTAAAACACAGAAATGGAGTCATCCAAATCCATGTAACAGACTTTCAAAGAAAAAGGGGATTGGGGAGACTTGGGAGCGGGGGGGGGGGGAGCTGGGGCGGGCTTAGATTACCCACAATTTAATGGGCTAACAAAAGCAAATGTACTACCCCAGCCTTTCCCGGTGTACATGTATACATGTGCAGTCTGGCCAGGGCATGTGCATTTAGTCGACATAATTGATTCGGCATTACGGCTCGTTCCCAACAGCTGAAAACGCCGTGGCAATATAGCATTTGATAGGTTCTGTGCACGCTGCAAATAATTTGCTATACAAAACGTTTGAAGCTTATCAAAGTTGATACGCCAGTCACACGCTGTTTTAAAGTTGCCTGATCCTTGGTTAAGCTAAGTGATGAACTTTGGGTACATTCAGGGTTCTGCCAGTGGTGTCATTGGCGATTTGCCAATGGTGCCATTGGTAACCGTAAACCCTGAACATGTGACCTTTGGCAGCCAACTATTGGTAGAGCCAATGGCGCCATTGACACTATTGCAGAGCCATTTTTCTCTGTAATTAGAAAATTTTAGTTTTTCTAATTTGCTTTCATCACTGTCGGGAACAATTATTCTCCTGTCACAACTCGAGCGTTTATGATGGATTCACTAAATCGCCATATTGAATGACGCAATTTTCCGGCGTTTGTAATGTTACCCACGCCCTTTGTTGTAGTACCGGCAGCCATTGGTACCTTTGGTACCGACGGTAGAATCAGTGGTGCCAATGTTGAAACTCTGAACGGCATTGACATATCTATGCTGGCATTGGCAGAGCCCCAAACGCACCCTTTGTTAACGTATACTTAGTTTATTCTTGAGAGTGACAAAACACTGAAATGGCGAATGGACGTTGCGTTGATGACGTTGCAAGGACATTGTTCGACGACTTCCTTTGTAGCAATGCATACCAGACAGTCTGCACTCGTTTTGAAATGAAGTCGCTAAATGTGCCTCGACGTTTATGCGACGTTGTTTGGTTTCTGCGTGAGTTTCAGTTTCCTAACATTTTACATGTACCTTAACCTTGTTTGCTGAGTTTATACAACGGTTCAAACGTTGTAGTAATGTCCACATTGCATCGACGTTGTTTCGACACTTGCCCGCTTGGTTCCTTCAGAAAAGGCTTCCAACACTTACATCTCAAACCAGCCATGTAGATTATCCAGCCAAAAATCCTAAATGCATACAGCTCTGTTCAATATATAAGGAACAGCGAGTATCGTGATCAGACTGCACTTATGTGCATGTCTTAACAAGGGCAAAATACATAAATACATGTTTTTGTACCGAGCAAGGGCGCACTAGCGGAAATCACACTGAGCGTGTTGGAATTTTGTCAGTGTGACAAAAAATTTAATACGCACCTGCGTATTTGCATACAGGTAGCTACGCTTTTGCCGACATTAGAATCCAGTGTCTGCTCATCGTACACGTTATAGACACACGATCGAAATCGAAAGTAAACACGTCCTTCTCGCAATACAGATAAACCTGTTGTTTTGGTATTTTATTGTTCAGCCATATATTCATCTAATTTGAATCAGCGCTCAGTTCATCTAAAAGATCCATCCATCCACGTCCCTACCCTCTGAATGTCTGTATGTCTGTCTCTCCGTTCACCTACCTACTTACCTACCTACCCTACCCTATCCTACCCTACCTACCCTGAGAGGCCGTCTGCCTGTCTCTGTCTGACAGACCGTCTGTCTGTCTGTAGCCTTAAGCATTATTTATAAGACACCAATATGTTCAGACAGAATGGATGGATGGATGACTTGCGAATTAACGTCCATATCAGGACGCTGGGTGGGTGATAATGAAAGCGATGTAGCCAGTCTATGATTAAAATGATCTCCGCCTCCGGTGGGGCTAGAACCCCAGACCGCTAGATCAGCAGGCCAGCGCTTAACATACTGAGGCTCCATTTTTATACAGTACAAATAGTCTGATTAAATAAAGACAGAAGATCCAGATCGGCCTAATGGTACAAAAAACAACAACATCACCACCAACAACAAAAAAAAAAAAAACACTTCAACTTGTGCTTGTAAGATTCCCGAAGATCCGAGCATAATGTGCGAACAGCAAAGACTCTGACCTGACTGCCTGCATGCACGGGTACACTTTCAGGGGAAGCAAGTCTGCCATTTGTATCTTTTGCCTCGCTTTTTACTTAAGGGTCAAACCATAAGGGAGCCGGGCCGCGTAGCGCAATCGGTAGGGCACCTGACTCGTAAGTCAGAGGTCCTGGGTTCGAAACCCGGTCTGGCCACATACTTTCGTGTCTCCTTCCGCTGGTTTAAGAAGAGCAGTTGTCAGTTACTGGCGAAAGTATGTGCACTTAGTACTGGTTAACCGCTTAGGAGGTCTAAGCCTCCCAGGAATAGTGTGGTTAGGTTAACTGGCCGTCCCGACATGACCATAGATGTTTACCGTGGACGTTAAGCAATAAATCAATCAATCAATCAAACCATAAGGGGGAAAAGCTACCTCTGGAGGTTCGAATTTTTTCCTCAAAGCATATTGTTTCAGTTTGAAAGGGCAACGTTTTGCCGAGAATAAAACAGGAAGTCACAAAAAGCATGACAGCCCAGCAGGCACATGACGTTGAAATGACGTCGTACTGACGTCGATGCGACATGGTGACGTCGCATCGACGTCGATATGACGTAATTCTGACGTCATGTGCCCGTTGGGAGTGAACCAATTCATAAGACAGGTTTGCCTACAGCTTGATACTTGGCACATGTTATGAGAAAACGTTTTAAAGCTCGTGCGAACAGCGAAGACGATAATAAGCCTGCACTTCTGCACAGATGGATGGATGGCTAGGCCGATCGATTGATCAATAGGTAGATATATAAATAAATACATGTAGATGGATGGATGGGTGGCTGGATGGATGGATGAATTGCAATTTTACGTCCTTTCTAACAGTATTTTAGTCATATCAGGACAATGGGTGGATGATAATGAAAGGCTACATGTATGTCCATGGAACTCCGTTTACGATTGAAAAGATTCCCGCCAACAGCGGGGCTCGAACTCGGGATCGCTAGATCAGCGGGCCACTGCTTAAGCTACTAAGCTACCGGAGCTCCTTGATAGACAGACAGACACCAGCAGGCACATGACGTCGTATTGACGTCGGTTCTACGAAATAACGTCGCACCGGTCATCACGACGTCATTTTGACGATACGTATCCGCTGGGCCAGATTAGGGCGGTAGGTAACATGGAGGAGGAATGGAAAGACAGATAAAATGATGGATAAATGGATGGTTGGATGGTAGGTTGGGTTCTGGTTGAATAGGTAGAGAGAGAGAGAGAGAGAGAGAGAGGAATGTGGTCGAGAGAAAAGAAAACAAAAATGAGGAAAATCAGTTAATCTCGAGGGTAATACCAGTTTCCCAACCTGGTTTTCGACCTAGCCAATCAGTTACCGCACATGCAAAAGTGGTTGTCGACAGGGACAATCGACACCAATACCAGCCCGGTCGACGCCCATTTACAACAGTATCATTTACCGTGACTGTTATAGCTTTCGACCGAATTATCGGTCGACTTAGTACAGTTACTTTGCACAGTACCGGATAGGCCCACTGTTGGTTGGTATTATCGTCTGTCAGCCTATATTTCAACCATGACAAGTTAAGTTAGTCGCCCCTGATTTGTGTTGCGTGATTTTTCCATTCCATGTTAGGGGTGGTCGGTTTGGGCGATGATGCTGTTGAACATTCAATGCCGTGGCGTTCTTCTAATTTGGCTAATAGTAGGGCAAGGGCCGGTCGGCCTGCAGCAGGTGCGGGATGGGGTTTGTTTGGATTATTCTAGTCTCATCTATCCTATCTATACCTTTTCTTTCTTGCTCTCTCTGGAAGCAGCTCCAAGAGACTGGAATACTATCTAAAAGAGCCGTAAAACCCAAACGCCAACCATCACCACCATCCAGTCCATGCTAGTACAAACTTATGAGATAACAATGATCGTTTGTCCAGAGCGCTTGGCTTGCGTTTGAGGACGACAGGTTTCTTACTTAATGACAAACTCCCTCAGTCGTAGTCCGTACTGTCAGAGAGTAGCTTTTCCCCCCTAGTAGTTTTTCCCCACGGAAAAATGACTATGATTTTTCTATAGTAGATTTTCCCCCCGGAAAAATGGCTATATAGTAGAATTTCCCCCCGGAAATCTGACTATATAGCCAATTTTCCCCGGGGAAAATCGACTATACGTGTTTTTGCATAGCCGTTTTTCCCCTCTATAGTGGATTTTCCCCCTGGTAATATGATTGCAGGAAAACACGCTACATAGTGGAATTTGCTCCTTCTCCAACTATAATAGTGAGGTTCATAACTGAAACAGAAATATGAGTATCTGTGAAATATCGATGGATAACATATGCTAGAAACGCATGCATGTGTCCATCAGTCTGTCTTACTTTTGTTTTTGGGAAAACTGGTACGCATTTTGCTTTTCCATGTTGGCCAAAACGGCTATGAGTGAATGTGGTTGTGTGCATAAATTTGTACAATTTTGTGTTTGTACAAGCGTTCATCTGTGCGTGCGCGCAGCGGAGTGCCTGGACTAGTGTTCGCCTTTCAGGATGTCGTGGGCTCGACTCCCATCGGGACACACGTGCACGTCGTATTACTATTTTCAATGTATAATAAACTCCCTACAAAATCAAAAATGACAGGACAAAGCACCCGTCCGTACATCTTCCAATAAGCTTGCATGGTATACGTATATAAATATCTGCGATGGGAAGAAACCATGCCATTGTCCATCCTTAAATTAGTAATTATTGATTATTATAAAACTACAGTTGCTAAATTTGCATATTGATTTTTTTGGAATTAATCACGTTTATTACCTCCCCTGAAGTACTGATACATTCTTATGCGATTAATTCTGTAAAATGTCTCTGTTCCATTCCGTTCCGTTTCGTTCCGTTCCGCAAAATACAAATAACCATACCAAATTCACTAATAGCCAATTTCCCGGTGGGGGAAAAGGGACTATGGGGGAAAAGTGGCTCTATGAGGGCCGGACAATCCACTATATAGCCGACCTTCCTATAGTCATTTTTCCGGGGGGAAAGGGGGAAAAAACACTCTCTGACACGTACCTGATACTCTTGAATCAATAATAACAGGCAGCGAAACGACATGACTGGACCATAATATATGCTATGACGATAGAATGGAAATCTAACAGCCCACAAACAATACGCCCAAATGACATATGTATCATTATATCTCTGTATGATGATCCACATCAGTAGGTTCAGCGCTTGCCTGCCGATCTAACGGACCCGGGTTAGAGATGCGCGAGAAGCGAAATCTTTCCGACTGTAAATGGGGCTACATTGCACCCAGACTTTCACTATCAATGTCTCATCGTCCTGAAACGAAAATACTGTTCTAAAGGACGTAAAACTGCAACACATGATGGCAATTAGTATCGGCAAATTTCATAGCCATCCGTCCATTTCTTCTCACGTTGTGATTTAAGGACCACCTTGGACATCCCTATACACCGGCGTGGCATTCATTACAGGCTTGCACGAAGGCGCAGGCTGATCTGTCTTTCCGCTATACTATGCATCAATTGTGACTAGGATTCTTTTAAATTTGAGATGACCCCCAAGTAGTTTGTCAGCCTCGAATATATAAACTCAGCGTATGGTCAAAGTTTTAATGTCCAATAGTTGATATATCAATTACGACTCGTCATTTCACGATATTTATTGCGACATTTCTTTAGAATTCGCCATTTAACTGGTATAGTACATTCGAGGCAGCTTACAGTTGTAGTTCATTATCCCGTTTACCATGAGCAACGACCATTGTTCTTGGTTGTATTGTGAACAAGATTGATATGTAAGTTTATTCCAGTCAGAAAACGTCAAAAACGTAGTAGCTTTAAACAATCTATGGCAGTTCCATTCTATACAGAATTTTTTTTTATAAATTACAAACCAGCTATAGCTCTCCGGTATGTGGTTTGCGATGAAATAGCTTATAGCTAATACACTTATCACTCATAAAAATCGTCAATTAGGTAGCTGTTTAAACTAAGAATATATCTGCTCAAGAATTGATACCAGCCCCAGATTCCGCCCATGACAACAACTTGGAAACATGCTCAGTTTTTAGTAAACACCATTTCCTAACATAGATCTCCTCCAAGCTGGCCCCAAGCGAAATTCTTGCTAACTCGTTGATGCATTTAGTACTGTTCGATCACTGATTCATTCCGCTGTAAAGCGGTGTTTTCCGAACTTGAGTATAGCCACAAATATCTAAATCAGTGTTAAATATTTCTGTTATGAGATGACTCTTCCTATCCAAAAGAATTCTAGAAATCTATTTTCGTCTTGTGAGATGAATCTAGATTTTTTGATTGTTTTGGAAGGAAAAAATGCCTGTCTTGTTACAGAAGAAATACGGTACTAAGTCTAGTGGTCTGTTTCTGAAATACCACTCGCCACAACATCGGTAGGCAACGAACGACAACTGAGGTTTAGATAAACACAGTCCCAATTAAATATTCTTTGAAAACTTGAAATTAGATTTATTATCACCGGACAATGTGCCGGTCTCAGACATGGAAAGCTCAATGTAGGAGTAGCATTATATCTAAAGCGCCGCATTACAAACAGCCAATGTAAATATTTGTCGCCGAATGGGCCCCGTCTGATCTAATTTAGTGCCAAGTTTCACCATATAGGCTATTCAGAATCGCATGTTGAAAAAGCAGAGGGTGGAGACATTACTAACTAAAAATGTGTCCAAAGGACACGAATACCCCCGCCTACTGCCTTGCGTAAGATTGCGCCTTGATTAAGCTACTGGCATTTGTAAGATAACTAGGTTCATAGAGGCAGACTTGCATAAAATAAAATATATGACACATCAAGGAACATGAAACATAGGTCAAAAAGACTGGTTTTTTTGCGGTTAAACCACTGACACGAGTGTGACACAAACAAAATTTTATTATAGCCTATTCACATAGCTTATGTGTGCCCTGTGACCTTGACCTTTAAGCTAGTAACATGGTTCTTGGGTTCTACTGATTGTCTTGACAAATACTTTTGAAATCCTACAATGCAGGACAAAGTTATGGGCGGAGTACCAAAACGTTTTCATTGTAGCCTATGCACAGTTTGAGTGCAGACTGTGACCTTGACCTTTAATTTTATAACATGGTTCTTGCGTACAACACATGTTCTACCCACGATCATTATTTTTTTGCCAAATAATTTTAAAATCCCAGCTTGCAGGAAAGAGTTATAGGCACAAACAATTTTCACTGTAGTCTATACACAAAGTTTAGATGCGCAGTGTGACATTGACCTTCAAGCTAGCGGTTTGTCATGATGGTCATTTATGCCATTTAATTTTGAATCCCACCATGCAGAATACAGTAAAGGCCATGACAAGAACTTGTTTCACTGAAGCCTATGCACAAAGTTTAAGTGCGGGCTGTACCCTAGACCTTTAAGCGAGCTACATGGTTCTCACACGCAACACATTGACTTGTCATGATAATTATTTAAGCCAAATAACTTTGAAATTACATCATGCAGGAGAAAGTAATGGGCCGGGCATGAACATGTTTCACCACAGCCTATGCACAAAGATAACGTGCCCAATGTGGCCTTGACCTTCAAGGTAGAGATGTGGTTCCTAAACGCGACTCATTGTCTTCTCATGGCAATTACAAACTGTAAGTGTGAACTGTAACCGTGACCTTTATGCTAGCGACATGGCTCTTGCACGCAACACACCGTCTTGTCATGCTCATTAT
This sequence comes from Ctena decussata, assembly GCA_963989385.1. Classification (NCBI taxonomy): domain Eukaryota; kingdom Metazoa; phylum Mollusca; class Bivalvia; order Lucinida; family Lucinidae; genus Ctena; species Ctena decussata. The sequence continues at coordinate 78,418,941 of OZ022509.1, forward strand.
TTGTGCCAAATAATTTTTAAATCCCACCATGCAGGCCGAACATGATTCTGGTAACACACATACACACACACACGGACAGGTCAAACTCTATATGCCCTTCCACCGTTTCATGAGGGTTCCCAGGATGCTATAAGCAGCCCCAGCCAGATGGGAGCTACACTCGGCTGGAAGCTCCTGTCAGCTACCGCTTGGTCAGCCAGGACAGGTTATTTTCAAACTGTTTTTTATCTCTCTTTTAACCTGCATCTTGTTGTTGGAGTCTTATCATCACCTTGAACATAGTCAGCACAAGGTGACACTGCTTCAGAGAAGATTTTGCACTTTACTGAAATGATGATGAAGTAGCTGTTGGCATAAATCTTTTGTCTTGTAATGCAGCCAATGGGCTGGAAACGTAAGAAAATAAAAGTACACTCAGGTTTCTCTGACATTGCAGCTGCCCTTTATACGAGGGGTGTTCGAAAAGATTTGCAAATGGCCTCATGGCTTTGTTTAGGGACAAGCTGGGTACAACTGCTTTGCATTCACTAAAAGCACTGCATTTTGGCTTTAAGATGATACCAAACACTATACAAAGACACTTTTCCTTATTGAGTCACAACTCATTTTAATAGGTCCCAGTCATACCACTGGGCTAATTTTATATATAAAATCTTTTCAGTGTTACGCATTCAGGTCGAATATCTTTGTAAATACAAAATTAATTTTTGTCATATGCTTGTCCATCGTTTTCTACAATATCCATACAGAAGTTAGAAGCGTTGCAACTTTTATCGATTTATTCCTTGCAAAGCAATGCGCAGTTCTAATGACGTTACTGAAATTTACGTCAACGTCATTTTTGAAAGCTTGCAGACGCTTCGTTTGTGGTATTAATTTGAATTTATTGACAGGTTTTCATTGACCCATGTAAATGCTCTTGCTAACAAGATTTTGAATGCTAATACACTTGTTTTCATTACAAAATCATCAAATTTTGGTAGAAAGTGTGAAATTGCCACAACATAAAGTACGGATAATCCGTATTTCCGGGCCAGTAGGGAACCTATATTAAAAATAATTTCCGCGATATTTACAGGACAGCATTGTCTGGGCATTGTCTTTAATGAACAAAGGTAAAGAAAAATCAAAGACTGCTGATATATAAATTACGGCCTACTAAAGTAAAATTTTGCAGTGTCTTTAGGGTATACCTCTTTCAAAGAAGATAAAAATGCAACCTTTTTAAAAAAATGCACCTGTTTTTTAGACTTCTCAACGCATATCATAATTTTATGTGTTTCTGCAATCAGAAGTTCTGTCTGTTTGGTGGTTATCGAGAAATTACGTCATTTGCAAAACTTTTCGAACACCCCTCGTACTAGGCGCATTCTCCGGCTGAACGTCTTTCAGATGCCAGACATAACTTGTAATAAGTAAAATGACTTAATTTTGCTGACTTAATAATGAACAAAGCCAACTTCTAATGTCCAATGTTCATTTAAATATCCGGCTGTAAAATTTATAGGACATCTCGGCACTCAATTCAGACTCTTTAAAATACATACGTCTAAACTGATAATAAATGATTATTCAATTAGTCTAGGGTCTTTTAGGACGAAAGAACATTGACATTACTGGGAAATGTGGCCATCAAAGAGTGTAGATAAAATTCCATTTACAGAGAGTAAAATAGAACTGAAGAAATGTTCTGTTATGTCTGTCTACGTTTTGAAGGAAAGTGTATGGATGCAATATTTCCGCATGAATGATATTTCCGCAATAGTTTCAAATGGGAGTGCCATTTGTTGCGTTCAGATTGCTACTTTGGACAACAAAACCGTTCAAGAAAGATGTCTACTCTGAAAGGAAAGAATCTGCTCCTAGGGTAGCAAACTTTTTCATCTTAAGGCTTGGTCCTCACTGGTAATGAGATTAAAAAATTTTTAATCTCATTCCCAGTGAGGACCTACTCTTAAGATGAAAAAGTTTGCTACCCCAGGAGCAGGTTCTTTCCCTTCAGAGTAGACATCTTTCTGTAACGGTTTTGTTGTCCAGAGTAGCAAACTCATTTCATTTAATGAAAATTGAAAAATCGCTTCATGTGAAAGTATGCCACTCACCTTCAGCCTGATCAGAGCCTCCAAACTAATCTAAAAACGAAACGACTTTGCGAGGTTGTTGGATAGACTGGACGAGTCTAGTTCAGGTCGCAAGGGCACTACAGATGACTTTGCAACGCCGTAAATAGAAATTTGTGGCCATTTACCTTCTAAATGACAATTTTGAGTACAGTTTACCCCGTATTATATATTTATACTTTACAAAATGCTGCTGCATGTGCCAGTTACATGAATTATTCATTGGTAATAAGTGAATACAGTTCAATATTTTCAGTAGTGTTTTCCAAAGGCAATTTATCTTCAGCTTCCTCAGAGCCTCCGAAACAATCTGAAAATATTAAGATCTTGCAAGGTTATGGGATAGACTAGTCTAATCCAGTCTATCCCGTCAACCTTGCAAGATCCTAAGGGCACAACAAATCTCTTTCCATCTGGTTCTGTTTTCCAGCTGCCGTAGCTGTGCTTGCATTTTGTGACTTCCTGTTTTCTTCTCCTTTCAAAATAGTATGATCTTAAACGGAAAGAATGTTGGACTTTACGGAGCAAAGTAGCATTATTTCCTTTCGAAGAAGCCTCAAATAAAAGAAAAGCAGAGACAAATACTTAGTCTTGCTTGGAAGTACTCCTCTGTATGTGTTTTCATTCATCTTTAACCCGGGTGATCGGGAACGACCAAAAATATGTAAACGTACGATGTATCTGTTTTCTACAATAAGATTTAGAGCAGACAATACCGGTCCTTGTGCTTGACAATATTCTGAAGGGACTGAAAACTACGACAACAGCAACAAAAAGAAACTCTCAATGCTCGATTATGTTTGAATTGGTATAAAAATAATTGTTTTGTCAAGAGCAGCAAATCAAAGACATTGTAGATAAAAACAGAATCGCGCAAAGAAAAATCCAATTTCCATGAGATTCTTGTCATGTTAGAGAGAGTGTTTGCGCATTTGAAATAGATGTAGATTTAATTTCCACTTCCGAAAGCTTAGAAAGTATTTGTATTGACAATAGCCTTCTTGTCTTGACGCAGGATTATTTAAAAGAAGTACTGTTCTTTGGTTTTCAAAGGCGATAGTTTGAAGGCACATATGAGAACTGCGTGTTTGTAGGTTACAAGCATTTATCAGCTCGAATAAGATAAGCTTCGTATAAGTCTGCAAAACTAGCAAAATCTTAGATTGTATTAGTATTTTTCTATATTTCTGTTAACGCAGAGGAAATATGATTATACGCAAACTTCTTATCTAAAAGGACGACTTACATGATGCTCAATGTGCTAAGCAGTTCTGCATACCTCTGCATTATAAACAACTTTAAAAGGTACATATATTTTACTGCTACATTTGTATCGATAGGTACATGTAAATGACAGCGAATTACTGACTAAATGATAATTGTTAGGTTTAAGAGGGATTCGTCGGTATTTACACATAGGTAAAAATCAAGAAGTTTCTTCATTGCATATCCTTATATTTATTATTATTATTGTCATTTATTTAGTTTCTTTATACTTGTCGACTGCATATAATCTAATAGTCTACTGTTGTGTGAGTCCAGAGCGCATTTGACGAAATCACGTCCATTTAAGCGCGTCAAATTCCATACATTATCTGTTTCTGTAACTTCAAAATGTCTGGAAACTAATATGAACAACATCCATACATTCGCTATAGAATGGTCAGCTTATTTATATGTTAAGGATATTATGTCATTATATGTATGTCTGTAGAATGCTCTCTATATTTTCAGTGCATAAAAGCGTTTAGTGGTGGCTGTTCAACTTAATGCACCAGCACAATATTACAAAGCATCACTGTGTTCAGTTAGGCCCTCAGACGATCTCACTGTTGAAATCATATAATTAGATCAACTACAAATCCGAAACTTTTATTTATGCGGAAATTGTTTAAAAATGATGCCGTAAGACTGTGTTTAATTGTACCCTCAGACTGTTCTCACTGTTTTCTTTATATATAAGATTTACTGCAAATCGTTGAAAGTTATTTATGAGGAAATTTGTTCAAAGATTGGTGCTGTTTATTTTCTCTAAAAGTAAAAAGTATGCAAAGACCAGGAACTGGAACAATCAAAATCCAAATCCAGCCCTCAAACCATAGTCTTCATAAAATTAAAATAATGTCAAAATTTTCAGTTATTTCGCAATAAATTTGGTATAGGTAAGTTTATATTATCAGAAGGATTTTCCCCTTCCAGAGTAATCAAAATAATCTTGATCCGTGTTATACGACCTGTCAATACTTTTTTTAATTCTTTTGGAAGAGAAATCCCATCATGTAGCAGAATAACACAAAACTGATTTAAATGATTATTATTTTCACAAAACTTGTACATCGGTAAAGGACCTCTGAGAGATTCAATGCAAATTTGCCTTATTTTTGACAAATGGCTGCAGCTTCCTTGGAAAGCTCATGTTAGAGATTTTATCATTTAAAGGTAGACTTATATGCATTATAAAGAGGTCTTGATATTGGTTTTGAAAAATTATCACGTCTGCACACCAATTCTCACTGACTTTCTGATGAGGGGTTAGTTAAATTTTTGGTCGTCCAAAATACATCGATTTTTTCGATTTTTATTATTTACTGAATTTTATTTTGTTAAATATGCTTAAAATGAAGCAAATACTATAGCTGCCCATAGTATGCAATAATATACGAGAGGCGATTGAAAAGTTGTTAGCCTCACCACGTTTTGAAACCTTTAGAACGGATTTGACTTATTGATTTTAAACGGTCATTCCATAGAGCAATACTCACCATATTTCGGGAATTTATCTTTAGTATCAATCATCAGTTGGATGACACTTCACCTTTTACAGTTACCCCCATGAGTGCACTGTATAACCTTTCGACCGACCATAAGTTTAAAAGAGTCAAATATATTGCAATTTTTTTTTTTTTTTTTTTTTTTTTTTTGCAAATACATGTCCTATAGCATCCCTGTAATTGATGATTTATGCAAACACAAATGTAATCCATTTCAGAATAAAAAAGCAAAATTATAAATTTCATGAAGTGTCTTTTTTGAGAATTTCTGCAGAAAGTGCTCAATCGGAGTCGCATGCTCTGTGTGCACAAGAGTGGATATCTTTTAACTCTTTTTGACGAAAATTATGTAAGATGCCATTTTTTATTTGTGTGTAAACATTGTTTGGTTTTGCTCACAATGTTCCTAAGAACACGAAAGAAGGATATGAGTCTCTAAATTTCTGGGTTGCAAATTTAAGGGTTTAAGGTAAAGCCATCAGATGTCAAAATATTTTGCATTTCCGTCAAACCATTCAAAAATCATTTTATTTGCATGTACTATAACAAGAATCGTTTAAATCTTGTAGAATGTGAAGAATAATTTTTCGAAGTAATGCTAGGCAAATAGATATTTAATATTACTAAAAAAATATGCCATCCCTCTTGTGTTTAAAGCCCTGTAAAATAGAAACCTTCCGCCAAAATGTTTTGAAACTTCCACTAAAAGCTAGTGAATGACAGCTAATTACATTCATGTTTAGCACGCCTGCGCAGATTCATTAGAAGTATCTAAGGCTCAGAATTTTTCAATCATCCCTCGTATAAATTAAAAGTATGTTAGCCTATATTTTAAGACTCAGCGGACAAATTACCCTTATCACTTTTCAATTGCTGTAGACTATCTCCCCCCCCCCCCTACCCCTCCTGCCTCATTTCGCCACTCACGTACATGTATAATGTGTATATGGGAATTTCATACATACATGCAAAGTGGCTTGCTGAGACATGGAGGGGGAAGCATCTTTATAAAGCTTTTCCTATTTCCCATAGGTTCAATTGTAAAAACATATATCATATTTTATACCAAAAATCTAAGTTTGTGTGCTATATAATCGAAAAATGGTCTTTGGGACAATTATAAGGATCTCACAACAACACATTTCACTCGAAATCTTGAAGTATACTGAAAGTTCATTTTCGACCGTTTTTATAGGCAAATTCACAATACAACTGCCAGAGGTCCTTAGACTCAATTTACCCGCCAGTATCTATATATCCAGTCAGCTTATATGAACTGCTAAACGTAAGGATTTGGGACAAAAGGCAAGTGCCTTATTTAGATCCGCGTAATTATCTTACAAAGTCTCGACACCTAAATGAACATCTTCAATAGACAAACAGTGAGCCGCGACACGACAAAACCAAATACTGGCCTGTGCGCCCAGCGAAGACTCAGTTAAGTGTTTTTGTAAGTTTGATGTCTGCAAATACATGTAGCAAGATTATACCCTTAGCTAACCTGATAGCGCAAGCAAAGACTCAGATCAGACTGTGCGGGTGTCTTGGCTGATCTGAGTCTTCGCTGGGTGCACGTCCTACTGTGTAAGTTTTATCATGTCGCGGCCCAAATGTAGATGGAAACTCTCCAGGGGAGGTAATGTTTACAAAGAAGAACTTCGGCCATTTCGTTGGAGGCTAGGGAGTTGCTCCCACAAGAAGACATTAAACTTTCTTTCCACTGTAGAAGAGCTTTGTCGTCAAGCAACACAAACAGGAAGCCATAAAATTTGCCTTCCTTTGCGCAATTTACGGAAAAGCATGCATGTGTATCAACTCACTTTTATATAAACTAGAGTGTCTCTAAGCCAACACGTCATTGCAGAAATCCAGATGTATCTACTTCATCAAATACAGACTTTGACTACATCAAACTGTCGATAATGATATATTGTTCTAATTAAGTAAATCGTCTGCAGGTTTTGTACAAACGACGAAGCTTACCAGTATTTTGCAGACTGAAGATTTGGTAATCTAATAACAGGCTAAGACCAAAACGCGCCTAAGAGCGGATAATTGGTATAGAATAAATACGAGCCTATAAGACATGGCAACTAATGATTTGATTGGTAGTGTTAAGAACCCTGCGCAACCAGCTACTTACGATTTACATGAGAGGGATTAGATTGTTGAGAAGACGAGAAGGCGACAAATAGGAATTGTTAAAAATGAAGACTCACGTGTCTGCGCTTAGTTGCATGTATATGCGAGTTTTAGCTCTTTGGTCATGTTGTAGAATGCATTGTTATCTTATGGGCAAATTTTGAAATGATGAGAACGTGCTTTTCGTTCGAATGGGAAACTGTGCCACGAATATCAGTTTAAGAGCTTATATGTTTTTTTCTGTTTTCAAATCACAATAAACTTGTTGAATAGCACTGTTGAGTGAATTAGTATGCAATGTTATTTTAATGAGCTGATTAAGTTGGACACGATCAAATTTAATTGATAAGCAACCACTGTTCATAAAGTGGATGAATTGCATATTAAGCTGAAACAAATGGCGCATCAGCTGTTTTTGTTCTGATAAGTGTTTAAATAAGCACGCAAAAATCGACTGCATCAATGTTGTTGTGTTCGAGTGCAACATAATGTCATTTTGACCTTCATTCACAGGTGTGCGATCTACGTAATCTAACAGAATGAACTGATATTTTACAATAACGATTACATTATCTAAGGAAAATATATTTATCATCCATTTTTGTTTACATCCAAATACAATTAATTCTCGTTATCTCAAATACGGATATCTCAAAGTACCTTGTTACATCAAAGAATATAGTTTGGGCACATTTCCTATTTTTCTTTGCATTTCAACCTCTGATGTGTCAAATTATTGTTGCCTCAAAGTGAATTTTCTTGGACAGGAAACTATATTAAGATTGTTGTTTATGTTTGTATCTAGGTTGCCTATGGATTATTATCTATGCTTCACCTAGCCTTGTGCTTTGTGTGTGAATTATTGTTCCTTATTGTGCCAGTTTTGTACGGATTGAATGAATAAACTGACTGAGCTGGACTTGACTTGACCACTCAAACTAATTTTAACACTTCCTCTCCTCTCTCCACACAGCTAATGCATAACCGTTTTACAAAATACATAATTCTAATATGACGTGAATGTTTTTTTCATAGAGCCTATAGGAAGCAGCGCCGTGTGAAAATTTGTGATAAATCACGTTTTTAACGCTCGGCGTGCACACTTCCCGCTTTGATGAGGGTGGACGTAAACATCAAACTTCTGGACGACGTCCTCCTTGAAAGAGTTCATTGGAAAACATCGCAATACCCATGCAATTTGATCGTATATAATGTTAGAATCGAAATAATTTTTCCTTACCGCTAAATAATCGCAGACCCGGGCATATACGAATATTAATTCACTCCGGCCTGCGGCCGTCGTGAATTTATATTTCGTAATCTGCCCTCCAACAACATGTGCTAATCTGCGATAATCCACGAGTAAGGAAAAATTATTTCTTAAGTGAAACAAGCTATTGTTATTCCATATCTCGGACCGATGTTGGTCCCTTGAGCTCAGCGGTACGCACTCCAGAGCACCGCATTTATCCTTTTAGCACCGCATTTATCCTTTTAAGCACTCCAGAGCACCGCATTTATCCTTTTAAGTGAAACAAACAAAGGTGTGTTTTATTTAACAATTAATACCGTATTCTTTCGGTTATAAGACTTTGGCTTTTCCTTTTCAAAACAATCCCAAGAATCTAGATCCGCCTTATAAGGCGGATTCAGATTAATGGAATTGTTTTAGAAGGGAAAACCCCATCTTAAAGCAGGATTTCCTAAGACTGATTTAAAGATTTAGGGTCATTCAAGAGATGGCAATACACTGTTTCAGTGCATAATTGTATATATAGAATTTCAAAGAGTAAACTCTTTATTCAGAAACGTATTCAAGCGTCCCATCCCGCTAAAATATGATTCAAGTCAGACAGTGATAACGGTATCCTTGGAGCGGTTAAGGTACCAACATCGTACTCGAACTCATAAACCATCGAAACACTAACAAATCCGAAATATTTAGATATACGTACTACGATATTTAGAAAAGAAAGTCGACTAGAAGGTGATGGAGAAGTTGTGGATACAAGCTTTATGTTACCACAAGAATTATGGACCGAAACGTTTTCAAGGAAGGATAAGCCCTGTATTTATTTCGCTCTCAGTAATAGTGATGATACTCTCCCGAAGTTTGATATCGGTGTAAAAACAAAACAAACATGGGCTGAGTTTGCTATGGGCCGACTTTCTTATGTGCCCAGTTGATTTGGTTGGCTATATCTTGTTAAACGCTGTTTTCTATACCTTGTTATTATAATGCATTTTATTTATATCTAATTATTGGCAGACATAATCATAAAGTCCTTTCTAAACGCTGCAAAACAATATCGTTCTACACCTATGGGCCGAGTTTGCTATGGGTCGAATTTGCCATGGGCCGAGTTTGTTATGGGCCGAGATGTCCCGTAATCAGTAAACCGAATGAGCAACTCTTTCCCAAACAGATTATCATTCAGCTATCCCAATAACAGCATCAGCATCTACATGTATTTTTTACTTGTTTTTATATTTTAATTACAAAACAGCTTTAGGCATCCATCCGAGTAATTTATTTCAAGGTATTCCAAAGTGATGCTTCTGTTGAGGCCTACTATAATTGTCATGGTCGACTTTCCATTACATGTAGTCTTTGACATATTGTACAAATTACTTAGATCAGTCTCGCGGCCATCTTCTGGACAAGAGCTGGCCATTGTTTTGCTGTACACAATGTTTTCCTTTCTCTTTTACCATTTGAGCCGCGACTAGATAAAACCAACAAAGTTGCATGTGTGGCCATCGAAGACTCAGATCAGCATGGGCATACGCCAAGCCTGATCAGAGTCTTTGCTGTGCGCTTAAAGGGTAGCTAAGCCTCTATACTACATCCTTGTTGACAGCGAGGACACTGATCTGACTGGGTGGATGCCCAGGCTGATCTGAGTCGTCGTTGGGCGCTCATGCCATTTTGTTGGTTTTGTTGCGTCACGGCTCATTTAATGTTTACGGCAGGATGCAGTAATCCATTGTGTCAGTTCCTGATCATCGCCTTCCCATCCCCTTTATATTACAATCAATCTCTTAGTCTTATTATGAACTCCTTTTGAAATGAAAACTACACAAGCGCACGTGCAGGAATTATAAAATCGAAATTTTCTGATACCATCAAATGTCAATCAAATAATTCTCAGCTGTAAAGGCTCAATAAATCATTCATATAAAGGAAAAGAAATTAATAGTTGCAATTTTATAGGAAGACTCTTATAAGAATCAGGTTCTCAGCCAGTCACGAATGTTTCACAATTTAATTGGGATATAACGCAGACCATACTTCTCCTTAGGTAGTGCTGTTCGACCGTTTGAGGTAAACACGGTATTTTATATATCAATCAATCATATGTTGAGCCTAAAATATCAAAATTTGATCGTCCCGTTCTGTAATAGAAATGTGTAACATTTCATTGCTATATTCATTTAAGATGAACACCTGGCGTGGCTTTAGCAATATGAACGAGCAGCATCTAGAAGAAAGGTGCTTTGCAGCTACACTGTCAATGCGCTCGACGGGATTCCAGAGGAGCACAACTAGATCAAAATAGACTAAATATTTATCAGAACAGTTTACTCTCGAAAAGCATCTACGTGTAGAAAATAATTTGAGTCGTGACACGGAAAAACCTACAAAGTGGTATGTGCGCTCAAAAAAGACTCAGATCAGCCCGGACACCCGCCCAGTCTGATCAGAGTAAGCGTAAGCTACCTTCATGCGCACAGCAAAGACTCAGATCAGACTGGGCGAATGCTGAGGCTGATCTAAGTCTGCGCTGGGTGCACAATCACTTTGTTGGTTTTCTCGTGCCGTGGCTCATTTGTGTTTCGGGAAAGCGTTGAATATTATGTAAACTGCGTAATTTAATGCCTGACATCCCATATTCCCATAAACGATATACATCAATGGCATACTTAGGCAAATAGTGCATGTCCTGATCATCCGCCGCAGAAGGTGGCGTCTGGTGAAGGTGTGCACTGTTTGCAAAAACGCTACAGAGTAACAAAGTAGGGCATGAGTATCAAATAACACAACCAGATCCCACATCCCAACCTCTAATCCAAAAGGAGAAGAAGGACACTACATAAATTGACAACAGTTCACGAAATGCATGATCGGTAAACTGAATGAATAGCACTTTCTCAGATTGGTGATCATTCAGCTTCCCCCAATGGAAAACACAACTTTCACTAAAGGTGAACGCAAGTAAGAACAAATTAAACCACAGAAGTACATGTACCTCATTGGCTTAAAGTAGCTTTTACTGGATACAAACATTTAAAAACATATGATTTAAAAAAATCAGACACCCGTAAAATGGTAAATGGAGTTGTCCGATTTATAAGGGCAAAAGATGTAGACATGTAAATGACTTAAACTTGACTCCAATTGCACGGCCTTTTGAATCTGATTCAAACACGGTAACCGTTTGGTAAACACGACCAGGGTAACACATTTACTACGACAGGGGTTTTATTTTTGCTTTAATAGCTAGCGTCTGTAGCCTAAGGCATTAATCCTCGCAATGTTCATAGTCTCTACCAAAATTTGTCGGATTTTGCTAATCATCGTATTTGAATGTTGAAACAACAGTTATCATGTAACAACATACATGTAGGCATGGTTCAACTTTGCAGCATTATGTGGATAATGATTTCATTTCTTAAAAAATTAGAGATAATTATATCTTGTTTTTTTTTGTTGTTGTTTTTTTTTTTCAGAAAACGCTGCCCGTTCTGCTTTCTGTTTTGTCTAGATTTTTTTTGTAATTTAAAATAGAAAATAGGTAAAAATAGATGTTTTAGGGTACATATAGCTGAATGACTGCCATTTTGGGCAATAGCTGTTATTTTAGTTTACCCTGCGTGTCTTTTCGTGAACTTTTGTTCATTGGCGTGTGTGCTGCTAGAGGGTTGGGGGATTTGATTGTATTAATTCTTGATCATTGCTTATCTTTTTAATTTGAGCCGCGACACGACAAAACCAACAATGTGGTTGAGCGCTCAGCGCAGACTCAGATCAGCCTGGGCATCTGCCCAGTCCGATCAGAGTCTTCGCTGTCCGCATAAAGGAAGCTTAGACCATTAGCTACCATTTGAGCGCTTAATGAAGAGTCTGATCAAACTGGGCGAATGCCCGGGCTGATCTGAGCCTGCGCTTGGCGCACAACCACTTTGTTGGTTTTCTCGTGTCGCGGCTCAATTTTGTGTCGTTGTAAGATCTTTTTAGAGAGTTAAAATGCATCGTCTAAAACTTTCAGCGGCACTAATCTAAGGATATTTCACTTAAACCGTTTAATTACACATGTTCATTCGGAATAAACTATTATATGTGTCAAGAGTCATCAAACCTGTATAGAGTGGTACCACTTTTTGGCCTACTTAACGTATCCCTTTAATAGAATTTGGAACCTATATCGAAACTGCACTACTGATGCAAACTTTAAAAGAGAAAGACATGAGGGCGTTTTCTGTCCCGAAATTAAGTAATTACGTTTTATCTACCATTATTCCGCGGTAGCAATGTCTTTTCTGCAACTGATTATTGGATTCTTAGTTCCAAACATAGTCTTTTAGACGTAACGACTGTCGCAAAAAACTGCTAATCTGGTATAACAATTTATTATCACCAGCCAAAAATAGACAATTCTTGAAGTGTGTGCATATTAACAGATAACGACTTGCCATAATTATCTATCCGGTAGAGGCTTGAAATTTGAGGTATGTACTCCGTTATAAGACGGAATTTTGTCCTTCCAAAATTAACCGCCCACCGGTTTTGTTCAATTAGTTATCAAATGGGGTTTTCTTTTCCAAAACAATCCGAAAGATCTAGATCCGTCTTGTAAGACGGATCTAGATCTTTGAGATTGTTTTGGAAAAAAAGTATTCCGTCTTATAACTGATTAGATGGATTTATTGCACCTCTAAAATTTCAATGATCACAACGAGTTTCCTCAAATTTTCAGAAGTTTGCGAATCGAGCTTATCAGAGGTAGTTTGAATAATTTGTGTTGCACGAAATGAACATTAAGACATATGACTCAGAGCAGCCTGTGTAGTTTGGTAAGAGTCTGCAAGATTTGTTTTTGGATGAACATAATACACGTACAATCGATGACTGCTAGGGAACAAATAAGTGACAATTATTCTGAAAACTGCCGATTGATTTGTTGTTTGCTCTACGCGCTGTATACATGTACCTCTAAGTACAACCTCGCAGAATCTCCTTCAGTTAAGAAATACCAAATTACTTAATTGCCTCTAAAATCATATTGTGACTTTCAAAGTGTAATTTTATAGACTTTATGCTAAATTCACAGCTGGAGCTCATATTTGGCCATACAATCTATCATAAAGGACACTTATACACGTTGTTTTTTTTAAAGATTCAAATCTAAGTTCTTGCTGCCTAAAATTGTTCCAAATTGTAGTTTGTTCCCTAAAGTATGTGGCTGGAGGTCCCCTTCCTCGCGACGTATATTAGATATTCAAGGCATATATCAATCTTGCAGAACTTGATATGCCTGCTGTTTACAGACAATCTAGTCTGTTTTACATGTATCTGTTTTACGTGGTGTGCGCATACATGCATAGCGCCCCATAAAATAGACAGTGGCAAGCAGTGCAAACTCAGATCAGACTCCACAAGATGGTGCATCTGATAATGGTCTACACTTTTTGCATCATTAAAATGGTAAGGTAGGCATACCTTAAACAAGAAATATCTTTAAAAAAAAAAAAAAAAAAGTTGCTAGAGAAATATTAAATGATAAAGTGCCGGGCACGGTACCTCGGTCGGGAGCGTGTCCGCTGCGAATGCTAGCGACACCGAGTTTGATCCGCGCATCCGGTACGTGTTTTCGTGGAGACATTTCCTTCTCTTTCGATTGATTTTAGAAGAACAGCTGTCAGTTCAGAGCGAGGGAATGTGCACTCAATACTGGTAGACTGCCTCTGTGAGGCTTGCACAGAAACAGTGTGGTTTGGTTACTTACGTGTTCGACATTTCCCCGTTATCAACCTAGCCGTAACTCCCTCCCCCGCCCACTCCCCCCCCCCCCCCCCCCGCGAAAAACAAGCAAACAATTAATTTTTGTTTTGATAACTTGATTACCCACAACTAAGCAATACCCGAATTGGCATTCTTCTTAAACACTGGCACTTGAGCACTTGAGTTTCAAAGTGTATATACTCAAAAATGTTCAAAAAATCCATTTAAACGTACACTACACAAATGTGTCTTCACAGTCAATGTGTACATATCTAATGTTTACATATGGACACGACTGTGATGACACATTTGTGTATTTGCTTTTAAAGGAATAAGTCGGACAATTTACAATTTCTTTGGAACTCAAGTGCCAGTGTTCTTAAAGACTAACTAGTCAGTTCTCCGTCTTTTATTTTCCGTCAACCTTCGGAAAAAGCTGTGTGAAGTCCAGTACGATTTGCGACAGGCCGATCTGTTTATTATACCGGCCAATGGAACAGGGTCAATAATATGGTAAGACGTTGCCTTCATCAAGTATGATTTGCGACAGGCCTATATGTTTATTATACCGGCCAATTGAAAGGTGTAAAATGTGGGTCAATAGTAAGGTTAGACGTTGCCTGACGGCAACGAAAAAGAAAATATAAATAAACTAAGCTAAACTGAGCTAGACACTCCTTACACTATAATGGATCCCTCCAATTTATAGGGAAACAAAGTATAAGGCATACGCCACTAGGCATTAGTGGATTAATATCCAAATATTAATGCTAAATATGTTCATTTTATGATCTTTATACAGCTACGTATCTTGGAAAGATGATAATGCTTCACATCCGGCATTTATCAAAGAAGGAAAAATATATTGCAAAGAATGATTTTATTGACAGAATATTATTTGTATCTAATGGCATCCAGCAAATCATTTAATTTAAAAGATAACAAGGAATATTGACAATCTGTAGTAGCATTTCCTGTTTTGTATATTTAGACCCATTGCCGTGTCCTTCCTGCAGCCTTTCTATTACTTTATGGCAGTGTAGGAGACTCTGTCGAGTTTTTTCCATCTTTATGATAACTGAATATGTATTAAGGCCTGTGTGGTCTGTAAAACACTGCGAAAAGGTAATGCTCAGGAGCTGAGGCAATCATATTTGAGTCACGAACACAAGGCCGTTGAGTCAAGGAGTTATTCCACCCTGGCCGTTGACTTCTTCTAGGGAGACTTCCGCCCAGTGATATCGTGTTAACACCTCCTTTCATTAACCCATTGAGTTGGGAGACTCGTGGGGGTGGGAACGTCTTATTTCCTCTCATCAAGTCGTTGACTTGCCCACTGCCAAAAATGAATAGACTAGAGGCAGTAATGAATAAATATGCCTTCATCGTGTCCCAGCCAATTTTATAACTGGAGTTTCCTTAATTCGCACACATCCATATGCCGCTTTAAGGGCAAAGGCTTCCGACCTCTATGATCAGGCAGCTCTTACAAAATCCGGAATCCTTATATACGATGTTTGCTTCACGTCTGTCCTAATAGTTAGAGCTTGTACAGATTAATCAACTCTTTGACAAAATCTGTTGTTCCTGCGTGCTATGAAACAAAAGTAAACAGGGATTATGCAAATCGGCATTCTGCGGCCATTCACACCAGATAAAAGAAACACGTATCGAGTCATATCGTAACGAAAAATTAGTTGGATTGTTTCCAATGTTACCAAGTTCTCCTCCAACTATTGTCTGTCTGTCGTCCATCCGCACTTTTACATGAATTTCTCTCTTATACCACAAATGAGCACAAAACCAAATTTCATGTGATGCACTCACGGGTTAGGGAACAAACTGTTGTACAAATGGTTACGGTCTGTGTTTGAAGACAGGGAAATAAGTATATGTACTTTTAAGTACTATTTTTTCTTCTCCAGAGCTGCTGATGCTAATATACTGGCATTTTGCAGGAGGCATTATGCACATCTCTCCGCTCAAATTGTCAAAGATGTACATGTACATGTAACCTTCGGGTCTTGCATTCTCCTGAGACAGGAAACACTCCTGAAGTAACAGACAACTTCTGGTTACTCAAATAATAGTCCGTATATTCGCGCTTATTTGAAACCTAACCAAGCCCTTCCCAGCAGGCATATGACGTCGAAATTACGTCGTACTGATGTCGATGACGTCGCAACGACGCCATTTTGACGTCATGTGCCTGCTGGGTTTGTTTTATCCCATTTACTATTCAAAAATGTTCATTTTATCTCCAACAATAACTCTAGTGGCAGATATTGGAGAACAATTCCATGGTAGCTTGAATGTTTTAAACAATGGTGAAATTGATTGACAGTTGAGTCAAAACAATGGAAAAAGGACCAAAATATTTTTATTTCACATTTTTATGATATTTATGCCAAATAAAGCACAATTAAAATGTGCATATAATTACATAAGCGCTTTAAACAATTCTTTCAGATAATCATACAATCATTGATCACACAAAATCTCATTTCAATACAGATATTCCCATAGAATCAAATAAGAGCTACGGTAGTGTCATTCATGTCTAAAAAGGACAAACTTGTCAAAAAAATAAAATGTTGACAACCATGTTCTTTTAAAGGCTGAGGAATTTTTCTTAAACAAGAAATACGAGACGGGTTTCCCTTTCTCTCCATAAATAACCCAAATATATATATCGGTCGTGTGTTATTCGGCCATTTGATAGGCTTTTCTGTTTCTAATAACAGAATAATAAATGACTTATTTAATATTTGGATTTCCGTCTTTTTGCCAAATAATTGAGCCGCGACACGGCAAAGCCAACAAAGTGGCATGTTTGTACGCCCAGCGAGGACTCAGACACCCACTTTGAACACAGTCTTCGCTTGCGCTTAAACGGTAGCTAAGGTCTAAGCTATCCCCTGCCGGCAGCAAAGACTCTGATCAGACTGGGTGAATGTCCAGGCTGATCTGACTCTTGGCTGGGCACACATTCCACTTTGGTGGCTTTATCGTGCTGCGGTTCTGTCTTGGGAAAACAGACCGTTGCGAAATTGAAACGTCAATAATAACAAAGAATTGCTAGCATGCGTGCAATAGCCAACATTTGACGGTAAATATCAAAATTATGAAATAGCTTGCAGACAGTTACACTTAAATAGATTATTTCATCCCATGGAGGAATAAAAACACAACAGGTTTTCTCAGCATAACAATTTCTGAGTGACTTAATGCCTCACGCGACGAAAGATACCGTGTCTGTTTGACTATCAAACCATTTTTCCAAAAGTATTTAAATCAGTCTTGGGAAATTCGGCTATGCCATGGCGTTTTTCTCTTCTAAAACAATCTAAAAAATCTAGATCCGTATCATAACTGAATAACTTCGGTAAATGCATTGGTTAAGCGCTACTATGTTTCAGTGTCACTTGAGATTATTGCAGGCATCGGTGGTTTCTCAATACCGATAATAAGTAGTGAAAGTGAGATAGAAAATAATATCTGTAAGCCAAAGGTGAATGTTTCCTTTTTTATCTATTTACTTTTTTAGCTCACCTGAGCCAGAGGCTCCGGGGGAGCTTATAGTATGGTCAGGCTCCGTCGTCCGTCGTCGTCCGTCGTCCGTCCGTCCGTCCGTCCGTCGTCCGTCCGTCAACATTTTCAAACGACTTCTCCTCTGAAACCACTGGGCCAATTGTAACCAAATTTCATATGTAGCCTCCTGGGACCTTAGGAACGAAAAGTTGTTCAAACGGTCCTGGTCACATGACCAACATGGCCGCCATGCCCATATATGGTAAAAACATTAAAAAATCTTCTTCTCCAGAACCAGTAGGCCGATGGCCTTGAAACTTGGTATGTAGCATCAGGTACGCGAGTACTACCAAGATTGTTCAAATTATGACCTTAGGTTGACCTTGACCTTTTTTACGATAAGGTCAAATTTTCTTCCTTGTGCTTTTCTATGGCAAAATGCTAGAACATAAGATATCTTGGAAACTGTTGAAAATTTTGGGCTAAAAATTGGTATCTACAGTCATCTTAATGAGGACATGAAGATTTATGAGTACAAGAGGTCAAGGTCATTCTTTGACCTTTGACCCAGAACTCTCTTATTTTGACGATTCCAAACAATCTCCTCAAAAGCCCCTGGGCCAATTAAAACCTAATTTCATATAGAGCCTCCAGGAGTTGAGGGAACAAAAACTTATTCATACGGTCCAGGTCACATGACCAATATGGCTGCCACGCCCATATATGGTAAAAACCTTTGAAAATCTTCTTTTCCAGAACCAATTGACAGATGGCCTTGAAACTTGGTATGTAGCTTTGGGTACTCGAGTACTATCAAGGTTGTTCAAATTATGACCTTTGGTTGACCTTGAACTTTTTTACGGCAAGGTCAAATGTGGGAAAATGCTAGAACATAAGATTTCATGGAAAGTTCTTAAGATTTATGCCTAAAAATTGGTATATATAGTTATCTTAATAAGTACATGAAGATTTGTGAGTACAAGAGGTTAAGGTCATTCTTTGACCTTTGACCCAGATCTCTAATATTTTGACAATATCAAACAATCTCCTCAAAAACAACTGGGCCAATTGTAACCAATTTCTTATAGAGCCTCCAGGGGTTTGAGGGAATGAAAATTAGTTCAAACGGTCCAGGTCACATGACCAACATGGCTGCCAGGCCCATATATGGTAAAAACCTTTAAAAATCTTCTTCTCCAGAACCAATTGACTGATGGCCTTGAAGCTTGGTATGTAGCATTGGGATCTTTAGTACTATCAAGATTGTTCAAAATGATGACCTTGGGTTGACCTTGACTATTTTACGGCAAGGTCAAATGTGGGAAAATGCTAGAACATTAGATTTCATAGAAAGTTTTGAAGATTTATGCCTAAAAATTGATATCTACAGTCATCTTAATGAGTACATGAAGATTTATGAGCACAAGAGATCAAGGTCATTCTTTGACTTTTGACCCAGAAATCTGTCATTTTGACAATATCAAACCATCTCCTCAAAAGCCCCTGGGCCAGTTTTGAAACCAAACTTCATATAGAGCCTCCTGGGGGTTGAGGGAAAGAAATTTTTTTCAAATGTCCAGTCACATGACCAACATGTCCTCCATGCCTATATATGGTTAAAACCTTTAAAAATCTTTTTCTCCAGAACCAGTTGACCGATGGTTTTAGAGTAACTTACCCTAGAGTACTGAGGCTGAATGGACTCGGGTGAGCTACAGGACCAATGGTCCTCTTGTTTATCATTATTATCTTTTTTGATTGTTTTATATCCCTATTGACATTGCCATAACGTAAATATTCTAAAACTGTCTATTAAGCCTGTATCATTCAATGAAAAGATATTATATCGATTCACAAGTGAGTTAGCCTTATTTTTTTTTGTAATGCCTTATAACTGTGACACCTTTGGGTGTTTTTTTTTCTGAAAACTAATGACTGAAACAGGAAGGGACCCCAGCAGGCATATGCCGTCGCAATGATGTCGTATTGACGTCGAGGCGACGAAATGACGTCGCATCGACATCAGTAGGATATAATTTCGACGACATATGAGTATATCTGCTGGGACGTGTCTTTATTTATTACGAGTATATTTTGCAAATTAAGTCAAGGTCCAGTATTGCTTACAGATATATTACTTCGCGGTGTCGCCATTAATGTGTAAATTTTATTTATGATTTTCTAGGCTGAATGATTTCCATATAAATCTAGTTGTGATAGGTCCTTGTCATGCAAAGACATACATATTACTCCATAATGTCTGCTGCAATGTTACCACTGGGACCAGCGGGATATATTCTAAAAATATTCCGTAATAAAGAGATATTTATGTAACAGGGCAAATGGTCTTCAAGATGCGAAGTTTTCAGCAAAACACTTAATATCGGCGGTGTCAGTATTTCGCGATTTCAAAGGTAATTGATAAATTGATTCAAATTAAGTTTGGCGCTCGTGATATACAATGATCCCAATTAATAAAATTTGATGTAAGTTGATAACAATTTTGCTTACTTTTCTATCAAAAGTGTACTTTAAGGCATCTATTTGATAGAGGATATTTGACTTTTTAAATATAAGATCGAATTTTATTTCACCGAATGAACACCAAAAACAGTATTTTCACGAGTGGCGAAGCCACGCGTGAAAATACCACTTTTGGTGTTCATGAGTATAAAAAGTATAAAAGAAATAAAAGAAATAATGTTTAATGTTAAAAAGTATAAAAGAAAATCCAGTCATCAAGGCAATACTAATGGGATTACACGATGCATAACCTGACAGAACGTATAGAAAATACCTCAAATACTCATCAGGTACTTTTTTATCCGAACAACTGCTATACTGTGCGTATGCAAATGTATTGAGAATCAAAGGCAGGCGGAATTATATATAAGCGCTCTTTGCCTTAACCGCCAATATTTACATCATCCGTGCATTAATTGAAAAGCCCTGTCGTAAACCATTAGAACGTAATGTAGTTTATACTTCAATAACTACATTGGTTCACGCGACGTTACATGACCTTAAGTGACGTCAAAATAAACCATGGTTCTCCGATCTGATTGGACGTAGGCGACGTTATGACGCCGTTGTTACTTCGTTGACGCTGTTCCGCTTTGAGTAGAAGAACTGCGTAGAAATGTTTTTCTGCTTTAACTGTAGTCCCCAACGCAAATTTGCAGTCAAATAATAGATAATAGATAAAAAAGAATGTAAATGTAAGCAATGAACTTGATTTTTCTGGTGTTTATCGAAGTATAAACTATATTGGGTCGCTAGTAACGTTTACACTAACCCCTTCGGGGTTCACATACTTTGCACGCGACCCAGTGTAATTTATACTTCGATAAACACCAGAAAAATGAAATTCATTCTTTAAATATCGCCAAATTTAGTAACGGCAAAATCAAATTGTTTTACCGGAGTTCTGTTAATTTTTTCCTGATAAGGTTCGATTTTTCGTTGTGTCATGACAGTGCTGTTTCTGTTCTAGCTTACCCCATTCGGTAATATGGCTAGGATGTAGAATGCGCATTTCTTAAACATTTTCGTGTACTGCTTAAAACAAAGCCGTATAAAATGTATCCAAATGCAACCAGTCGTTATTTATTTCATTTGGCATGCTTTATATATAAAGGTTTATTCAAACCACACAAGGTATATATGAAACTCGACACGAGAAAACCTACAAAGTGGTTGTGCACCCAGCGCAGACTCAGATCAGCCTGGGCATCCGCCCAGTCTGATCAGAGCCTTCGCTGTCCGCATGGAAGTAGCTTAGACCCTTAGCTACCCTTTGAACACTGAACGAAGACTCTTATCAAATTAGGCGAATGCCCATGCTTATATGCGTCTGCGCTGGGCGCACAACCACATTGTTGTTTTCTCGTGTCGCGGCTCATATCATATCTGCAACTGCTACTGTTTCAAACCAATTCCTTAAGTTTGATTTGTCCTGTGATTAGATAAAGACTCAACCATATACACGAAATCTTGCGTTGTGTGTAGTGGTATATAGAGTATCTTACATCGAGTGATTATTTAATATGAATCTAAAGAAACGAGCCTTCAGCGAGTTTCATAAATTTTATATAAAATGGTCATGAGTCCAAGATTCTTATTATTATATAACCCTTTAAAATGGGATTATTTTGTTTATTAAATGAACATTATTTCAATATGAAAACGCAATTTATACACAGTCAGTGACTTTACATGTACGCGCAAAAATGTTATCCAAATACAATTGTAGTCATACGATTTTTCGTGACACGACATATCCACTGAATAATAGCGACCTCATATGATAAAGTAAGGTATTTAATATACTTCTGTGAAGAGAACTAGCAGGCAACGAACCATCTGGCTTGGTCCTAGTGAACAGTTTTGAATTGAGTATACAACAATCGTAAACAGAATTGTTAAAATTTCTCTGTGTAGAAATAAACAATAATTGAGCCGCGACTTGACAAAACCAACAATGTGGTCGTGCGCCCAGCACAGACTCAGATCAGCCTGGGCACTTGCCCAGTCTGATCAGACTCTTTGCTAAGCACTTAAAGGGTAGCCAAGGGACAAAGCTACCTTCATGCGGACAGCGAAGACTCTGATCAGACTGGGCGGATGCCCAGGCTGATCTGAGTCTGCGCTGGACGCACGACCACATTGTTGGTTTTCTCGTGTCGCGGCTTAATTTAATGCCATGCTGCAACGTGTTCTTATCCCATGTGCGAATGCTGTACAGTGAAACAGTAATGCTACTTTATTATACTGATATTTGCAGATTCTTGCGTGCAGACATCAGTTCTATTAATTTTTCTTTTATGTCAGGCGTCAAAATAATACACAAACGAAGCTCTTTTATGCAAATTCAGGATTAAGTAGCTATTGCCTTACCGAAATCATTTTGTTGTTCGATAAAGTTTATTCCTGGAAATGCTACTTTATCATAATTCATATTCGCAGAAATTGTTTTGCAATAATTGATCCTAATATCATCATAAAATACATGACATTGAAACATATCAAAATGGTAAGACACTTAAGATGAATTGGTTCATTTCCATGTCTTTCCGCCATTCTTTTTTACATGTTGAAATATTGCCTTTCCTCTAAGAAAATCCCAAATCAAAGGGGTCTGCTCCTTACACATAAATTAGATGGATGAGGGCAGTTAAAATGGTAGAACCGATTGAACTGGAAATGTATCCATTAACTAACATGATATTTCAAGTTTAGAAACAAAGGTCAGATGAAATGATTTCAGTCGTAATCCAAATCTTGCTTGCTACGGGAGGTAATAGTGCACATCTCAGCGGGCACGTGACGTCGAAATGAAGTTAAATCTCAGCGGGCACGTGACGTCGAAATGAAGTTAAACTGACGTCGATACGTCGCATCGACACAAGAACGACGTCGTTACGACGCAATGCGCCAACTGGGATAAAGTATCACGTTCATACGCGAGTGCTCGCTACCACAGAGCTCCCGCTCTTTCAAAGCCCCTTCGGAGCTTTGAATTGCAGGCGCTACGCGCCTGCAAGCGAGTGCTCGCTATTACAACTCGCGGGTTTGAACATAGTTTTGCTTCTATATGACATTTTTATGTAGGAGCCCCGGTAGCTCAGTCAATTAAGCGCTGGCCTACTGATCAAGTGGACCCGGGTTCAAACCTCACTTGAGACGAGAATCTTTCCTACCGTAAACGGTATTCCATTGCACATAGCCTTGCACACAGCGTTTCATTATCACCCTTTCATCGCCGTGATATGTCTGAAATACTGTTGCAAAAGGACGTAGGATCGCGAGTCATTCGTCCATCCATTTATTTAGTACAATAAAGTTAGAAGCTTTTAGTTTTTGAAGCATAAAATACGCCAAGGAAACGAAACAGAAGACTTGTTCAGACTGAGTCTATTCGTAAATAGTTATGAAATATACTGGTCACTACCTGAAGTACCTCCTTACAGCATACCTCTATTTTCAAAGTGCACTAAAATGAACTCACTAATTGCAAAGAATCAAATCTAGATTCGTTTAGACGGCTAAGAATAGTCAGCAAACCAAAATATACGTTGTTATGCATACTGTTAACAAATTTTAAAGTAAGTAGGAAAATTCTCAGGAACTGACACAATTCAATCCCAGATCCCACCCAAGACACCATGCGGGGAAAACGACAACACAAAATTAGTCACCACCAAATACATCATAAGTGGTAGCCATGTGAACAGCCATTTCCGATATAGGTGGTCATCGGGCTAGCCTATATTTCAATAACAGACATAGCAACAAACAACACATAAAAGAACCAAGACGAACCAAAACAGAAGTGCTGCTTTCGGTCGGCCAGTAATGAAATTACAGGGGGGCTTAACCAGTTTGTGGTCGACCAATCCTCGCCCTTGGTTCTGCCCTGGTTCATCAGACACTTAGTTGTTCCGCCAAACCGAAACAATTATCACCAACACAAGATATCGACATGTAGCTTGCATGACAAATGAATTTTCAAGTGTTTGTGTCTCGGTTAGTACGTTAAACATACGTGGACGTTGACGTCATTGTTGAGATTAAATCTAAATTAACCTCAAACTAACGGTTGAAATAATGATTTATTGTATTCATTTCACACTTTTGTTTACTTACACTACTAACATTACAGACAACATTGGATACTTTTGACTATATGTATGTGACCTTGACCACATTTCAAGGTCATTGTACACCATTTAATCCTTTTTATCTGTTTTTGTATTTTTTTTATTTTATGACTAGCCTTAATATCACACACACTATATCAATAACGGGCAAAGCAACAAACAATGTACAAAACAACCAAGAAGAACCAAAACAGAAGTGTCGCCTTGGGACAGCCAGCAATAAAATCCAGGCCACGAGAAAGCGTCATATATAGTTTAACCTGAAGTAGTACTGCTCTGCTGGAGTGGAATATGAACGGTAATTTTCAGTTGCATCGCAGCGGTATGTTCATTTAAAACAAAACATTATCCATATTTTCCGGTGCAACTCAGAGACAAGTTGATGACCTGTTCGACCATTAGGTCTGATATTACTTATTGGAATTCTGTCTCCAGAAACCACTGCTGGGAAGATAAAGCTAAGTTGTGGTCAAAAGAAATAGGGTTAATCATAATGAGAAACTATAGATGACGTGAGCTTATTCCATTTATTTTACGATCGCATTTATTGCTTCATAGCTTGACGGTTTGCTGAAATGTGCCGCGACGCGACAATACCAACAAAATGGCATGTGCGCACAGCGAAGCCTCAGATCAGCCTGGGCATCCGCCCAGTCTGATCCGAGTCTTCGCTGTGCGCTAAAAGGGCAGTTAAAAGACGAAGCTATCTCCATAACGACATCGAAGACTCTGCACACAATGGACGGATACCATGGCTGATATATGCCTATTTGTTGGTTTTGTCATGTCGCGGCTCAAATGGATTCTGCAGGAAAATCCTCTGGTAGTAAAATTGCTTTTGTACTTTGACTTTATGTTACATAGATTTAGCTGGTCAATTTTCAAGTCAATATGGGTAACACTTCAGAAATCCCAAGGTCAGATTACATATGGTTTGATACAAAGCGAACTAAGATAACATTACTTTTTCAACCATTCAAAATAGAATTTATACAGGTGGCACGGTACCAGAATATCTGCCCACTCTTCTCAACCCATCAGTGGAAGGTAAGAGGTTTCCCATAGCCTAATAGCCGTAGGGGGAGTGGGGGTTAGAGACCCACTGTATCTTGGGCACAGCAGATGAAAGGCGGGGCCCATCCCTACCTTTCCCTGCCATATCCTTCCCTGATTCGAAAAAGATACCCATTTACTGCTGGGTTGATAGAGTTTTCCAGTCGTCGGATGGCGACGGTGAGCTGCGAACTCACGGAAGGAGACTCTGCACAATAACCGAGCATCTCTAACCACTCGACCACGGCGCCTCTCTGAAATAAGTGGAAGTTGTGGAGTAAGTGAAAATGTTGAAGATAGAAATACTGAAATTATATCTTTAAATGCAATAACTGACATTTTGGTGGGCGGAACCTGTCCTTTTGTACTAAAGACTGGCCTTTAAAGGAAAGAATGTGCTCCTTGGAGGTACATTCTTCCGATAACAGTTGCCACATTCACGAAAGGAGGCAAAACTGAAAATTACAAAATTGCTTCCCTTGAAACTGCACCCATACAAGGCAATCGGAGCACCTCTTGGCCAATTCCGTGAACGGAATTGGTCGAGGGGTGTTCCGATTGCCATACAAGGTAGCATAACTAGTAAATGATTGGTCTGTATTCTAATGTCATAGCATTGTTCGCATTATTTCTTAGGCCGTAGGGAAACACATAAAGTGTGCTCTCGTTCAGTGAAATACTTCAAAATAATTGCCTGTTATATACATATTTGCTACTAGACATGAAGTTAGGACGCAAACGCGTACCATAATGTGTGTTCATGTAATATTGAATTTACTGACTTGTTGGACTGGATAATACATTGAAGACTTGCGGTTTACAGCCTTTCAACATTATTACAGTTTTCCTGAGCCAATGGAAAGGTACATGTAATAGCGAAAGCTTTTGTGCAATGGATCTCCGTTTACGATGAAAACAAAAACGAGGAATACCTGTCAGATCACCAAATAGATCCGACGACCCTCCCCCACCCCCCACCCCAACCCCTCATTGAATGTACCTGGTCCCTTCACCTGATAAATAAATGAAACGTCCCTTATTACATCTTATGACTAAAGAATTACTGTATTCTTGGAAGGCTTTGCTGTTGTCTTGTTTAATTTTTATGCATTATAGCAATCGGCGCACATTTTTAAATTCTGTTTACACAGACAACATATACCATGTTTCTGGCAACAAAAGCAACACAGAAAAATAACACATCCCGTTTTTGCGTGCACTTAAAGCTTACAAAATTTGAGTTTAAGCTCTTTATAGACTTCTGAATTTCCGCGTTACTTGACAAAGCTAACTAATCACATCCTTTCTTTGTATTTAGAGAATGGATAAAAGTCAGAGGCAAAATAGATGCAGTTTTAGACAAGCACACCTCTTACTGACAGATGCAAGCGTACCGTTAATTCGAATAACGGCAAGATAATTTAGAGAAAGTACAAGTAAAATACCCTCTTGGTCAAGAACGCAACTGATGCCGTTTGCATACCTAACTGTACATTTTAAGTACATTTGAAGGAATAATATTTATCATACGACGTCGCATCGAAGAGTGTAATAAAGCCATGCGTTAAAAACGATAATCAACTAGTGGACTGAATATTCAAATTACGTTGTACATAACGTTTTGCTTTGGCGTCCATAAATTAAAAAGCGTAGCTAATCGTGACGTTTTATTGCAAAATTTGTCAACAAAATGCGATGTTAGAGACAGAATAAAATATTGCATGCGTGCTCCTGTATTATTGAATTTACTATACCCGTTGGGGAAAACCGATGAGATGCTCGAAATGGCCTCGCGTCTTATTTTTAACCCCAACTTGTTTGATAAATTCAATAATACCTGATCACTCGTGTAAACTAGCAAGAACAGCACCCTACATAAAATTGACCAGACAACACATATTCGGACAATCACCTATTCGGTTTTACCAACAAATCTCTTTATAACATTTCCAGAAAATACTTCATGCACCAAATGCATTCAGTTAAGATCATTATTTCGTTATGAAAGTGACCTCAAGGAGTGTTGCGGATTTCGCAAACATTTTGACTAAAGACATCACAATAAAAGATGAAACATTTTGGTCGGAATGTTTGCAAAATCAACAAAATGTCGAAAGACGGCTTCCATGTAGTAAGACTACCCTTTTATAACCGTATTTGGTACCCTCGGAAGCATTTTGGAGATTTTGAAATGTACAAGATTAAATACAAATTCCGAACACTGGACCACTTGAAATGGTGTAATTTTGAGAATGCTTCCCTTGCTGATGACGTAGGTTGTCAGGGTGCTACAAGATGTCATACTACTGGACTAAGTATTTTTGTGAGCTTTTATCTCATTTGTTATGAGTAAGAGTTCCGTCTTATGAGATATTGTCAGAAACTCAGGGGTCTTATTTATAAAACGACTTAAGTGGTTGCTATGCTGCTGCTAAGGCCAAATTTCTATGAAGGAGATTCCCAACAACTATGAAATTTTCTCTGGAGGAACAGTCTGAAAAAGGTTGTTGGCTTTCTAATAACCACAGTCTTTGACTATACTCAACCGAATTAATAACGCAACACCAATATTTCCAATATTTCATAGCTCATGTCATATGCAGATCATTTTCAGTTTAATTTATTAAGTCAACAGGGATTAATGTTTACAGTCCCAGAAATTCAGTTCGGTTGATGAAATGGTTTACGCTTGAGAGAGCACTACCTAGACCTACCGATTTTCAAAAGTCTCAAATAGGAATATGTCAGCAAAGGTCCTTGGAATGATGCATGCTTATGTAAGCTTGCGGTTGGAAGCCAAACACTTCCATTACCACCCATCAATGATTTTAGACTTGTAGAAAATGTTCCACGCACTTGAGAGACAACAGATTATCTTAGACCCGGCACCCGATGCAACGCATACATCCCATCTGGCGATAGTTCTACCTCTTTTAATGCATGACTTTCTTACACTCTCAACGTGCAACGTCATACAGTGGACTCGACAGTATCGGATCATCGACAGTATCGGATCACTCGTAAGTTATCACCCATTTTTCTCACAAATGAAGCAAATATTTTTTACCATTATATTACAGTCATCAAGCTAGACCAATGGCAAAGTGCAGGGTGAACAATTTGATCGAAATCTGTGGCTGTGAAACAAATCAAAGTTGTTGAAAAGCTTGACCCCTCTTCAGCGGCGCTTGCATTTTGCCTGTTGCTCGTTACCCCCACAATAGATTTCGGTTATTTAAACCATTTTATCATCAGGCGATTTAAACCAATTTTGCTTTATAATGTGTCCTGGCATCCCTAAAATTGCAAGCAGTCATTATTTTTGTGAATCCCAGTATTTGATGAAACTAAAGACTTGTAAAGTGGGGCACCGCTGTGCGACAGTGTAACGGATCATTATATAATTTGAACTGAAATACAGGCCTCAGCTGGAAAACTGTATGTTGGATGTATAGTCTGATGCTGAAAACAAGTCATAAATCAACTACTTTAGTGGCTGCTGTGTCTTCTTTCAAACAAGGTCAGTATAATACTAAGACAACATCCTTTTTGTAAAATAACCCCATTCCACGCCCCACTCGCTAGCATATGATAATGAAGGTTATGCGTAGCACACCTCAGCTTCTGCTAAACATTCTGAAGAAACATTCGAGATCAGCTCACATGTGTGTGAACCTAATAATGACTGGCGTTCATCGGATGGACATCTGTACACTGTGTAGACTCAGATTAATGCCAGAGAACTCGTTGAATGACCATGTAGTGTCTATACACTGACTGCATTGAAATATCAATGTTAAGGCGGAAAATCACCGTTGATTTGTTGATCCTGATCAGACACTACAGTCTTATCAGGGTCTACACTTTGCAAAGGCAGATAATGATCTTTACTGTTTGATTTGTTTCGTGCTTTGGGGCGCAGGGGATTACTGATTAAGAATTTTTGGCATGCTTGTACTTTTGTATACATTCAACTTTTATTTAACAGAAATAACCGTTGCTGGTGAAGGACCACGTGAAAAATATAGTTGAAAGGCCGTAAAAGTTTTTTTCTGAGAGTTTAATAGGTCCAACTGTTTATGTAGCCAAATTATTGAAGCAAAGAGGGTTGGCAGAATGCCTCGGAGGAACTCTCCTTTAAAATATTATCATATGATCCGATACTGTCGCACTTGATTCGTTACTGTCGTAAGACCCTCCTGTAAGTCTGGATAGGTTATCTGCCCTTAAAGGAATAAATTTTGTAAATATTTTTACATGGATATATAGAAGGGATATTTTGCAATTGTTATGTGTCATACTCACATACAACAAAACAGGAGTTTTATTGAACTTGATCCGATACTGTCGAGTCCACTGTATGATAAAACAGTTTATTCGAACATTTGCCTTTTCGTACCTAAAAACCTTTCTGTTCATTTGAGCCAGGCATGCTGTCGTATAATCTGTATTTCAAGAACATATTTTGTTGTAAACAGTTATATTGACATAACAATTATAACAAACTTTATGACAGGCTTATCTAATTATGAGACAATTTGAAATCGTTATTGCATTTCCGACATCAATTTGTCATTTATATTTTCATCATAAGCAATTATCTTGAAGTGTTTTGTTTATTAATGAGCCGCAACACGAGTAAACCAACAAAGTGGCATGTGCGCCAAGTGAGGACTCAGATCAGCCTGGGCATCCGCCCAGTCTGATCAGAGTCTTCCCTGTCCGCATGGAGCTAGGTTAGACCCTTAGCCACCCTTTAAGGGCACAGCGAAGTCTCTGATCAGCTTGGGCCGCTGCCCAGGCTGACCTGCGTCTTCACTGGGCGCACATGCCACTTTATTGGTTTTCTCGTGTTGCGGCGCATTTTTTTTATTATCTTGAAGTGTTTTGTTTATTTGTTGGCAGTAAATACACTTGCATGTTTTGCGTTGTTTCTGAAACGTTGACACTTTTGTAACTTTCCATTTTCTAGTCCTTTTGGGATCATTGAGTTCTTATAGTAGTCAGGACGCTGAAGCCGAAAAAATGCAACTTTAATGCCCCGGCGATTCGAAAGGAAATTTTTACCAAATTTGATAAGCACAACATTTGGGCTTTATGATAGGGTATGATGTGGTCACTGAAATAGGATCCCGTGCTTTTAATTACCCTTTTTTACTCCTACCCCTTTTAAACCTTAATTTGCTCAAAATGAAAATGCTATAATCCTGATCATTTAGAGGTGCACTAAATTTTTCTGATTAATTCATGAAATGACGTATTTGTGTGCAAAGTGTCAGTTTCTGTAATAATTTACAAAATACATGCTTAAAATATTAAGAAAACCGGTGTATACACATATTTACACAAGGATAATTCATCCTACCAATTGTTGGTGTTTGAAGATACTAAATTTCATTTAAATCGTTGTCTTCAAGATTCTCATCAAACTGCGCATAGAATTATAGGGCAGCTGACTCGCAAAATATCCAATGATAACGACACTGCACTCTGAACTTCATAAAACGTTTCTCTTTGGAGTCTAACCACCACGGTCCGTGGACCCCGTTTTCCTCAGACGTTCATTTCAATTTGAGTTTCAATTTGATTTTTTCCCCGTGCTGTGCAGTTTTAACAAGAAAACCAGCCCAACCACTTCTGGGTCTGTAAAGACTTCCAACAACTTACGCTTTCACATTTTCACTGGCGTTTGACAGCTACAGCTCGATCGTTACATACGTTACTTATTATAATTTTGTTAAAAAGAATAATGAATGAAGACGAATCAGAAGATATATAAAGACTGAGATGTAGATGTACCAAAACAGGATCATATTTGTTTTACTGCGTTAGAATATAGTTACTATAATTTGTTAAAAAAAAGTTTCGAAAAGCTTTTCATAGCAACTAATACAAATTATATATGCCACCCATGAAACGAAAATAATAAATAAAATAAAATAATATTTCAACTTTAAATCATTTCGTCGTTCAAATATGTTTTTGAAAATAGTGCTTTAAAACGCTGCATGTCTCCCTTGTCTTACAAGCTAATTCAGTACTTTAACAAAATGAAGTTTTATAAATGTAATTGATATTTAGTGTGTAAATGAAGTATTTTGACAGCATCTGTAAATATTTTAAGTTGGATTGCCACTAATGTAATGATGGAAGAATCAAAATTGAAAAATACAATGCACTAACGAATATTTGCAATTACTGACAGGCGGAAAAAATGAACGGCATTCAAATTTATGTTCAAACACTAACCAAACGTCATGGTTTGAAGAGTAGTTGCAACGTAAACTACTTAGATATCAAAAGAAGCTATCCAGTAATACGCATATGGTAGATATTAGCAGAGTTGTGGGATCACTGTTTGCTCCAGGAGGTGGATAAAACCATTGTGAACAGCGTTATTTTGCAAGTTCATACGTCTCTCAAGAAGATAAAACTCTTTTACATGTTGACTATCTTTGGTAACAGACACTCCATTCCAACACAGAGGAACTGAACATAATTAAGCACACAAAACATACATTCAAACATTTAACATATCTAATTTTACCTATTTTCTATTTAAAACCACAAAACAAAATAGAAAGCACATAGGACAGCTATACAGGCGAGCACAAGGCAAGAAAACTAACCAATTGGATTCGCATGTAGAAGTTTTCATAGATGTATTTGTATAGCCAGTTGTACATAACCTACCAGGGGCTTTAACTAGTTTTATTCGCGCAACCTCACACTTCCTTCTGATGCAGCAACAACACGTAGGCGTTGCGACATACACATGAATGTTTTTAGATATTTGAATTCGCAACGCAAAATGAAGTTTCAGTCAACAGTCATCATATGTATATCACGTATATAACAGAATAATTAAAAGCATAAGTACAGAATTCAGTATCCGAATAAATAAGTAAAATGAAAGATTCTTACTAAACATCTAGTATAATTACTCAATGTAAAATATTGCCTGTCGTAGACTTAATTGCTTGAAACATTTTGAATCAGTGTGTGCTGCACTGGCTATACCAGGTGAATTATTATTAAAACTTATTTTCTAAAAAATCTAACATATGCCGAAAAACTTCAATATATGAAGAATAGATAGCCATAAATGCTACAGCCATTGGTTATATTTAAAGGTAGTGGATGCACATGCCACCATGAAAATAAATAAATAAGCAACGAGACTGTTAGAGGTATTTAAATTTGATCTGTTTGGCATGTATCTGAATAGACGTCATACTGCGTTACATTATTGTAATTTGAACATTGTTTCATTCAGTACCAAAGGATAATGTTTGTTTGTGAATAAGCTGCTTTCAAGGCCTCAATGTCTGCATGCCTCAAGCCTTCAGCCTTTACAAACAACTTATCATGTGTACTTAAACTGTATACTTTTATCACTATTGAGCATAAATCGCAACAATGAAGCACGAAAGCTTTTAAATAGCTAAAATATTATGATACTTCATTCCACCTCAACTTAAATCTAAAACAAAGCCTCAAAATTGAACATGAATAGCGTACTCGACCGTTAATTACATATCCATTTAAAGAAACTGTCAGTGTTTCAATTAAGTACCAAAGTTTACTTGCTAAAATGTTATCAACGTTACCGGTTTGTAGCGTTCTAATGTTATATGGCAAAATATTAAAAATATTTTTGTTGTGACGAGTTGACAAAAGAAGGAAAATACCGTAACTTATTAGCTGTCCCATCATCAGCCTATTCAGGAGTTTTGTCAGTGTTTATGGTAACGGGACGGGGAATTCACAACATTTCCCACATTATTCCTACATGGTATTATCTGCACTCAAAATGTTACAAAATGATACATTTTACTTACAGTCGGACGGCGAGTAGTTGACCGGAGGCTGGAGGCTGTGAAAATACATTACGTATCTAAACGTGTAGCGTTTTGGCAGTGAAAATTTGATTAGCAGTAACATTAATTAATAAGAAGTTTACATGTTTCCGATGTTTTACTACCAAGCGCATGATGTATCGCCGTCTTTAGGGACTTTAAAAATTGATTAAAAAGGTCAATGCATAAAATAGAGTAATTTTGTTGATATGGTTGGGCTGTTTCTTGATTTTAACCGAAACTTTCATTTGAGCATTGTCGTTTTTATTGGTAACGAAAAATATCTCCATGCAAGTCTCATAAAAGAGTGCGTACTTTGTAAGATGATGCTTATTTTTGATTTGGCAGATACTTTTTGTGCCCCAAGTCATATAATTCCAGTGTGTATTTTAGTTTTCTCACCTTTTTTTAGTCTTTCCGTTTCTATGCTCTATGGACCGATTTTTTTTTCAATAATCAATGTATCAGCAGGTTTTGTAGTGTAAATTACTAGTAATTCCCTAATTTTATATGTATTTATATTAAAAAGAATGATGATGTTTGATTGTCACTTGACTGACACCACCATAAATAACAATGTTCAGAGCATCAGTAGTTTTATTTCCCTTGGGGTAATATCTTCTCTATCTCTCAATTTATCAATTTGTTTCTTTTTTATTGCTTTGAATTAAAGTCACGTATGTTAGTGTCATGAGAAGCGTAGCAAGAAAATTGAACCGTTGTATAATCATGTGAGCATAAGTGTTGAGCGGTGCTACAAGAAGAAAGAAATAGCAAAAATGACTGTATGTTCAGTATTTGTCAAGTCTTTTAACTCATAACAACTCTCTTTTCTGTTTAACGTATAAAACGCAGCTTGCGAGGGCCTTAAACTGCTTGGTGAAATTAGCGACAAACTTCTGTCAATAATATTTCTTAAAAAATGTCTGAATACCATATTTATGAGAGTTTCCTGGGAGTTGGTGAAGGTTGCTGATTAGCTGTGATGTAATGGAATACATTTTGTATAAATGTTATTTACGTTAATTCTACGTTAATTCAAGTAGAACATCGGCGAATGATAAGGAATCAAGCAGGCTGTAATTCTTCTATTATTTAAAGATGATTTTAAAGGAGGATATATTAGCAAAAGAAAACAAAACGTTTCCGCCTTCAAATCATTAACATTTTTGGAATATTCTCATATGTAACGTCTATAGCCGAA
Source organism: Ctena decussata (assembly GCA_963989385.1). NCBI lineage: Eukaryota > Metazoa > Mollusca > Bivalvia > Lucinida > Lucinidae > Ctena > Ctena decussata. The sequence goes on from OZ022509.1 coordinate 78,453,283, forward strand.
TGATATGGCCTTAAGCCATATAGATAGAAAGGTAAAAAGTATCAGTCGTTAGCAGTATAATAGGCTTCTTCTGAAACTTATGTTGTTTGCTTGAAACTCCTCTTCAAATGACATAAAACTAAGGAGAAACGCAGTCGATCATTTTTAGCATTTCTTTGGTACCCAGTTATCTCCCCTTATTTTACATCCCGGATCCACTTTTCAGGACCACATCATACCCTAAGTTAAAGTTGGGATAATAAACTTCCATAATATACCAAATTCATCCTTTCGAATTGTCGGGGCATTAAACTCGTTAAATAGGCCCTTTTTGAATTTCAGCGTCCTGACTATAGAGTCAGCTTAAAAATAGAGTGCTGCTTACGCCGGTGCTAGGGGTCGTGATCGATGTTGCAAGTTACATTACTGACCATGGACTTACTCAATCTAACAATTAAAACAAATGTTCTTTTATTTAATTTTTATTTTTATTTCTTGCTTTCGAAGGATCTGACTATTCAGAGTCATACGTGTTTGCTTCCTTCGACAAGAAATCTCTTCCATGAAAGAGTTTATCATATGACGTCGCTGTTATTCAGCTGATAACGTCGTGTCATGAAAATCATATGACCACACGTGTAATAATATTTTGGCGCGTGAACGTAACGTCATTGACAACGTCCATGTCAACAATGCGTTTTCTTATTGAACTATTGTTCAGTTTAAAGGCGTTAAAACCCCATTGATTAAACAGAATTTTACATAGGTGGACATTTCATATGAAATATATAAAAGTCGCCGAAGGTTCGTTACATGAAATTCACATGAAAATGGCCCCTCGTGTAAGATCCTCCATTTACGCTAAAAGGGATACGAGAGCCAAGTCTTTTCTTTAATTGTGTGTCCACACTGAGAAAGGAGAAACATGACAATAGCAAATGCCATCCCTGAAAGCGAATCCAGCAAACACATAACGTCGAAATGACGTCAAAGTGACGTCGATACGACGTGATGACGTCGCATCGATGTCATTATGACGTCATGTGCCTGCAGACTGTACATTCATTTTAAGGTGTATTGATACACTTACAGTCGAGATAAATCTGATCTCAAAATATTTATCTCAAATTCTAGTGGTTCCTTCTTATAGGCAACAAAATGGCTCTGTTCTCAGACAGAGCAAATTCTTTTCTTTATCAGAATGAATTCATCTCCATGTTTTCTGTCAGGTTTCAAAATGGAAACAAATTATGTGACTTCTTATTTGCCTCCGTGAACAAAGAGCCCCTGCAAAATGGAGTCTACTCTTTAAGGAAAGAATTTAGTCAGATGAAAATATGACATTTTCTTTAAGAGTTGATCTCCATTTAGAAGCGATGCTTAAAGGAAAGCGGTAGAGATGCGTTCCTGAAAGGGCACATTCTCTTGAAGTGTCCATGGTCTCGCCATTATTCTGTTCATATTTTGCCATTCAATGTTGTATATACACAGTCAAGGGCCAAAAGTAATTCCACAAAATTGATTTTCCCATAGGCTTTAGTGTATTTTGATGTTTACCAAAACTGTTTTTTTTTTTTTTGTTGTTGTTTGTTTGTTTTTTGTTTTTTGGAAATTCAGCGTTCAACGGATTATACTAATTTTGGTACTGGTAGAAAGCTAGGGGAATATTGCAAGCAACATATTTGTTTCGTTTTATTTCTGCATCTCATCATTTAATTTCATTATTACAGCTGACCATAGACTATGTTCAGCGAACAAAAGTACATATCCGAGCGTGTTTTTGAGGGATTTTGTCAGCTCAGACAGTTGGTAAACAATTTTGCAGACAATTTTGACGGACGACAGAAACGTCTGGACGGCGCTGATAACTTCACAGCTTGATTCCGCCCATTTACCATAAAAATTCTTAAAAATGGGACACATAAAATACTCACCGTAATTTGCAGAAAAATGCAACAGTTTGGGTTTACACTTTATAAATGCGTCCGAAAGATGAAGATGAACAGAATAGCAAATAGTTCAGGGGCCGTATTCATGAAACGACTTAAGTGCTTGCTATGCTGTTGCTAAGGCTAAATTTCTTTGAAGGAGATTCCCTACAACTATGAAATTTGCTCTGGAGGAACAGTCTTACAAAGACTATTCCTCCAGATCAAATTTCATATTTGTAGGGAATCTCCTTTATAGACATTTAGCCTTAGCAACCGCATAGCAACGACTTAAGTGGCTTTATGAATACGGCCCCAGATCCTGATCAAACTACAGACTTGCCTGTCCCAGTACTTAGAATTTTGCGGTAGTATGCTTTAATGTCACGCAGCTCTTTGTCACACGGAAACAAAATACTTACTAATCTAATTACAAAGTCTTTAAAGAGAGTGCACATTACTGTAAAAAAAATTATTATTCGGACAGATATGTTTGAGCAAACAGTGCAGACCCTGATAGGAACAGTTTCATCAGGGTTTACACTGTTTGCTGATTCCACTGCATATTTTAGACGCATTGCTGCATTGTTAAACCAAACTGGTCCATGTAGAACAATTACGGCAGCAGTTTTGGGTGTCCCAATGTTTAGAATTATATGTTATCATATCCGTACCGCATAAAACAGAGCTCTAGATAAGAGGGGTATTTGATGATAATTGAAGGATAATTTTCTTTATCTCTCACTGAAACCATATGTTGTGACCCCTCATCTGAACCGTCTCGACGAGACGGTTCAGATGAGGGGTCACAACATATGTTTTTATCCAGAATTAACAAAAATTATCCCTAATTATCATCAAATACTCCCTGTTATCTAGGGCTCTGTAAAAGTACACTGAACAGTAGGAACGAACATCCTAATGAACGTCATAAACCTATGTTGTAAATAAACCAGCTCTTCAATGTCGTTGTCCATCCGTGTTAATTTGTGCCTTTTGGTATTTTCATGAATTGGTCTTAAAGACTTTTCATAAATTGTTTAATATAATATGGAGCACGTCGTTAAGCAGCAGCGGGCAAAATGGAGCCCCCGTAGAGAACCCACTTGACATTCTTCTGGCAGAACATGGTTTTCGGACTTGTGGACTAAGCGAAGCTCGAACCCTCAGTGGTCAGAGACTTAATGTTTAAGAGTCAGCGCTGTAACCCACCAGACCACGGGACTCGCTTTTGGACATTTTTAAATCATATATAATACCACCAGTACAAGATTCAGGTGACTGACATACATGTAATATCACTGTCAGATATGTTTTAAGAGTTTCGTCAACGGACATCCCTTGTCGAGCCCCACTCACTGACACAGAGTTTGGCCCAAAGCAGAATCTCAGTCACACTTTCGCCAAACCAAAGGCAGTCCATTCAGGCTCCAACAAATCCCCAAAAATAGCTTAATAGAAAGTTTTTAGACTGTATCTATCATAAATTCTGAGGCGCGTCCCGAGATAAAATCTCATTCGTAGTTTCACTATCCATAAACATGTTGGTGGTGCACGCTGATATATAGGCCCTACGAACTCTTCGGTATCAAAATACCTATAGTCACATTTTGTAAAGATTTTCTCATTACTCTTGTCAAACCGACGTTAAATGTGCATCAAGCGAAAATTCAGAGAAGCTATATTCTCTGTTCTATTCTATTCTATCCCATAACCTTAGTAGGTCGTTGGGGCACAACAGCTGACTTCAAAAACAATCCCTTTCCACCTTGTCCTGTCTTCAGCTGCCCTAGTTGAGCTGGCAAAATCCATTCCAGTCCACTCCTTGATATTGTCTTCCCACCTCTTCTTCTGTCTACCTCTTCTTCTTTTTCCTTTCACTGTGCCCTGACGAATTGTCTTTGCTAAACCAGAAGACCTTCAGACGTGGCCAAACCACCTTCGTTTCCGTTTCTTGACCAGCGTCAGGAGTTCATCATATTCTCCAATGGCTGCTTCGATCTTCCTGCGAACCTCCTCATTGGTTATATGGTCCTTGTACGAAATGTTCAGTAACCTTAGGTAGCATCTAATCTCAAAGGCCTGCGTTCTTTTCTCTAACTCTGCTGTCAAGGTCTATGATTCACAGGCATACAGAAATATGGAAATGACAAGGGAGCGCATAAGTGTCACCTTTGATCCAAGAGATATGTTGTTATCTCTCCAAATTGGCTTCAGCTTTGCAAGAGCTAAAGTGGCTTGTGCTATCCTTGAGAGAACCTCCTGTTTTGAGCCATCATCTGAGACAACTGCTCCAAGGTATTTGAAGCTGCTTACAGTACTAAGCTTCTGCCCCTTTACCTTGATCTCTCTCTGGATGCCATCTGCGCTGTTTGTTATCAGTTTGGTCTTCTCAGCACTGATCTTCATCTTATACCTTGTGCAGGTCTGGTCGAGACTTTCAACTAGAGCTTCTAGTTCCTGCTCTTCCTCAGCAAGAGCGTCTATGTCATCGGCAAACCGCAGGTTGGTAATATTTCTGTCGCCTATGCTAGCCTTTCCGTCATGTTCTTCCAGAGCATCAGACATGATCCGTTCGAGAAAAATGTTGAAGGAGTGGGTGACAGAAGACATCCTTGTCTTACTCCAACTGTTGTTCTGAACCATTCTCCTGTGCTGCCGTTTATCAGGACTGCACTTGTAGCCTTGTTGTATAGCTGCTCAGTTGTGCGAACTAGGTTTGCATTGATATTGTACTTCTTCATGGTGGCCGATAAGGCTGCATGCCATACCCTGTCAAAGGCTTTTTTGAAATCAATGAAGACATGGTACAGATTCTGCTGATGTTGGAGATACTTGTCACACAGGATTCTAAGGTTGAAGATCTGTTCTGTGGTGCTCCTTCCTGCTCGGAACCCAGCCTGTTCCTCAGCGATTATCTCTTCGGCTTGTGGCTTAAGCCTGTTCAAGATAACTTTCAGCATGACTTTGCTTGAATGACTGATGAGGCTGATGGTTCTGTAGTTCTGGCAGAGCTGTAGGTTGCCCTTTTTAGGGAGAGTAATAATCAGCGACTGAGTCCATGGGGTAGGCCATTCTCCTGTTCTCCAGATCCTGTTACAGATATCTGTTCAAACATCAATCATGGTCTCCCCTCCAGCTTGAACAAGTTCTGCTGGTATATTATCAACTCCGGCAGATTTTCCCTTCTTCAGTGCTGCTACTGCAATCTCAACTTCCTCACGAAGGATCGGTTGTTGATCTTCTTCTGGGGGCTGACTGAAGTCCAGAACCGTATTGTCACCATCAGTCTCATGGTTGTATAATTCTTAGCAATATTCTGTCCATCTGCTGAGAATCTCTTGTTCTTCTGTAAGCCATTTCCCAGACTTGTCCTGGGTAGTTGTGGATCTACCCTGTTTCTCTGAAGTTAGATCCTTCACCAGCTGGTATGCTTTCTTGCTGTTTTTTTTGTTCAGGCAAGTTTCGATCTCCTCGCACTGACTAGCTATCCAGTCCTCCTTCGCTTTCTTCACTGCCTTCTGAATCCTCTTGTTTGCTTCCCTGTATTCTTCTGCTCCTCCTGCTTCATACCTCTTCTTCTTCAAATTTCTCCTCTCATCACAGAGGTCGAGAACATCTCTAGTGACCCAAGGCTTTTTCCTGCGACGTTCCTTCCCAAGTATCTCACTGGCTGCATCAGTCACTACTGTATTGTAGGTGGTAATCATGGTATCTATGTCCATGTCATCATCCCTCAGACCAATGAGTGGTGCAAATTTTCCACCTATTGTTGCTTGAAAAGTGCATGCCACCTCTGGGTCCCTCAGCTTCTCCAGATCAAACTTCAGTTTTGGCTGGGTTGGCTTTCTAGCCTTCTTCAGACGAACTCGGAAGGTCATCATGGACAGGTCATGGATACTTCCTATGTCTGCTCCTGGAAAACTCCTTGTCCTATGGATGTTGACTCCTGATCGGAAGCGCTTCCTCACCAAGATGTAATCAATCTGATTGTGGTGTTTCCCATCTGGGCTGTGCCATGTCCATCTTCTTGATTGTTTGTGAGGGCCAAGGGTGTTTGTCAGTACTAGGCTGTTACAGGTTGCAAACTCTAGAAGTCTGAGACCTCTCTCATTTGTCTCGTCATTGCAGTAGGGTCCACAAACATTTTCCCAATCTGCCTGTGCATCCTTTCCAACCTTAGCATTCCAATCCCCTTGTACAACCAGAATGTCCTTCTTGGTGTTTGGTCTATGATTTCCTGGAGTTGCTGGTACATGTAGAAGTGTTCTACCTCATTGTCGTCATGTCCAGATGTTGGTGCATAAATCTGTATGATGGTGATGTTGAAAGGAGCTGCTCTCAGGCGAATTGAAATCAGTCTGCTGGAGACTGGTCGGCATCCCAAGACAGCACTCACCATGTCCTTATGCACAAGAAATCCAACCCCATACTCATGTTTGTCATCTTCTCCACAGAAATAAACCTTGTGTCTGCCATCTGTTGACATCTCACCAAAGTTTTTCCAGCGCATCTCACAGAGTCCCAGTATGTTCCAGTGATACCTGTCCATTGCATGAGTCAGCTCTTCAAGCTTCCCAGCTGGCCTCAGAGTCCTTACATTTCAGGTGCCAATTGAAATGTTCTCCCTACCTCTGATTTTCTTGACCTGTGTTACATCAGTTGCATACTTGTCACCTACGTCCCGGTGTCCAACAGTAGGCGCGGTCATTGTTAACCCGGGCTGCGACCGATCCGGTATTAAGGTCTTATCAAGGTTGTCAACCATGGTGTTTCAAGGGCTATGAGCTGCGACAAACAGCCTATTTCGAATATGTATTACATCTCGCCAAATAATGCCATCTGAAGCTCGGGTACAGGGACCAATATCCAAAGAGCACTTCCAGCAGGATCAACTTTTTTTCTGAAAGAATAGGCCCATTTTGGAAACGGCATTATCCAGAAATAAAAGACAGGAGTCCAAAAAGTTCTTGAAAAATTTTGGAGCAAACACGGCAAACAATCATCAAAACTAACAAAGGGACGTGAGCGCCACGCGAAGCCGCAGATCAGCCTCAGATCAATCTGAGTCTTAGCTGGACGCACATGTTACTTTGTTCGTTTTGTCGTGTTGCGGCTCTCATGCGATTGGACTTTTAGCTAACGAATGGTATTAACTGATGGAACACGCAAATTGCAGCTTTTAAAAAGAGAAGATTTAAAAATATACATGTAACACGAACGACACTCCATTGTATGCTTCGTGAACAGTGAGTAGACGGAAATAATGCACTCTATTAAATTGAATACGACTAAGGGGGGAATTATTGGTTTGGAATTGCGGTTCAAAGCACTTTTATATGGGAGACATTGACACAAATATTTGTATGGGGTGGATGTATCAAAATGTCAGTACCAACCTAGTATTAGCGTAAGGAGCCCTAAGCTAGTTTTGAACGATATCTTATTAACTATGAATAATACCATAAACTCTCAAAGTCGAAGTTCATCACAAACTGTCAGAAAGATGGATGGATGACTTGCGATTTTATGTCCTTTTTAACAGTATGTCAGTCATATCAGGACAACGGGTGAATGATAATGAAAGGCTGTGTGCAATGGTACCCCGTTCAGGAGAAGAGCTCTACAAGCTATCAGCTTTCGTTCTTTTTAATGTGTAGTTGTATATGTATGTTGTTTAAATGTTATAGTATACATTATTGAAAATTAGATATGCTTAAGCCAGTGGTACCCTGTTTACGATTGAAAAGATTCCCGCCTACAGCGGGGCTAAACTCGGGACCGCTAGATCAGCTGGCCAGCGCTTAATCTACTGAGCTAACGGGGCTCTCAAACTATCAGACAATTTACTTCGAGATACCAGTAGTTTGAGATATGAATTTGAAATGTGAAGAAAATCAGCAAATGTTTCCAAACTATATTCTTTGATGTAAGAAAGAACTTTGAGATATACGCCTTTGAAATAGCGAGAGTCCACTTTACTGTAATACAATAGCCTCTCTAAGTTTAAGAAAACAATAACAAGTGATAGATAACTTCTTAGACATCTGACACCATATCTACTGCAATTTCAAATCCCAACAGAAGATATTCAGCAAATTGAGATAAAATGTTGTTTACTACAATTTAATGCAATGGGTTTGAATTTTAATGAGTTTACTTGTACACTTGTAAATACCCTGGATCAAATGCCCATTTCGAAATGCTTAGCAGGGATATTCTCAACCAGACACTTACGAACAACGATTTTCTCTAACTTAAAGGCAGTACTGAAAGTTCTAAGAGATCAAGAGATCAAACAAGCTTTGCGAACGTAAGGAAAATGAAATTGATAGTTGCCGTAAAGGTACATTATGTGCGTATTTAGTACGTAGCGTTCTTGAACTAGTAAATTTTGTTCAGTAGGTTAAGACCTGACCTGCTGATCTAGCGGTTCTTGGTTCGAGCCCCTCTGGAGGCGGAAGTCTTCTTAACTGTAAACAAGGTTTTACGGTATCGACGTTACAGACAAAACGAGTCTCACATACTGCTCGGAAACTCGGCGGACACGTTGACATTTGCAGTTAAAACTGGCAGCAATGTTTATTCTTGCATAAATACCCGTTGCACGTTTACAACTGTTTAAGGCCATTTATTGACCTCGTGATATTTGAGCATGTTTTAAGGCTTGTTTATTCACAGTCTGGTCTGTACGTTATTCACACGACGTGTACCTAGCATTACGTAGCCGTCATAGAATTAACATTAGTCTACAATTTTATCAGAATCGAAGCCGTTCTGTTGTTTTTTTTTGTTTTTTTTTTTGTTTTTTTTTTTGAATCCCATCACACTTAGCAATGCACTTTAAAGGATAAGCTTTATGTGTTAATGATTTTCAAGGTTTTTATTTTAATTATATTATAATACGCAAGAATAGTGATAATGCAATTTTGCCATTTCACATGAATACATGTAAATCTACCAGATCTTTTAGTTTAAACATATTTTATTCTCAAAATCATATCTTATACATATCCACATACACAAAATTACCATAGTCAATAGAATCTGAACGAAAACTATTTCCTTATTGAGTTCATCTCCATCTACCAGGTCTCTTGTAAGAACGCCGCTGCACACCGGGCTGATTGCCTGTCGTCAAACAAGTTCTTTACTTAAAAGAAATATATGATCCCTATAAACGCAGATAAAACGGTGAAAACGAATGTACATTGAGCACGGTACGCGCTTAAGTAAGTGAACCATCGAGTCAGTGCAAACCCATGTTCTCCTGATTTAAACGACGCCTAATTCCAATGCAATTTCCAATTGAGCTTTCGGACATTAACTCATATGCGGGCCGCTAGGCGATCCAAAGTAAGTCAGAAACCGAAAATAGGTTTTCTCCGGTAAAGCTGGATATTCTAAGAATTTAGATGAATTTTGAAGTTGATTTTGAACACTGCAGATTTCACACGTTTACAGTCCTTTGCAGAATACAAAACATTTAAGTTCGGTTTCCATACTTATTTATGGGTATTTGCATTAACAGCCTGCTTCTCGTTCAGAAGGGTCAACGTAAAATGAGCCGCGACGCGAGAAAACCAACAAAGTGGTTGTGCGCCCAGCGCAGACTCAGATCAGCCTGGAGGTGGCTTAGACCCTTAGCTACCCTTTGAGCTTTTAACGAAGAGTCTGATCAGACTGGGCGGGTGTCCAGGCTGATCTGAGTCTGCGCTGGGCGGACGACCACATTGTTGGTTTTCTCGTGTCGTGGCTCAAATGTTTACGCAGTTTTAAAGGCATCACTGGAGTGTCTGCATACAACTGCGATAGACAAATTTAAAAGTTACCTATGATTCCCTTTTGCAATCTGACTTTGATTTGGCTAATTCCTCGTCCAAGGATCTGCTTGTTATGCCAGACAAGTAGTAAACTGAGTGCAAGGAAGCTTAAAATGGTGTTCGTTTATTAACCTGTTTTGTTGAATAAAATCATCGACATCTAGAGTATGTGTCGCGCTGTCTGTAAAGTACAAATTGTTACCTCTGTTAAGTTGATATGACCCTTCATATTATATCGGGTGGACATGCCCCGACCACAAGATAACGAGATGCTTGTGTGTGCAAGCCATTGAAAAATATAAAGCTGACTACATATATATGCTAATCTAACATGCATCGAGTTTTAAAGTCTCACCCCAAGGTTGACTGGATGGGGACTTAAACCTGCGAACCAAGTATATGTATTGGTCATGCAGTTTGTAGCCGCGGTACCACTGGTTACCGAAAGCCATATTATGTTTCGTCGGTGGCCATCAAGTCGGAAATAAGTTTAGAAATTTAGAAACGGCCACATTGTAGAAACCTTCGAGGTCATCGTCTCTCCCAGAACATTTCAAAAGTTGAAACAGACTTGGTATTTTGGTCCAATGAGGCCATTGTATATATGATTCGGATTGTGACTGTTTCTATGGTTTACGAGTTCAGACTAATGAGTGTTACTTTGGCTACTTCAGGTAGCAATAAAAGTTAAGCGGTCAGGTATTTTAATGTCATTTTCAGCCATTTTGTGAAGACTACAATGTTTGTGGCTTCCTGTCGGCGTTCCTGAACGAAAAATCCCATTCAAAATGAAGTTTTCCGTTATAGATAAAACTGGGATAAATTTATTTTGAAATTCTTTAAAGAATAAAATGCTTTCCTTTATATAGAAGAGACCCATTTTTTAAAGGATTCCGTTCGCTAAGGAAGGAAACAAGAAGCCATTAGAGTTGTCCGCCTTCGAAAACCTGCATGGGAAAATGTCCATTTTTGTAACACTGATTGGAAAAGTGTGCCCCTTTGTAAAACGGATAGAGAGAAGATGGACTTGCATCCACACACCTTTTAACAAGGAAGTATATGTACGTTTCATAATGGAAAACAATACTTTGATATGCTTTAACATTTGGACACCTAAAGCCTTTAATTTTCCATTTGGGAAAAATGCAAAATTAATTATTTCAGGTGCCCCAATACTGTAGGGTATTCTCATATGGTCAAGTTAAAAATTATGATAAACACGAGGTTCAACTTTTTCTGAAATTACGTTTCCTTAGAACATGTGTGTCAAAGACGGTTTTTTTTTTTTTTTTTTTTTTTTTTTTTTTGGCGGAAAGCATTTCGTTTTGCGAGATATTTGTGTTCACTTCTTGACTAGCTTTCATCACTGGAATAATAATTCAATTTAAAAGAACAGCTTCAAAATGATAAAATAGAATACAATGTCTTTTAAATGTTATGCCAAAATCCCAGGGGCAAGGATTTGAGATGCTAATTACCGTAAAAATGTGAAAATTGGGACACCCAAAATAATTACCGTAATTGTCCTAAAATGGAACAGTTTGGTTTTACGGTCTAGTGATAGGTCAAAAGAGACAGCTGATATGGCAAATAGCTCAAATCCTGGCCCCGATGTTATAAAACATTTTTGTGCTCAACTCAGCTGAGCATGATAATTTCTTTGCTGACAAATATGAAAATGCCAACTTATGTTGGCATTTTCATATTTATAAGCAAAGAAAATTTCATACTGCTGAGCATGAAATTTTCTCTGCTGGTAAATATGAAAATGCCAACTAATGTTGGCATTTTCATATTCATAAGCAGAGAAAATGACCTACTCAGCTAAACTTAGCTTGAAAACAACTGTACTTACGGTATCAGTAATTTGCTATTTATTAGCAGCTAAAATTTCATGCTCAGCTGAGTTGAGCATGAAAAAAGTTTTATAACCTCAGTGCCTGGTCACCGTCTCTTCACACCCTACTTCAGTGTCATTCTATCATGTTTAATTGTATCTCCTACTTTCTTGAACTAGTAGCTTCTGGTGACAATAATACTTCTTACAAAGGCTCTCATTAATCGTGATCACTTTTAATACTGGGGCCTAGAATCTATGCAAACAGTTCAGACCCGCCGGGCCGCGTACTGAGCGCAATCGGTAGGGCACCTGACTCATAAGTCAGAGGTCCTGGGTTCGAAACCCGGTCTGGTCACATACTTCCGTTTCTCTTTCCGCTGATTCAAAAAGGGCAGTTGTCAGTTACTGGCGAAAGTATGTGCACTAAGTACTGGTTACCCGCTTAGGAGGTCTAAACCTGCCCAGGAATAGTGTGGTAAGGTTACCTGACCGTCCCGACATGACCATAGATGTTTACCGTGGACGTTAAGCGCCAAATCAATCAATCAGTTCAGAGTCATATCAGAAAAGTATTACAGAGTAGTGTGATCAGAAGCAATGTGACCAAGATCAGCACTGTTGTCCATTTCGTTGCAGTTTCTGACAAATCACCATAATAAATCGTTCAAATATGAGGCCACAGTAATTGGGTACGGTATCCCAATATTTGAGGTGAGTGCTCTATGCTATTCCATCATTTCTACAAGGGGCATAATTTTTAGACTCTCTCTTTGCTTACGTGATCAAATGAAATCTTCCAAAATGGGTCTACTGTTAAATAAAATAATTTGCTCCCGTGGGAGCAAATTATTTTCTTTAAGAGTTGCCCTTAAATGAAAAAGGGAATCAAACATGAAAATGACAGAGTAGCTTCCCCTGAAAGAGATCCCTATCACCGTAATCTCACTACAGCAGTCAACAAATGAGCCACGAAACGAGAAAACCAACAAAGTGGTAGTGCGCCAAGCAAAGACTCAGATCAGCCTGGGCATCCGCCCAGACTGATCAGATTCTTCGCTGAGCGCTTAAATGGTAGCTCGGGGTCTAAGCTACCTTCATGCTGACAGCGAAGACTCTGATCAAACTGGGCGGATTTACAGGCTGATCTGAATCTTCGCTGGGCACGCAATCACTTTGTTGGTTTTCTCGTGTCGTGGCTCATATTGCTTTTGCTGACATCGCCTGTGGTAAAACACATAAAGACAATGTCTTTTGGCATGCAATTACAGGACATAATTACAGAGCAGTGATCTTCTGTTCCCTCTCAGGGCAGTATACTCAATAAGTAAAGTGTCAATTAAGAAACTGATCACTTTCTATGCTACAGCGTTTTTCTGGAAGGCGTTATTGTTTGACCAAACCAGCTTTGGGACACTTTTGTACATTTTTGTAACAGGCAGTGTCGTTCTTATTTTCATTCATCAAAGAACGCGCTCAGAATGCGTCCCTTGGTAAATAAGGGAAGCTGACTTTGACAGAATTACAAACGTCTTGATAGTGGGTTTAAAGGCAATTCGGACAGAAAAACTAAATGCTAATTTAGAGCATACATACGTATGTATGCTCTAAATTAGCATTTATGTTTATGCACATGTAAAATATAAAAACATAATGCACATCCAGAACATACGTTCTTAGCATCATATGTTTAATCGACGCTTGTACAAGTATTTATGTTCAAAAAGAAATGTAGTATGCATAATATGCGTATCTCGCTTCTGTTGAAGACTAGACAAGATTGGCAGTGCATGACTAAATCAATACATTACTTTTGACATATTTCGGCAACATATATATGATCATGTATTTCTCTGTGAAGCGTCCACGTGGTGGAGTGGATAGCACGCCCGACTTTGGACCATGGGTCGAGTCCCGCTGGGAGCGAGATTCTGTCCGAACTTAAATGGCGCTTCATTCTACAGAGCCCTTGAAAATAAACCTCAGTCGGCCCTGGTATGACTGAAATACTGTTGAAAAGGACATGAAACCGCCAAGTGATCCATCATTCCATCTTCCAGATATGAATGAAGTGTTGTTACCGCCCAAGTCATCCACCATCCATTATTTCATCGTCATTTCAGGTAATTTTAGCAATTTTTTGGCAACATATAACGACTTGCCATCTATTGTACTGTATTTTTTTTCCATAACAGATAACAATGCTCCACCATCCTTGACTTTATCGGCAACAAGATTATGTCACTCTTTTAAAGACATTTTCTAATTGAACAAAAACATTGCAGAAAAAATGTACTAGTATGTTACAATCTGTTTTATATTGTTTCCTCAGTTTACAGATAATTTTAAAAAGTCGCCAAAGCAATGAAATTAATTGCAAAATATTTCATACTGATGCAGAAAATGACAATCAATAGTCATAGATAAGGCTAAGCTTAATTATTTCATCTTTATTTGAAGTGATAATATTCCAAGAAAGTTCAATAATTAAGTTATTCTGACATCTGGAAAGTGCATCAGTTGTACGCTTGTCTTGTCTTTTGAGAGATTAATTATCGATGGCTTTATCCACAACAAACAAAAAATGAAAAAAAAGAAAAGAATATTGAGTCACCAACAAAGTGGCATGTGCGTCCAGCGAAGACTCAGATCAGTTTGGGCATTCTTAAACCCTTGAAGCGCAAGGCGAAGACTGATCAGACTGGGTGGATGTCCAGGCTGATCTGATGCTTCGCTTGGTGTACATGCTACTTTGTTTGTTTTGTCGTGTAGCGGCTCAAATTTAATGTTTTATTATCAACAATTTTACTGTTTATGTGAATGGATACCATTTAGAAAAAGAGACTCTATCATTTCCACTTTTGCCCCCCCCCCCGCCTTCCCTTTCAACAGGGGTCAAATTTTTAAAACAAGAATGTTCCCCCCTGGGAGAAATAGAACTCCTTCCGAACAGGTTTCATAGCCCAGTGAAGCGCACAGTTCCCACAGTATCAAAGTTGTTCCCGCCTTTCAAAAAGTGGTGAGAACACAAGGAGGTAGACCCATACATCTTAAGGAGAAATAAAGTAACTGCGCAAGATTCAAACAACCATTTTTAATCCTTATCGCCTGTCAATCACAGTATTGACTATAGTTGAAGCACATCCCTATAAAAAGTGGCAAAGTTAGACACTGACAAAGTTAGACACATACATGCCAGTGCACGATTACTTAATCACCTGTTCTCAGAGTAGGCGCGCAATAAAATTATAAAAACGTGAAATTATTTTTTTGAAAGAAATGCAAATATTCTTTATTTCATGCATCATAATATATCTCAAGAACCTTGTCAAAATATCTGCATTCGGAGAGGATTCTTTAGTCAACTTCCAGCCTCTCCAAAGGCCAGGGGGGTACACTAAATGAGTAACTTAAGGTGCTACCCTTTCGTTAGTAAAACTGCAAATAATGTACATGAGATACTGTTGAAAGTAATGTCTGTGAAACATTTTAGCACATAAAATTGTTGTGCATAATAAACCAGAGGATATCATTTATCTAACAAACCACAAACTATTAGAATCTTAAGAAGTGCAGTACTCATGCACTAGTTGTTTCCAAACAGGCTTAAAGCACTGACTTCTTTTTTCGTCAGAACAAAAAGAAAGATGCTCTTGTGAATATTTTCATATCAACGGGTTGCAGTATCAATGCATGTAAAATTACCAAGGAAAGAAATAAGATGAGTAAAAAAGTAACAGCTGTAGAATAAATTTACTTGAGTAACGTAGCTTACATAATAAGTAAGTATAGCAAGCAAATAAAAGATATAAAAATCTAAACGCCAGTAACATTAAAAATGTATTTTTTTCTTACTGAGAATAGTATCACTTGTTATCAACAATTTTTAAAACTGCTTTACCAATTTCATTCACTCAAAACCATAAAAAGTATATCACAGGAAGGTAACTAGTACTGATTCGTATACTGACAGACGCATATATCAGTGGCACTGTCAACAGCATTCGTTTATTTGCAAAAGTTACAGATACACATTTTAGTGACTTTGTATCATATTTTACTTTCTAATTTTTTACCAATTATACTACAATCTTGTATACTACAAGACTACAGTGAATCTGTAGGGTACGCTATCAAATTATATGAACAAGCCTGCCGTAATTTTCAGGTGATCCAACCACTATTCTCTGTTTTGACGCTTAACTTTTAATTCATATGCATAGGTCACCATAGTTTATACCATGTATTTACATGTAAAATTGGTGAGACGTTAATAAAATTATCTTATCTTATCTTATCTTACCAAGTGTGGAAGAAACAGTTGACCTATTTGATACCTGTTCATTATAGATTGGTAACGTTACTTACAGATCAAATGACTAGGCAATAAAGAAAGTCATATGAAACACAGAATTAAATGATTCGAATATAATTATTTGTTTGAGAAAATTTGAAGTTTCTGTTGAAAAGATTTTATATTCAATGCCATTGAAAATTGTCAGAACATTGCCATGCGCAGATACCAGTGACGTGATAGATATGTTACCATAGTACCTGTGGAATAACTCAATGCTGTGCGTCTGCTAGGATACTGGTATTTTATTATGGTATTTGCTATGGTAACAGATTTATGATGTCATTGGTATCGGAACATGGCAAACAGGGTTTGCCATGCTCCGCCAACTTTTCAATTACTTCAAACTAAAATTCTTTTAACAGAAACTTCAGATTTTCTCAATCAGATAATTACTTTCAAGTCAGTTTTTCCTTTGACTTTACGGACGGACGGTAGCCCTTACTGCGACCATGGATACATTCCACTGAGATGCGGAGGAAACACGTAACGAGAATGGATAATCACCCACAAATGACCTTAAGGACGCGGCCAAGATCACCAAAATTTAAGTCGGTCTTAAGTTTGTCACGATGATACAGCTATGCAAGTATAAACCTATTATGTGGTTTAAGTGATATCGTGGGTACAAGACATTGTCACGCCGACGCAGACAAAGAAAAAAGTAACAGCGTAAGAGCTCCTGTGACCTTGAAAATAGGGTAAAAGTCAACAAAACCTAATCAGCTTTTTGGCTTGTACCAATGACGTATATTCAAGAAATGCCAAGAATGCCGACAAGGGCAGACAGACAGATAGATCCATCCATCCAGATAGATAGATAGATTAGATTAGATTAGATTAGATAGATAGATAGATAGATAGATAGATAGATAGATAGATAGATAGATAGATAGATAGATAGATAGATAGATAGATAGATAGATAGATAGATAGATAGATAGATAGATAGATAGATAGATAGATAGATAGATAGATAGATAGATAGATAGATAGATAGATAGATAGATAGATAGATAGATAGATAGATAGATAGATAGATAGATAGATAGATAGATAGATAGATAGATAGATAGATAGATAGATAGATAGATAGATAGATAGATAGATAGATAGATAGATAGATAGATAGATAGATAGATAGATAGATAGATAGATAGATAGATAGATAGATAGATAGATAGATAGATAGATAGATAGATAGATAGATAGATAGATAGATAGATAGATAGATAGATAGATAGATAGATAGATAGATAGATAGATAGATAGATAGATAGATAGATAGATAGATAGATAGATAGATAGATAGATAGATAGATAGATAGATAGATAGATAGATAGATAGATAGATAGATAGATAGATAGATAGATAGATAGATAGATAGATAGATAGATAGATAGATAGATAGATAGATAGATAGATAGATAGATAGATAGATAGATAGATAGATAGATAGATAGATTAGATAGATAGATAGATAGATAGATATTGTCATGCCGACACAGAGGCTGACACCAACATGATCCGCACTGCAAAAATACATCCCGGTCCCCGCCCCCTCCCCCACGCACCCCCACACCTTTGCTTAAGGAACATAATGAGAAAAGTGAGAAACGTATACCTCTGAGAAGCAGTTGATAAGCTATGTAACCATGAATAACTGTCCTACTTTATTTTGACGTTGTCTTCTTTCATTCTCTGATGTGTGGAAATCGGAGCAATTCAAGTGTATCTTCATTAAGGTGTATGGGTACACCTTCAAGTTTTCCGCCACTGTCAGGAAGGGAAACAACCTTTGTGGCATCCTGTTTGTTTCCCCCGGACGAGAGATCTGTATCCGCATGGAGTCTTCTCCCTCAGAAAATAATTTGCTCAAAGGAGCAAATTCTTTTAAGAGTCGAACCTTATTAGTAGCTATTCTCTTATATGATAGAGTTTGCTCGTAGGGAAGTAAATGTTTTGAATTAAGTATTGAGAAAAAAGGTCAAAATGAAGATGCTTACTGATTTTACCTGAACGTGTACCCATTCCCTCAATTTATAACCGCACATAAAGTCAACAGGTTATTCTATGTTTTCAATGTTGAATAACTATCACTGCATATTAAGCTGGTGCCGGACCGGCTTGGCTTTCGTAAGCTCGCGATTTGGTCTTATTTCTTATGGAGTTAGCATGTCTGCACATATAACATAATCATACGAAGTTTTCATACAAAGTTATTTTTTTTACTTATCTAAACTAGGGTGTAACAATAATGGGAATCAGAAATCGACAATTAGCAGACGACACAACTGTGTAAACCGGAAGTAGCTTTATTTTTTATTTGGCATATCTTCAACAGCAGTTCTGGAACAAGGGCAAACTACAAATAACGTAGCTTACATAACGTAGCTTACATCATACGATATAACTATGCATACTTCAATAAACGAAATATACTATGCACACTAAATATAGCAATTTTCTGTATGTATCAGACCCACCATTTACGGATTTAATTGTCACTTTACTGCATAAAGATACAAAGGCCGATCATTCGAGAGTGGTTGGCAGGTAAAAGGTTCAGGATGGTTCAATTGTAGCGTTTGAACTACCGTGACGTCAGTTTTTATAGCCATTGTATCTGAAGTACATATTTGATCATGTACAAAAGCCAAAACCATAATGAGGCGGCTGGTTTGCTGCTAAAATAAAGGAAAACGCTCTAAAACATTTGATTATGCTACGCGTATGAGGTTTACAAAGTTCGGAAATTCGACGTTTTCCCTTGTTTTTACGTCATCATCTTAAAAAGTTGTTTCTAATCGCTATTTCTTGGATTCCTTTCGAGTGTTTGATTGTTTGGTATCTACCAATATGATAACGTAAACAATTCAGAAAGAAAATTCTTCCCGGTTACTGAGCATAAGTCAAAAGTCTCAGACTAACGTCATCATTTTCTCACAGTTACGCTACACTCCAATGAAGAAACTTCACAGTTCAATTAATCATGGTGTGACCTTTAGTTTTAGCCTATTGGTTTTTCTCATGTTTTGATTCTGCATTGAACCGAAGCACCCGTGAATCATTGCAAATTGGACCGAATTATAATGTTTTAACGTCAATGGCGCATGCTAAGCTTCGTCAGTTTTAAGCTTAACCATATTTTTACACATTCAATAGCTTTGACAGGAAAACTGGGCATGAAAATAATAAGAAAGACCATACAAAAAAGCACATGCTTGCCATTTTTATGTTGCTTTTCAATGGGTGCGAATTTCGGCGAATGACCCCTTCCGTGCTTTCACCTAATAACGGTTTTAAAGATGGCTTTTGTAATTCCATGGTATCTTAAGCCCCAAATACAGTTCCCTTCGATGCATTTTCATTTCGCTCAATGTTGCACTTCAGTAATTAGTTAAATTGCAAAATACAAAAATTTGCTAAATATATTTTGCTTAGTAAAGCAAGTCGAAAGTTTTTGTTAGTTTTGCACTACTCTTGTAAGCATATCGATCGCAAAAAAACTAACATTCCTCCTTTTTCTGTAGATTTTTCACAATTGCGATAACGTAGCTTACATCCTTATCCATTCTGTTAAACGTGTAGTTTTCAGAGAAAAAATGCTTCAAGTTATAAGCAGTCAATGCATCTATATAGGCGCTATCGAATTTGACAAACATAAATGCTTATTTTAAAGATTTACTTGGAAGCGAAACACTTGCTTATTGCTTGCTAACGATTCAGTATCATGCGGGTAACGTAGCTTACATACATTTTGGCGACACTGCATATGAAAAAAAATCTTTCCATAGGGAGGTGTGATTTATAAAATGGTATTTTAGGTTTGCCTATTTACATATTCTGTTCACTTCAGAAGCATACTCTTATTACATTTTACATATATTTTGCGGGAAAATGGGATGCAATGGTTTGTACCATACAGAAAGACATGTGTTTTATGCCAGTTTTAGCCTGTTCAAACATCGAGAATGGAAAAACTTGTGAATGTGATGCTTTAATTCACAACTGAAAATGAAAAACACATCTTTGAGCTGGAATGGAAGTATGTTTAAGCCCTGTGAAATGTTTTTGATAAGTGTTTAGACTATAAGACACCGAATATTAAGACTTGTTTGTCTATTCTGAGAACAGGTGTAATATGGAAAATAAATGAGCCGCGACACGAGAAAAACAACATAGAGGTTGTGCACCCAGCGCTGACTCAGATCAGCCTGGGCATCCGCACAGTCAGATCAGGCTTAAAGTGTAGCTAAGGGTCTAAGCTACATCTATGCGGACAACGAAGACTCTAATCAGACTGGGCGGATGCCCAGGTTGGTCTGAGTCTGCGCTGGGCGCACAACCACTTTGTCGATTTCCTCGTGTGACGGCTCACATGTATTCATAAATTTCTACACTTAAATTGCAATGAGTTCTCCCTGGGCCCAGGTTCACAATCACACCTTAAGAGATTAGGAACACCTTAAAGTAAGATTTTACCTTTAAGTGCTTAAAAGTGAATCTTTACAACACCTTAGCGCTAAGGTATTCCTTAAATTAAGGAAAAAACTTAAATCTTAAAGGTTGGTCTGAGTCTGCGCTGGGCGCACAACTACTGAGCTCGATGAGTTTATATGCTTTACTATAATGTCTCACTGATGATGCAGGAGGTCCCTTCGTGAGACTGAGGTTGCGCCAGTGAGAGGAGTTTAAGCGCTCACTAGTTTATGCTGTCATTCAACGCAAGGCAGAAACTACGGGTGTGAATCCCCATTGTGGTATCTCAAGCATATTGGTCACTTGTATTGGTCACTTTGTTTCTGTTTGTTGTGTGGTTTAAAATAGTACACAAGGCAAAAACAGACGTGTTTTTTTGTGCTTTAATGCCTATGTGTGTTGTGTAGTACATACATGTACAGGGGCGTAACTAGGGGCAATTTCATAATACGCACAACCATGTTTTATTCTCTACTTCTTGAAGGGAAAGCTAGTATTTCAGCCACTTTGGTAATTGGTATTGAAATCTTGTCTAATTTATAAATATTCAGCATGCAAATGTGCAGGTGCGTTTTGAAATTTTGTCAATTTTGACAAAATTTCAATACGCACTTGCGTATTTGCCGTATAGGTAGCTACGCCCTTGATGTATAAAGTTCCTAATAGTTTGACTGAGTATGTCTTTTGTCGAAGATGCACTGCTCCGTTTACCGTTTGTGACTCTATAATTGCGGGCCTTATTTGAGCCGCGACACGACAAAACCAACAATGTGGTTGTGCGCCCAGTGAAGACTCAGATCAGCCAGGACATCCAACCAGTCCAAATAGACTCTTCGCTAAAAGCTGAAAGGGTAGCTGAGGGTCTCAGCTACCTTCATGCGGCCAGCGAAGACTCTGATCAGACTGGGCGGATGCCCAGGCTGATCTGAGTCTGCGCTGTCCGCACAACCACATTGTTGGTTTTGTCGTGTCGCGGCTCATTTGTCTTTCGGAGCCTACTCTCTTGGTGAGTCACTTCAGCAGCTGTTTGTTTAGTATAACTTTTTTCTTACAAGCTGCCTAAGTATAAAAATTAGGTGTACATACCCAAAAGCATATCTTATAGCTAAAAACTGACTTGCAGCATATTGCATGACTTCTAGCTCTTGTCTATTATTATTATTTATCAGCAACAGAGGCTGGATGTAAAAAATCTTTTTGCGTAATGATTTACAATTTGATACAGGTCCCTTAGTTCAACGAAGTTATGCGCATTGTGTTACAATTTTCCGACACTGCTATCCTTTTCAATAATACATACATGTACAAATTTCAATTTCTAAATATCATTTTAATGCATTATGCATATAATTCTGAAACAAATGGAGCAAACTCTAACAACCGCTTCTAATTTTGTTTTTTGTTGTTGTTGTTTTTTTTTAAACTATTTTAGTTACGGTGGCGGCGGCTATCTTGGATAGTCAATTCGCGAAAAAGAAAAAAAAAAAGAAAGAAAAAAAGATAATAATAGAAAACAACAGCTTCATGCAAGGTTCTTCGTGGTAAAATTTTAACTGGTCAATATGCATCCAGTGGCGCTTAGGATTTTTTGAAGAAAAAAATATTTTCCAAGGTTCAGAGCATGTGAGTGAATTTGAAAGAAAAAACAAGACAAATCTGATTATGAGAAAATGTATGAGTGGATCCGGTGAGTACAATAAGCAACATTTCTCTTTCATTTAAGCAAAAACTTAAAAAAGCTGCTGCTGGAGTGAGTGAACAAGAGAGAAGGCTGGGTTGTACATGTACTTTGTTATTGTGGGTTTTTTTTTCTGCTGTTTGCAATCATAAACGTTCCTTTCTATAGCTACAACATTTTCTTCGAATGTTACCAAGGAGTAACAATGAACCGATATTAGGTTTAATCAGGAATGACATGAAAACAACTACAATTGTATCAATCCTGTGTAAAACAGAAATGCTAAAACTGAACACATAATAAGCAGTATAGTTGGCCTCTTGAACACACAGCCGCAACCGTTGGCTTTATTTGCCTTCCTCATAGTTAGAAAGACAACTTCTTTCGAAAATACCGGTGGCAATTTTGGTTCAAAACTTGGAGCTGATAATGAGACAATAGCTGAATCAGTCTCGTCACTTTCAAACCGTAACGTCCCAAACCTTTTAAATGATTCCCAAATTCCTGTTCCCTCTGCATAGAACTCATCTTTATTTGTCTTGGGATACAACAAAAATATTCCATACCCATAGTGCATTGCCATTGCATTAGATGTTCCGTTCCAAGAGATGTTTAAAGCGCCATATGCTCTGTTTGTATAAACGCCAACATACTTGTCTAAGGGTCTATTCGCAGTGAGATTTTTACGCTGCTCTGTTGGTTGCCTATTAGTATCTTTGGTCGTCCACGGTTGTGGAAATGTACAAAGGGTAGTGGTATTTAGCCATGGTTTGTAGCCTAGCAACAGATCCGAAATGTACAGGTGAATGTTGGTACGGAAAAGTATGCTCGGGTCGTCTCCAGTAAGAGCCACGAATATACCAATGTCGTATTTGGAGATTAGTGTCACCAAGGCTCTGTAGCCAAAGGTGGAACCGGAGTGGCTAATGACAGGATAACCTACAAAGACAAAACATCGTACAAAAATAAACAAATAAAATGAATAATGAATAAAAAAAGACACCAAAAATAATACCCGCATTGTCCTAAAATGGAACAGTTTGGTTTTACAATGTAGTAATGCTCCTAAAAAGATGCAGATGGAATGGCAAACAATGTAGGCCCTGATCAGACTGATCTGGGTCTATCCTATTTGCACAGAATAACTGTCCCAATACGTAGAGCTTTTTTACGGTATATTTGAATTGCAACCCTGTCTTTAATCAACGTTTCGTCTTCCATTGTGACATTCTATTCTAGATATAGAAAGAGCATCAGCCTTTAATGTCTTTTTTATTCAATATATCATCAAATTTAGTCCACAGCCAGCATTTAATCCTTTACCTGAGGTACAATTGCTCGCTTCAAAAGGTACACTTTCAGTTCAGTTCAGTTCAGTTCAATTCTCTTATCGACGTCACCCAAGTGGCTCAACGGTACGTAACCATAGTTGCACACACTTGGCGCCGTGTGTCCGTCCAATGGTACACTTTCAGGAGAAGCAACTTTCAGTTATACTCATTTACGCCACATTTTCAATGGGGGTAAACTTTTAAAGGTAAGAATTTGCTCCTCTTACAGCACATTCTTTCTTTTAAACTTAGAAAGTCTATGCTTTTTATAGAAAGCAGCAAACATGACCACAGAAAAAATACACCATACCTTTACCTTGAGGTGACCATAGCGGCGGCTCTGTTGTAAGAGAGACAACTCGGTTTTGGAGCATAACACTTTGTGACTGCAGTTACTGGCATGCATTATTGGCTTCAAAAAGACCCTTTTTAAACATAGCATAAAAGATTTACCTCTATAGTGACCTAGTTTCCAGCCCAGTCCGTAGTTACTGAAGGACAAGGTCACAGGCGTGATAGGTTTTGAATAGAACTTCTTGGCGTAGGATGATGACAAGCTATTCTGTGACCTAAACATTTCAATCAGTGACTTGGCCTTCACAACCTGCTGCTCATTTCTGTTTCTGCCTTCGTTCAAGTGAAACATCATCCAGTTGGCCATATCTAGAGCGTTTGATAGCACACACCCAGAGCCACAGAGTAATCCCCAACGTCTAATAGACGGTAGAAAATAATATGTTCTATGAGCATATTTTTTAGCTCACCTGAGCCAGCGGCTCCGGGGGAGCTTATAGGATGGTAAGGCTCCGGCGTCCGTCGTCCGTCCGTCGTACGTCGTCCGTCGTACGTCGTCCGTCCACACTTTCAAACAACTTCTCCTCTAAAACCGCTTGGCCAATTGCAACCAAATTTCATATGTAGCCTCCTGGGACCTTAGGAACGAAAAGTTGTTCAAACGGTCCTGGTCACATGACCAACATGGCCGCCATGCCCATATATGGTAAAAACCTGAAAAAATCTTCTTCTCCAGAACCAATAGGGCGATGGCCTTGAAACTTGGTATGTAGCATCGAGTATACGAGTACTACCAAGATTGTTCAAATTATGACCTTGGGTTGACCTTGACCTTTTTTACGGTAAGGTCAAATTTGCTTCCTTATGCTTTTATATGGCAAAATGCTGCAACATGAGATATCTTGGAAACTGTTGAATATTTTGGCCTAAAAATTGGTACATACAGTCATCTTAATGACTACATGAAGATTTATGAGTTCAAGAGGTCAAGGTCATTCTTTGACCTTTGACCCAGAACTCTCATATTTTGACAATATCAAACAATCTCCTCAAAAACAACTAGGCCAATTGTAATTAAATTGCATATAGATCCTCCAGGGGTTCAGGGAATGAAAATTTGTTCATACGGTCTAGGTCACATGACCAACATGGCCACCACGCCCATATATGGTAAAAACCTTTAAAAATCTTCTTCTCCAGAACCAGTAGACCGATGGCCTTGAAACTCGGTATGTAGCATTGAGTACTCAAGTACTATCAAGATTGTTCAAATTATGACCCTGGGTTGACCTTGCCCTTTTTTACGGCAAGGTCAAATATCGGAAAATGCTAGCACATGAGATTTCATGGTAAGTTTTGAAGATTTTGGCCTAAAAATTGGTATATACAATCATCTGAATGAGTACATGAAGATATGTGAGTACAAGAGGTCAAGGTCATTCTTTGACCTTTGACCCAGAAATTTCAAATTTGACAATTTCAAAGAATCTGCTCTAAAACCACTAAGCCAATTGAAACCAAATTTCATACAGAGCCTCGAGGGGTTGAGGGAATAAAAAAATTTTCTAACACTCCTGGACACATGACCAACATGGCCGCCATGCCCATATATGGTAAATACCTTTATAAATCTTCTTCTCCAGAACCAATTGACCGATGGCCTTGAGACTTTGTATGTAGCATTGGGTACTTGAGTACTATCAAGATTGTTCAAATTATGACCTTGTGTTGACCTTGACCTTTTACAGCAAGGTCAAATATGAGAAAATGGTAGAACATATGATTTCATGGAAAGTTTTGAAGATTTTGGCCTAAAAAATTGGTATATACAGTTGTCTTAATGAGTTCATGAAGAATTATGAGTACAAGAGGTCAAGGTCATTTTTTTACCTTTGATCCAGATCGCTCATATTTTGACATTTTCAGCCATTTCCTCAAAAGCCAAAGGGCCAATTGTGAACACATTTCATATAGAGCCTCCAGGGGTTGATTGAATGAAAAATTTGTTCAAACGGTCCAGGTCACATGACCAACATGGCCGCCATTACCACTTATGGTATAAATCTTTAATATTTTTCTTCTCCAGAACCAATCCACCTATGGCCTTGAAACTTGGTAAATAGCATGGAGTACTAGAGTACCACCAAGACTGTTCAAATGGTGACCTTGGGTTTACCTTGACCTTTTTTGCGGCATGGTCAAATATGGGAAAATGCTAGAACATAAGATTTCATGGAAAGTTTTGAAGATTTTGGCCTAAAAATGGTATATATGGTTGTCTTAATGAGTACATGAAGATTTATGAGTACAAGTGGTAATGGTCATTCTTTGACTTTTGACCCAAAACTCATATTTTGACAATTTCAGACATGTTAAGTAAAAGCCAGCTTGCCAATTGTTCAGGTGAGCGATTCAGGGCCTCATGGCCCTCTTGTTTAGTATTAGGTGAACAAGTCTACATAAGACCTGTTAAAGATTAAAAAAACTAAATTCATAACTTGAGCATGGACACGATAAATCAACAAAGTGGCATGGTCGTCCAGCGAAGACTCGCATCAGCCTGGGCATCCGCCCAGTCTAATCAGAGACTTCGCTGTCCGCATGGAGCTAGCTCAGACTCTTAGCTACCCTATAAGCGCAAAGCAAAGACTCTGATCAGACTGGGCGAATGCCCAGGCTGATCTGAGTCTTCGCTGGGCGCATATGCCACTTTGTTACTTTGTTAGTTTTGTCGTGACGCGGCTCCGTTATCGTTATTGTTCCTTAAAATTCAATAGTTTGTTTTTGTATGCAGTAATACGTCTTAAAAGATGCAGATGGAATGGCAAACAGTGTAGACTCTACGCTGTTAACCATTTAGAATAAAATGCATTAAAATAACGATTTAGATGTTTGTTTTACACGATAATTCGTGCATAGTTTTGCTTTCGTGTTTGCTAGTTTTTACTATTAAAATGCATAGCACATCTTATTAAACATCTAACTCTTAACATGTATGTGGTGTACAAAATAGTTTGGCATATATTGGCTTTAAACTTTCATAAGGTAACAAATAAAAAGAGCCGCGACACGACAAAACCAACAAAGTGACATATGCGCCCAGCGAAGACTCAGATCAGCCTGGGGCTCAGCAGAAACTCTGATTAGACTGGGCAGATGCCAAAGCTGATAGGAGTCCTAACTTGACGCACATGCCATTTTGTTTTGTCGTGTCGAGGCTCAAATACCTGCTGAGTTCAAAGTCCACAGGAATCAACTGTCCGTCGACATCAGCGTAACCTTGAGCAAGGTCAAGTTCATCCGGTTTTGCAATGGTAACAAACGTCGTTGAATTCATACCGAGAGGATCGAGGATTTCAGATTGCACTAGGTCCTCCCAGGATTTACCTCCTAGCACTTCACCTATATAGGTCGCCAATCCATACATTAAATTGCTGTAGAAATACGAATTTCTGAATTCACCTGTTGGTTTAAGAAACCTCAGCCTCCTGAAATATACGTTACTAAATCAGTTGATTTTAACAGTATTTAACAGTATTTCGCTAATGAGTAGAAAAACAACTGGCGTTTTTATGTACTTTCTAGGATAATTACTTGAGAAGGCTGTAAGTTTCTTGGCTAAGGATTTTTTTACAAGATACAGTATTTGAATAAGAGCTTCGAAAACTACACTGCATCATGCATTATTTAACCCATTAATGCCCAGAGGACTCTTCTAATTTTATAGATTGGATGAGTTCATTTGTCATTAAAGGGGTGTCAGGTTTAGTTTATTTTTAGAATTTTTGTTTTAATTTGAAGAGACGAAGAGAAATATCCATGTGTCTTATCCAAAAAGTATAGACCCTGATTGGACGCCGCGTTTTCCGGCGTCTGATCTGGGTCTGCACAGTTTGCCTATGTCCCATTTTTTGGGAGGCTAATCATTAATGGGTTAAGAAATCTGTACTGAACCGAGCTTTACTCGGCTAATGACTTGCAACATGCAATATTATAAGACAACTGTAGTTGCGTCACCAGTATACAGATTCACTTGCTTGCTTATTGCTTGAGAAAACTGTACTTTATTAATAAAATTACTTCAGAAAGCCACGTATAGCTTAGAGGCTATGAAGAGAAATCTTCGCAATTAAGAACCTGGAGCGAGCGGAGGGTTCTTAATAGCGGAGATTTCTCTTCGTAGCCTCTAACCGGCTTAGTGTTAATCTGATCGTGGTTTTCAGGTCTTCGGTAGATTTGATGGTGAAGACGGTCTTCATGAATAAGTGACCAGTCTACACAAATAAATCTTAAGAAAATTTGAAATTTCCAATGATCTGACTGGATTATTATCTGGAACAAATACTAAAATTCACTTGGATAACGCACTATACTCGTATTCGGCTACTGACTTCATACGAGATCTCATAAACTAGTCGCTTCACTAATATCTTCACAGAAAGCTGCGCAATTAAGAAATTAACTGATTACCTGGTTAGTTAATTGAGAAAAATTATACAGTCGCCTTGGTTATATAACTAAAATAAACTGTACTTTACTTGGCTAATGATTTCCGGGTAAGTGTGTCATCAAGCCTTATATTGTTGTTCGCCGGAATTCCCATTCTGTGAGCCAAGAGGTCTTCTATGGTAGCGTGCTTTGTACGAAGTTCGTCATAAAATATTCTATCATCATTGAGGATACTCGCTACAGTGCTGGACAAAGAGATACTGAAAACAGAATGGATTCAGATCAAATGCGTTAACTTAAAGGTGAATGAGTACACTTTAAGGAAGAGTTACTCTGTCATTTTGTTTTCCCTCCCTTTTCAATCGAGCGTCCACTCTTGATACCCCCATTCCACTGGATGACGCTTTGACTGCGCCCTTGGCGATCATGGCGCTTCTTCAAAGTTTTCGAAATCGCCGCAGAAGCGTAGGCATTTGCCAAACCTTGGAACTTGTGCGCTTCCAGTACGCTGCCAGTGACGTAACGTCAGATGTTGGTGACAATTTTATTTTCAAGCCATCATTATAATTTTCCCCTCATACCAGTACAGTATTTCTAACGGACGAGCAAACGTAATAAATTTTATACTATTTAAAAGGTTATTAATTGAACATTTGGATGATAAAAAGAAAAATTTTCATTTATGAGACATAAAAATAAATACGCCGTTTTGAATGCCAAACAACGTCAGGTTTTACGCGGTAAGACGTTGCAACGCACTCGCAGTGCAACCTAGTTATTTTAGTTTAAATTGGAAACCAGAGCTAAAAAACAGCCAAAATTTTCACCATCGATGCGAGTGGCGTAACGTAAACTCACATTGGAACGCCAACAAGTTAAGCCTTTCCGTCTGGAAGAAAACTTAAGATTTAGCGATTCGAGAAAAGGGTAACTACAAACTTCAGATTTTTGCACTAAAAAGCGGCACCCTACGAAAAATCAAGAGACCATTAAAGAACAATACGAAGCAGAAGTGAGTAGAAAATTTACTGGCATATAATACCTTTTCTGCATTTTTGAATTGTGAAATCAGACTTCGACGTGTGTAATCCGATTTAAAGAAATACCAAATTTCCCAAATCTAGCAATTTTGTCCGCAACGCCAGATTTCTTTATTTTGCATACAGGGTGGTA
Organism: Ctena decussata; assembly: GCA_963989385.1. Classification (NCBI taxonomy): domain Eukaryota; kingdom Metazoa; phylum Mollusca; class Bivalvia; order Lucinida; family Lucinidae; genus Ctena; species Ctena decussata. The sequence goes on from OZ022509.1 coordinate 78,482,612, forward strand.
TTTTCTGAGCATAAAAATCATATCAAACTTGAATATAAAGTAAATATAAATTAGGCGGGCATGAAATACCTATTCCGAATAGTTCTTTCCTATGCATGCTTTTGGAATTTATTTCAGAGAGCCGATGTAAAATACAAATAAGCAAATCTAGCGGTTTTGTCCGCAACTGTATTTTTACGTTGCTTACGTTCTACTGAATTCGAGAAAAGAATCGTAAGATGTCCCGAAAATTTATATCTTCCGAATATATTATGCTAGCAGTTGCAGTTTGCAATTAAATTCACACTTAATAAGTAGAGGCAAGCCTGTTCTAAGGGGTAACTCAAGGGACACAAAAAATGGCTGCTTAAGACAGGTGATCCCTTAATACCGGTTCATTTGCACTGTATTCTGGTTCTAGGGATCCTGAAAAGTGGCTACTAAAGGCATCTTGCACCTCAATGGAGGTGACCACATAAGCAGGTTTGACTATATTAATTTAGGAAAATATTTCAAGAAATGCGCTTTGGCCGTTGCAGTGAACTGGCAACAGAGCTCAAAATCTGACGTTTTCGGACGTTACGCTAATTGTCACCAACATCTGACGTTACGTCAGTATGTTTCTAATACGATCTCGCCACGCTAGTCATGATGCTGCCGCGATTTAGCTGCGCTTCTACCACGCTTAACGGACTTCGAGGGCGCTTCTAACATGCTGCCACTACGGCAAAGGATTTCAAGCTAAGCTTGATCTACGCTTATTACGATGCATTTGCGATCGTACTACGACCTAAGTGCCGGAGCTACGCTTTGTAATCGCTTCTAGGTAAATCGGCGTAAAATCGGGTTCCGCTGAAGTTAGCAACCAGCCTTCAAACAATATTGATAATATAAAAATTCCAGTGGCTATGATCCAGCTGGCAATCATGAACTAGTGACTTCGAAGAACTCGTCTTGTTCTTCTTGCTGTTCAGGCTCAACTTGGGCCTCTGCTCTGGCTCAGTTCAGAGAGCAAGAGCCTGCACCCCCCCCCCCGCCCCCCTGTCAGAAGAATGCAAAATCCACACCCAGGCCTGGTCAGGAGACTATTTTCCGGGCATCTTGAATGAAACGTGAGAATCGAGCTATGACACGTCGTTGAAACGCGGCGTTTTCATGCCCAGATCGCCATAAGCGCAGCGGAAACGCAGATAAAGCGCCAAGAGCGCAGCGGAAGCGTCGTGGTTGCGCTATTCATAAATAATAAAGTCGCAGCGGAAGCGGTAAGAGCGCAACGGGAGCGCAAAGAGCGTAGAAGAAGCGTAGGTGGGTCGCAGATGAATCTCACGGCGCTGTCGGCACGATCCCGCTGCGCTGGTGCTGTGTTGCTCCCGCTGCTGCTGCGTTCATGAATTTCGAGCTACGTTCTTACCACGCTTTCGTTGCGCTTTGAGTCCACGGCGCTTCCGCTACGTAAATTTTGAGCAGAGTCAAAACAAGCGCCGTGACTTGGCGATCATGCCGCTTCTGATACGCTTTCACTGCGACCTAGAAGCTTCTCTTGTGCTGCTGCCGCTTCTGCTACGATTCATGGCGCTTTGTCCAAAATTTTGGAGCGCAGTGGAAGCGCCGTACAGTGGAATGGGGATATAAATGAAATGAGTTGCTCCCTTCGGGGCAAATCATTCCCTTTATGAGTAGATTCCATAAATTTATGAAACGGTTAAGTTTGTCAGTACATCGAGCGCTCTTTGAAATTTATGCATACGGTTATGGTCTGCTTTACCAGGTGAGTTTTGAAAGTTATGCAAAACGATTATGGTCTTCTTTACATTGAGCGCTTTTGAAAATTTTGCAAACAGTTATGGTCTTTTTTACATCGAGTGCTTTTGAAATATATGCAAACGGTAATGGTCCTCTTTACTAGGTACGCTTTTGAAGTTTATGCAAACGGTTATGGTCCTTTTTACATTGAGCGCTTTTGAAATTTATGCAAACGGTTATGGTCGCCTTTACATGGAGCTCTTTTGAAATTTGTGCAAACGTTTATGGTTGTCTTTGCACGGAGCACTTTTGAAATTTATACACAACTGGAACTTAAGTCTTCAAGGCGCGCTTAGTAGTGTACTCGATTACCTGTTACCTGGAGCGAGTATTAATGTGAATGCGTTGAACGGTTATGGTCGTCTTTGCATGGAGCACTTTTAAAATTTGTGCAAACTTTTATGGTCGTCACTTTTATGGTCGTCTTTGCATGGAGCGCTTTTGAAATTTGTGCAAACTTTTATGGTCGTCTTTGCATGGAGCACTTTTGAAATTTATACAAACGGTTATGGTCGTTTTTGCATGGAGCACCTTTGAAATTTATAAAAACGGTTATAGTCGTCTATGCATGGAGCGCTTTTGAAATTTGTGCAAACTTTTATGGTCGTCTTTGCATGGAGCACTTTTGAAATTTGTACAAACGGTTATGGTCGTCTTTGCATGGTGCACCTTTGAAATTTATAAAAACGGTTATGGTCGTCTTTGCATGGAGTGCTTTTGAAATTTGTACAAACTTTTATGGTCGTCTTTGCATGGAGCACCTTCGAAATTTATGCAAACGGTTATGGTCGTCTTTGCATGGAGCGCTTTTGAAATTTGTACAAACGGTTATGGTCGTCTTTGCATGGAGCACCTTTGAAATTTGTGCAAACTTTTATGGTCGTCTTTACATGGAGCGCTTTTAAAATTTATACAAATGGTTATGGTCGTCTTTGCATGGAGCGCTTTTAAAATTTATGTAAACGGTTATGGTCGTCTTTATATTGAGAGTTTTGAAATTTATGCAAACGGTTATGGTCGTCTTTATATTGAGAGTTTTGAAATTTATGCAAACGGTTATGGTCGTCTCATTATTAGGTCATAACTTTGGACATCAAGAATCTTCTAACATATTTATTTGGATGCAGCATGTGAAAGTGTGGCACAGGCCCTATGTGTGTCTGTTTTATTATATTAAAGAGTTTAGCTATAAATCTACCAAGATTTACCATGTTCATTCAAATTCAAAAATAAAGATGCCCGCTTCTTTATTTCGCGCTCACTTTGGCGAGTCATGAATGGCATAACATTGATGGTTAGTCATAAAAGTTCTCAATGAAAGTCCTCTGGAAGCAAGGACCACATCAGAGAAACGAAAAAAGCAGACTCGCTTTGAAATGAGTGGGTTCATATGCAGCAGTGGGCTTATTGCATGATGCGTACTATAAATTCTCATATCAGTTTGCGCACCAGCTCAGTCTGATCAGAGTATTCGCTTTACACTCTTAAGAGTCTTCGTTATTCGTATAGACAATATGCAAAAAAAGAAACACTCAGATCAGACTGCGCGGATGCGCAGTCTGATCTGAGTCTTGCCTATTCGCACATACCGTACGGCAAATTTTCACTCGACACAAATCACTTACTTCATTGTGCTCTTCTCAATCAACTTTAAAATCAAAGTAGCAGCAAACGCCTTGGACAAAGATGCTATCCCAAATAAAGTTGAGTTGGTAACTGGCTCCAGCTTCTCAACCGTCTTAAATCCGTATCCTTTGGCCATAATGACCTCGTTTCCACGGACAACTGTCACTGCCAGCCCGGGGTTGTCGTGGCACTTCAGCCCGGCTTGTATAAATGAATCAATTCGCTGTTTTATTTCCGCGTCTGGAAGCACTTCAGAACTTTTGAAATTGACATCATCCCGTGTGAATGAAGGTACCACACACGCCCAGGCTATCAGTGTAATCTCCAAAGTACAGATCCTTGGTGGAATCATTTTATAAAATTTGAGATGGTGTAAACATCTGATAAATTAAGAAATTCTGTCTACATGTACATAAGAAGAATCCTTGGCCTTGAGATTTCTATCCATTCACATTAATGCATGTGCACATACAGGTAAGGTCAGGCATTATGAATATATTCAGGTAGCTAATGAACTGGTAGCTAATGAACATGCTACCTGATATATTTCATCCATTCCTTTTTTTATTTTAGGTATTTGGCAGATTTTAGACTACCGTAGACTCAAGAAAGCTACAATCTGAATTTATCTCTCGGAATTTTGCCATGAAAATGTTTATGCTAACTATCAACATGCTTCACTGTAATTGAGCCGTGACACGGAAAAATTATGCTCAACGCATATGCGAACAGCAAAAACGCAGACCAGCCTGCGCATCCGCGCAGTCTGGTCAGAGTCATTACTGTTCGTACAATCCAAGTATGTGCCCTATAAATTTATAGGCATATTGTAAGGGTTCTATATTAGACTGCAATGTTTCAAGACCGGTCTGAGCCATTGCTTAAAGAAGCTACGGTAAGCTACCTTTCTGCGAGACGCGGCTCTATGTTTATTTATATAATATGTATGTCTAATGTGCTCATGAATTGATGATAATAGAGTTGGCTCTAATCAGACTGCGTAGATGCGCAGGCTTACATGAGTTGTTTGAATCCACTCTTATAGGAGCTCCCGGAACGTCTCCGGTTCCGGTGTCCGATTACGTTTATATACGTTCCACGACAGAAGGAATTAATTTATGCCCCGGTTAGACATCTACTTCAGATACAATTAAGGTAATCCGCGCATTTGCGAGGTCTGATCAATATATTGCCTATCTTCATGAACCTTTGAATGAACATAAAGATTCTGCCCTGTCTGATAAATTGAACAGACTGGTCTGTGACTCGACGAGTCTCAAATGTGCTATCAAGGGTGACAATTTATGTCTAAGCAGAAATATCAGAATCATTTTGTCAGACAGCCATTTAGAAATGCACAAGGTAAATAGTTAACCTACCACAAGTCAAGTCAAGTCAAGTCAGTTTATTCGCTCAATCCATACAATAATGGCAACATGAGGAACAGAAATTCACACACAATGTTTACAAGACTAGGTAAAGCATAGACATTCATATATAAGCAAATTAGATACAAACACAAACAACAAGAATACAAAAGCATTGACTACCAGGTAAGTATTGCATATACGAAAAGTCTACTTTGGTTGATTTGATGTTTAACGTCCACGGCAAACAACTAAGGTCATGTCGGGACGGTCAGTTAACCTAACAACACCATTCCTGGGCAGGCTTAGACCTCCTAAGCGGTTAACCAGTACTAAGTGCACATACTTTCGCCAGTAACTGACAACTGCCCTTCTTGAATCAGCGGAAGGAGAAACGAAAGTATGTGGCCAGACCGGGATTCGAACCCAGGACCTCTGACTTACGAGTCAGGTGCCCTACCGATTGCGCTACCCGGTCCGGCAAAAGTCTACTCATATTTAAATTAGCAAACAGTTTATAACAAAGGAGAGTACCTATAAAGTTCTAAAAATAGCTTTTACAAAAAGACACAATTTTCTGAGAACGCCTATATTTTTACAGTTCATTAATATTCGTAATTTATAAGTATTTGGGCCTGAACAAAAATATGAAGAAAGATATTGTTTCCTTAAATTATGTAACCGTCTACAGGAAAGAAGATAGTGATATTCGTCACCTAAATCATTATTACAGAGATGGCATTTTCTTATTTCTCTAGGAATTCTTTTCCAACGCCCTGTTTCAATGGGTAATTTGTGGTTTCGCGTTCTTATCATAAGCAAAAATTTTCTATATTTAGAAGCGACTTTTGAAAGATAATCTTCTTATCCAAATTCTGTTTTAAAAATTCTGTAAATATAACAAGATGTATTGTTTTGACAGTCATTTTCCCATTCGTTATATATAAATCTGAAAGTTTTCGTTTTGTAGCATTGATTAACCAAGTTTTATTTAGAAAAGTTTGATTGAGCCAAAATCCACTAAAACCACAATTAAACTCCGTTCATTAATTCTGAAACTGGGTTTTTCGCTGCTCATACTTTTATAATCTAATCAATCCACGTAAGACTATGCATAGTGATAAAGCTCGACTTCCGCCGATTTCTCATTAAGGTCTCATGTATCTTAGCCTGGCGCCTGATGCTGCAGTTATGTGCACGAAACAGCAAATTTCAAAAACCTGTCCGCAAACTAAGACCATTTGATGAAAATTGACAGCCTAAAGTCATACATATTCAGATACATTCCACGTGGGTATCACGCTGGTCATTTGGGTAATAACTGTAGTACCCAGTCTGCCAACCTAGTCTCTAGACACACCCTACAGCTTCCCCCGCCGACCCACCCCCTCTTCTTTTCAACAAACTAGTCCCTCGATTATTCTACCACTCCGACCTCTACCCTGCGGCACGAACATATATATATGCAAGAAGACCTTTATGGAAGGAAGAAAAAAATAAATAAATAAATATTTGCAGGGATGTTTATAGGCCTGAAGTTCGCTTCTGAGTCGGATGATACAACTGTCCCGTTGTTTATATGTAGATCTATACTACTTTTGATAGTTTCCTGAGAAAGTATGACACAAACAAATGCAAGTATTCAAAGTAAGGTAAAGAAGCTGTATCTGATTTTTAATCCTAAAACTGAAACATGTAGCTCACGTAGTTACTTGGTATTTTTCCATTAAAGACGATTTCCTTTACTGGCTCCCGTCGAGCTATTCAAGATAAACAGAAGCGGGAAGTGAACGGGACACCACTCTTGTACATTGTATTTTTACCAATTCAAGTTTATGAAATCGAAAGTATGACTATGACTATAATGACCCAAATAATTTTTAAAACATTTTTATATGAAACACAAAACATTTTAAAACATTTTTATATAAAACTCAAGGAAGTTGTACATAATTAAACCTGGAAAATAGCGGTCATTTACAATGACGAACCTGTAGTGATAAGCTTGCAGCGATACCTCTCTACAAACTTTTTTCATACACATTTTACCATTGAAAGAGCAATGGGGCCTTTAAAAATTAGCCGAACTTTTTTTCTTATTCCTGTGATTTATGGATGGTAGCCTAATTGAGGGGAGGGGCTAAAAGTTGTGTGGGGGAGATTATTTCATTATTCTTTAGAGGGGGTGGGGGGGGGGGGTAAGAAGGAGGAATATACTGATTAAGGGGAGCTGTAATAAGTTTGAGAGATGCACGATTTGGTCCTTTTGTCCTTGTATTTCACTTTGCTTAACGCAACATTGGTAATAAATGTTTTGGAACTTAAGAACTTTATTACATACTTCGGAAAGCTGTAATATTTGCATTAAAATAACGCCAGTGAACATCATAACGTCGCACTGACGCTGATATGACGTCGTTAAGACGTTGTTTGCCGGTGACGATACGATGTTGAAACGCTGAAAACCTTGTCCAGTGTGAATTTATGCGGTGTAATCAATTTCAAATTGAGAACAAATTATCTGGATGACAAGCTTGTTGTCACGCTGACTGATTTCGCGCGCGCAGAGCATGTGTTAGAATACTAACCCCACCCGTACACGAAACTATTTATAGCCACCACTTTATATGGTATTAAAAGGCGTTTCCAACCTGTCCGATGGACTTAGTCTCGGGTTGAAAATCTGTCTTTTGCAGTTTTGTGCAGGTTAGCCCAGCATCCTACGAAGGACAGAGTCATAGGACACATTGATGAGAAATCGGCGGAAGTCGAGTTTTATCACTATGCACAGTCTTACCTGGATTGATTAGATTATAAAAGTATGAGCAGCGAAAAACCCAGTTTCAGAATTAATGAATGGAGTTTAATTAAAATATTTCGAACATTTTCAAACCACGGATGCAAAATGTAACTTCTGATTGCATTTTTTAAAAGAAGCTGCCGTCCATGCTTGTTAGTTTTGCAAAAGCTTATTGATGATGATAGGTGTAAATGCCAAGCAGAATTTTGCTTCTGAGCTCAATAAATTGGTCAGAGGTCAAATGTATGCAAAAAGTCTTATTTGGCATTTACAGATGTAGCGGGGTAGGCAAAAAAGGCAAAATAGTTCAAGCACCATCTTTTGCACACAAAAAACAACAACTTGTTTTGGTGATCTAAAAATAATGTTGGCTATCAAAAATTGCACCATTTTCAAGATGGCAGACATCTTTTAAAATGGCGGTAAATGTCGTAAAATTTGCTAAGATGCGAAAGTGCCGTCACTCCTTTAGTCTTTGAACTACCAATAAATCCACTTCAACGGCTTGAACAATTATTTTCAAAACTAATTTTTGTTAAAGCATATTTGTGAAAAAGCTATAATCTGACAGTATTTTGCCTTCTGATCGCTGCGTTTTGGCAGTTACTATTATACGTTGCCGCACCATTCTTTTGGATTTTGTCTGCTACATGTATATTGATAGCTTCTTACCCAAACAAATATTGAAATAGATACAAAGCTTATCATTGCAGAAAATGTGCTTTATGAATCTCAACTGAAAAACTTGGAAGGTTCAGGGGGAAGAGAATTAATGCTACTTACGTTACCGGGTGTTTTATAAGACAAAATGGGCTGAATACTTTCTATTCTATTCTATTCTATTCTATCCCATAACGGGGCACCACAGATGACATCGAAACGATCCCTTCCACCTTGTCCTGTTTTCAGCTGCCCTAGTTTAGCTGCCACAGTCCATTCCTGTCCACCCTTTAATATTGTCTTCCTACCTCTTCTTCTGTCTACCTCCTGTTTTCCCTTTCACTGTGCCCTGTAGAATTGTCTTTGTTGAACCAGAAGACTTGAGACATGGCCAAACCACATTAGTTTCCGTTTCTTGACCAGCGTCTGGAGTTCATCATACTCTGCAATGACTGCTTGGATCTTTCTGCGAACCTCCTCATCGGTTATATGGTCCTTGTACGAATTGTTCAGTAATCTTCATTGGCATCTGGTCTCAAAGGCCTGCGTTTATTTTCTCTAACTCTGCTGTCAAGGTCCACGATTCACAAGCATACAGACATATGGAAATGACAAGGGAGCGCATAAGTTTCACCTTTGATCCAATAGGTATGTTGTTATCTTTACAAACTGGCTTCAACTTTGTGAGAGCTGAAGTAGCTTGTGCAATCCTTGAGAGAACCTTGTGACATTTGAAGCTTGTGACAGTACCAAACTTCTGTCCTTTCACGTAGATCTTTCTCTAGATGCCATTGGTGCTATTTGGCATCAGTTTGGTCTTCTCACCACTGATCTTCACCTCCACTGATCATGGTACTTTATGCCTTTGTATCGGAAAATGCCTAAACAAAGGATTTCTTAGAAGCTTTTCAAGGTCAAAGGTATAATATTTGAATACTTTACAGCAATTAACACCAGTAAAAGAAAGTGCCATAGCTTTACATAATCAAATTCATACAACTGTATCAGAATATACACAACAGTGTTCTGTTCTATACGTAACCGAGTGTATGTTACCTTAATTTCTAAACATGAATATTTGCATAACAGAATGTATTAGGAGCAAACACTATTGTGGTATTTCCACAGTCTCGTGTGGTATCATATAAACACAGATATTCAGTCGATTGAGCTGATACCACACTCTGCCGAGTGGCTTTTTGATAAATCCAGGTAGTAGTTACAAAAGAGACCTTACAATATATAAGCTTGCGCCACAGTATTGAAAGAGGCCTTTTGTGCCCAAAATGCTAAGTTATTTTATTTATGTTTTTGTAGTAGCCTGAGCTGGAGAAGAATGCATGAAAAGGCAGACTTGGAAGAAGAGAAATTGTTGCAAATCATCTGTGGTGACGTCATGACCTGTATGGCCTATTAAAAATAGGTTGTATGGTATGTGTAGTGTATGGAAGAGTATTTGACTTTGATGAGATAATTTATGGATGGGTTCTATTGAGCAATCGATGCATGCATGCTAGTACAGGGGCTATCTCAGACATACATTCCCTTACTAACCGGCAATGTTTCCCCGTTCCTGTGTTCTCCGCAGAAACCACAGAACAGTTTAAAGCGCACAGTATCAGAAAAAAAATGTTTAAATTTGGCTCTTAATTGCTACTTGTAAAGAGTTTTAGCAATTCTTTTTCTGTCTCGTTACTCTAAATTTTGACTTGCTAGTTTAGTTCTTATCACTTTTTGTTTCATATTATTCTAGTCTGTCTATAACCCCTAAAGGGCGGGTATTACCCTGCTCGGCGGAGCTCTGGAAAGGTGCACCTATGAAGGCAAAATCTACACAACAAGACGATAACATGCGGTCTTTATCTATCCGTTGCAAGACAATGAGATGCGGTTTTTATCTATCCGTTGTGATTATCCCAATACCGGATATTGCATATGTTTGTTCTAAACACAGAAATTTCAATAAATAATTTCATTTTCTCCCCACAAAGGAAAGGAAACCCGACATAGAGAGTTAGATCTTTAGAAATATGGCTGACGGTGACTCCAGCTGCCAGTCGACTTCAAAATTTGATCTTCCAGAAGAAAAGTTTGAGTGTAAGGTTACATTGTCATATATTTCCGCGGCTTTTGTTTTGTTAGATAGACATACATACATGTGATGAACTCCCGATGACCATGTGGGAGATTTGGATTTCATTTCAGGGAGATTGAGTTCTCCATCAGGGAGACTTTTTGAAGGCAACTTCAGGGCTCGAAATTTACACTCGTCCGCTCGTATTTACGAGTAGCTGATCCGTAAGGACGAGTGGAAATTGTCACTGACTTGCCCTGCCGGACGAGTAGGTTTTTCCTCCATGAAAATTGTCTAATCATGCCGTTCAGGAAAAGCACTTTACAAATCGATCAAATTACAGCAAACAAATATTGACTGTAACGCAAAAAGCATGAAATCCCGCATCGTGTAATCTAAAAATGAAAACAGAAATGGCAAACTGTAAATAAACAGTGCGCCTGCGCATATCCAACATCGACCCGATGAGGATTCGCACCAACGCGGTTTCGCCTAAGTTGTTTGCGCTCTATAACTGCACGATTACAAATGCATAATCTTACTCAAATAGTTGTATAGGACATTATTTTCACGTCCTCTCTTGAATAAAGCAGAAAAAAATCTACTTTGCTGCAGAAATCTTTATCAACGAAACCTCTTTGGCAAAACCTGAATTGGGACGAAACCATATACCTACGGAAAGTACCGGAAATAACCGAGTGAAAATGAAACTGAAAGTAGAATACATTCGAGGGAAAAATGAGTGATATCAGACAGTTTTTAAGGACGAGTAGATTTTTGAAAGGACGAGTAAAAAATTGAAAGCACTTGCCCTGCAGGACAAGTATGTTCACAAAAAAATTTCGAGCCCTGAACTTTGATGCGTTGTTTCACGTACTTTACTCTATTTTTTTCTTATTTTAAAACAGAACATGAAATAAAGCATAGGTTGTTTAGTTTACTTTTGAGTTACTCCCCCCAGCAACTCCCCCCCCCCAAAAAAAAAAAAAAAAATCAATAAAAACAAAACCTCTTTCTTTATTATAATTATTCATTTATTATTATATTACTGTTATTGGTATCTGTCTGGCACAGAATCTAGCTTTTGCAAAAGGGTATACTTGAGATTTCATACAGATTTGCCTCCCTTGAAATTTCTATTTTCAGTTTATCTACTATCTTCTTTCATAAACAAATAAGTTTTGTTTAAAGGTATTCAGAGCTGTAAAAACTGATAAAAATGTATATAACAATGTTCAAATTCTGTTTTTGGCACAAACTATACCCATGCACAAGACAGAAATATCAAAACTTTCATGCGTCACTTTTACACCATTAATGATCAAAGTTATCCGCCATATATAAGAATCTAGATATAATTGGCACTTCGGGTAAAAAATACCTTACGGAGTGAGCGACAAGTTAAGACACCGATCAGCCTGTACCTCTGTGCAGTCTAAACAGAGTTTTGCATCTATTGTCTATGCGTCTAAGGGAATCTAAGCAGTGAATACAAGTCTCCGACTGTACTGCGCATGTTTATTTTGTGTAGTTGTGAAACGGGGCTATCGGCTTCTTTTCACGTGACATATCTTAACACATTTGTGGGTAAATACTGCTATGTGTTTTCACGGGAAGCGCGGTGGCTCAGTGGTTGTGCACTTGACTCTGAAGCCAGAGGTCGTGGGTTCGAATCCCGCCCGAGGCGAAATCTTCCTATGTCGGAACGCGTTTTTCTAGCATCATTTGCAGGGATGATGCTAACAAGTGTGCCGTCCTTCAGATCAGGACGTTAACTGGAGGCCCCCTGTGCAGGGAGAGTCATCCCCTGTGCAGGTTAAAGATCCCTACTATAGCTACATGGCTATATGTAGGCTTTCATCCTGCAACACCGTAGTGTACAAAAGTACACCGTCTGTGTCCCCTTCGGGGGTTAAGGCGTAAATGGAAGAAAGAAGAAAGAAAAGAAAGGGTCAGTGAGTTTATTAGTGACCTGAATAATGGGATTAATGTCAACAGAGATGATATGTTTGTTTATTGGACAGTCAAAAACAATATTTGATGCTGTGAATACACATGTGGATATCTCCTTACTGGCAGGGAAAAAGGGCATGGCGTTGGAGAAGGGGTATCAGAAAAAAAAATTGAAGGGAAAACTCAGCATCCGGGAGGTCATGAAGACTTTCCGGGAGCGCGGCAGATGGGCTTCATTTCCGGGAGACTCCCTGATGATCCGGGAGACATCACATGTATGGACATAGAAGATTTTTAGTCAAGCCGCAAGATGGCTTAACTACATATTAATATGAGTCCAAGTTTTTTATGTGATGCGTTTGGTGTTTTAATTGCTTACTGATGAATAAAGAATCGATTATACGAGAAAGAAAACTTAAAACCTGCCTGTTAACTGTCACACGTAGATTACAATTATTAATTACAACGTGGAACTACATCTAGCTGCGCAATTAACAAAGGAAATGAGTACTTTGGATTCGGTCAGTAGAAATACCGGAACGAGAATGGAGAATAGATAAGGCGTATAACCCGCATCCCCGTACCCGTATTGGAATTTTATGAATGGCTGAACATGTATGTAGCAGCAAAATAATTAATGTCAAACAGGGTTTTCCCGGACTCAAGATTGAGAGTCTCAGACCCCCAAAATGGTGTCTGGGACTCCCAGAAAAAAAATCTGTGCATCCACTAGGACTCTCAAAATAAAATCCAAGTCCCAATTCAAAGTGATGAATTCTTATAAAAATCAAATTATTCTTGGCACAATACAAAGTAATAGTTTTCAAAATAAAGTATTTATGAGATTCTATTTATAGTGATTTTTGATTTAGACATTTTATGACATGTTTCAAAGTACTGGACCCTTTACTTTTGGCATTGGACTCTTAAAAATTTGGTATGTGGGTCCCAAAAACTCCTTAAATACAAGGCTGAGGGAAAACCTTGGTCAAAGTATTGAAATAGTTACATACAGGATTAATGAGTTAAAACCCACTAAGAAAGTTCGTAAGTCTGGTCTAGTTGAGATTATGAACACAAGAAATCGAATTCAAAGTAGGTAAAATGTGTAAACCACACCAGCGATAGAACACCCGCGTTGAGAGTTAAAATCCTTGAAAAGCCCTCTTAACGGTAAAATATACGTCTAAAGATGAGTACACACACTGTCAAATCACACTAAGACTATAACAATCCATCATGAGTGTCCATGTAGGATAGGGAAATCTCACCCTCGGGGTCGGAATTTCAACCAGGGACTCAGCAAGCCTCGTCCCTGGTTGAAATTCCGACCCCGAGGGTGAGATTTACCTATCCTACATGGACTGGCTCATGATGGATTATTTTTCTCCCACTGTTAGCGGATTTTAAACCTAAAGTCGGATTAGACTTCAGAACAGGAAATTTCTAACTTTTTAACCAATGATCTGAAGTAAATTTTGACCAGCCCAGTGTGTTTATCGGGCCCTAAATGGGTGTAAACACAGTTTGTACCTCAAAATTAGATGGAAAACATGATATGTTGACTATTTTATCTTCTAGAGGGCAAAAAACAAAATGCAACTTAGCCTCTCACGTCACGCGCGTCAAGTTTGCTAGCGACGTTTTTAACCAGTTTTAGTGACGTCATTAAAATTGAGTGACGTCACAAACCCATGATCTGCTATCAAACGTCACCCGACATGCTTGTGTGGCCATTTTGTTCATTTAAAATTAAAATATTAGTCAAAAAATGAAAAACGCCCCTATTCTTATAGCTCCTTTTGAGAAACAAGTGCTTGTGTTGTACCGGTAATCTGATTTGATCAGGGTATCATACCCCGCCCTTTACGGGGAAGTTTTATAATATCATTACCCTTTCCTCTGTACGCAATGTTCAAAAAGTGTTTAGGCGATCATTTTCTGTTGTACGTCAACTGATGAAATTTTCGTATGGAACTCAAACAAAAAGGTCAAATTCCTGTGTCCTGATCAAATACTTAAAACATATTAGGCATATTCCGTGCCACCTAGGTGCACAGGGAAATTCCTGGAAATCCTGCCTGTTTGTCTAAAGACAGAGTGGTACTAAAAAAGACTGATTAACGTCCACTATCTAATAAGGTAACCGCTGTCAGGCCATGTAGCGCAGTCAGTAGGGCGTCTGACATAATCCAGAGGCCCTGGGTTCGATATCTGGTGCGGCCACTTACTTTCATTTTTCCTTCCGCTGATTCAAGAAGGACAGTTGTTGAAAGTAAGTGCACTCAGTAGTGGTTAACCGCTTAGGAGGTCTAAGCCTGCCCAGGAATAGTGTAGTAAGATTAACTGACCGTCCCGACATGACCATAGCTGTTGACCGTGGACATTAAAAAACAACACAACAACAGGTAACTGCTATGTGCCTCTAGCGCCCGATTACCCTAAAATTCTAGTCAGTCACTGAATACCGTATTCAGATTGTCTGTGTATGTGAACTTGATCGTGTGTGTATGTTCGTCCCTAATCTTGTTAAACTCAGGGTTAGGTTTTTTTTTGTAAGAGACAGATAATAAATTGCCTATTACAGTAGCAACTTGATACTTTGCATGTTAAGTATATCAGCAATGTACAATTACTGATATTACCAGGTTATTTTGACCCATATTTCATGGTTCACTGACTTCGACCTTTTGCTACTTTAATAAAGTAAACATATTTGTAACTTCATTTAGTATTGGGATTTTTTGGCTACGACCACTGGCTTCTTCACGCGATGTACGCTGAAAACATCAAACTTCTTATTCTTGCAAATACACCACTTTTCAGACCCTTCCTGTACCGTTTTTTGTTTTTTTTCTTTTTGGTTATGTATTGTGAGATGTGTCAAATATACGTCGAAGGATAGTAGCTACGTGATCGGCCGTTGCATTTGACAGCCACCGCCGTGGCTTAGCGCTGGTCGAGCGTTGTGTGGACCAGTCGCGTTGCGACTGATATCGTATTAGGTTATCGTTCGTTAGTGAGAGGCTATATAGTTGCTCTAAAAGGCCTATCGATAGAGGGTCAGTGGTAAATGTGAGTATTGTGGGGGTGAATTTCATTTTTCTGGCGTTTGTCGATGTATGGACTATGTTTGGCCGTGTGCAAAGTAAGTGAACTCCGAAGGGGTTCACGTGAGCTTTGCTTGCGGCCCAGTATGGTTTGTACATCGATAGGCGCCGGAGAGGTTAGGTTCACTGCTAATACTTACATTCTATCTAATCAATGTTTTATTTGACCTCAAATTTGTGTTAAGGGATCAGAAAAAAAAACAAAAAAAAACAAAACAATAAAAACATTTATACGCAGCTTTTCATTAATGTAAATATTTATAAATAATGTATATAGAATAACACGATATGTAAAAAATATGGTGTCGTGTAGGAGAGGAGGAGCCGACAAAAAAAAACTTCATTTAGTATTGTATAATAGTTTCTAGGATTTGGCTAAAATTTTGGCCATAAAATCCCCTTAAATAGACCAAAATAAATGATAATAAAACACAAAAAAAGACGCTAGGTATTTATCTCTAATTTAACAAGTATTAGCTTTATGAAAACTAACGACTTATTAAACTATTAAACTTCGGGTCATCTCACAAACAGCCCAAGCAGTGCAATGTTTTACATTGCTGATACATAAATATCGTTCCAGAGATGGACTGTCACAATGTGGCTTGACTTCTCTGACAACATTTCGTCAGAACCAGCTTGTTTTTTGCCTGAAAGCTATGAACATCTGAGAAAGAAATGCAGAATAGATATATTCCAAATAACTAGATCTAATGAATGAATGTTGAGAGGCATTTTTCATGTCACTCAGCCAGAAAGAGGATAACGCACTATGTTTACTTGCTTGGTATACTTGGTAGTTTAGCTGACACAGTCAAGGTCAGCTCTCAGTTTCTGCTTCATCGAAGCCATAGATTGTTCTGCAACAGTTGTGTCTCTCAAGGCGTTCCAGCTGTCCACCACTCAATTAGAAAAGAAGTGCTTTATATATTTCCGGTCAACCCATTTGTTTTTAATAGGTAGAAAAAATGACTGTATAGCCAGGACAAATGCTTTCCCATGTCTCCGGCGTTGTATTGTGAAGAAACGTGTGTACCCGACCTAGGTTTCGTCCATTATGCGGACTCTTCAGGGGAATCCTGTCAAAAAAGGACTCGACAAGTGCGAATCCAAGTTATGATTTGACCCGTCAAAATCCCGCCTTATATAGTCGTGAAAAACGGCTCTCAAACCGGCTCTGAGAGCCCGCGACTCCAGGAGGCGGCTGTGAGAGTCGTTTTATCAAACCAGGGCTGGAGCCGGTTGTGCCGGGTCTAGGAAGCCAGCGTCCGACTCCCAGGTAACCGGCTTCACAACCAGAAAAACTCAATCTCACGAAGAGGAAGCGGTTTGCTTGATTTGTTTTTAATGTTGTTCTCCTGCTTTAACATTTTCTATCTGTACTTCAATACTGAAACAATTATTATCTTATCGTAACCTCAGGTGTGGTGGGTGGCTAAATTTAGAATTTAGCTCAAAGGGATAACAAAACTTTCGGGGTTGGCCTTTAAAGTCTCCATAGTCCTACCAATGGTAAAAATCATCAAAATACAAATCATTATGAAACCTGTACAGCCTTCAGAATTAATGAAAACATGTCTGTTGATGTGCTTTTTTTTAAATGGCAAAAAAGAACGAACAAGGTATTTTCGAAAAATGATAAGTCTCTCCATAAAAATACGGTTTTCGTCTCTGGTTCCCCGTTAAGCAATGAAATAATGCAACCCCGGCACAGTCAGTGGGATCCTTGCTTAACGTTTTTGTACATTGTATTTTTATCAACTGTTAAAAGCCTGTACCTTGTATTTTTATCTCCTGTACCTTGTGTTTTTACCATGAAATAAAGCTTGTGAAATCCAAAGTAGGTCATTTTAGTTGCCACCAGTTATTTTTTCAAATCTGTTTTATGGTAAACTCAAGGATGTTTGATTTTTCAAAGCTGGCCTATCACGATAATAATCAATGGCGAAACTGTAGTGAGAAGTTTGCAGCGATACATCACGATAAAATATTTCATGCTGATAGAGCAATGGGGCCTTTAAACCTGTTTATCATATGACGTCGCATCTGAGAGTGTAATAAAGCCATGCATTAAATACGATAATCCACTAGTGGATTAAATATGCAAATTACGTCGTAACGTTATACGTTGACGTCCATAAAAACGTCGCATTTTCTAATGGCGAAATCGTGAAGTTTCAGTGCAAATTCTGCTGATAAAATGCGATTTTAGTGTCATATGATAAATAGAATCTTGCATTCGTGCTCCTGTATTACTGAATTTATTAAACTCGTTGGGGAAAACCGATAAGATGCTCGGCAAAGCCTCACATCCTATCTTTTTCCCCAACTCGTTTAATAAATTCAATAATACATGAGCACTCATGTAAGATCCTCTATTTACAAGATGCAGATTAGAGACATGTTAAAACACATACCTCTGGACCAGTAATTTACCCTTACACCAATCAAGCAACATCTGCTGCTATAGGTGATTCTCAATGTCTGTCAGTGTCAAAATGTAGCAGGTGTCAGTGAATATAAAAGGGTGACTATGGCCCCAGTGGCTATTAAGGCAGCTCTTGAATGAGTTCAGAGAGGGTGCCCTAACTTCGGTTTATGGTATAGAGTTCCATGCATCAATCACTCTATTGCTGGAGCTTTGCAGCATTATCTTTGCTCTGGGTTTATGTTTCAGAGAATGGCCTCTGGTCCCTCTATGAAGTGCAAATGTAAATATGTAGTATACCTGTGTAAGCTTTATCAGTTTGATTGATTGTCTTATACACTAGTGCCATATCAGCTGGTTCTCCCTGGTAATACACTTGTACTATGTCAGCTCTTCCCAATATTCCAGAAGGGCTGTGGAAATACTAAATTTTTCTACTTGTCCATGAACTAGTAAATAGACAAAATGAACTTGTCCAAACAAATACTTTCTTGCTCAGAAAAAAGGAACACATGAAATGAGGAAAGAATAATAGATAAGAATAGAGGAAGAGTTGAACTTGATGACAGTTTTTGGCTAACTGTCACAAAATTTCGAACTAAAACATACGTTGTGGGCACCTGTTAGAATTGCCTCAATTACCTTGATAACAGGAGCCCACAACATGAGAAAGTGTGAAAAATATCTCAGAATTATCCTGAAATACTTCCTCTGATGACACTTTGAATACTTGTCTGTGGGCAAATAAACTGAAATTTCTCACTTGTCCAGAGTAAAACGGGACAAGTAGGACAAGTCAGGCATAGTATTTCCACAGCCCTGATTTCAGCATAGATACCAAGTGCCTTAATCTCTCTTTGTTAAGACCTGTGGTTGATATCTATCACCATAAGCATAGCCCTCCCTTGAACCTTTTTGATTATTATTTTATCCTTTTTTGTAATTTATGACCAAATTTGGGTAGCATATTCTAAATAGGGCGTACCATACATGTAGTTTTAAATGAATTTAGTCACATTTCTTTATCAAGGTAAGTGAGGGTCCTAAAAATTACACCAACATTTCTGTTTGCCAAATTTACTTTTGATCTTGCGTACATTCTCCTAATTTTAAGTCCCCATCTATGACTAGTCCCAAATCTCTCCCATCATTATATCAGAGGACTGCTCAGTGCTAGAAGAAAGTAGGGCTGGGATGGTTAAATAGTGCTTCGATGAAACTCTATTCGTCAGCTGACGATACATATTGATACAGCGCCCTACAATGTATCACTTTTTAACATGAGTTCCCGACGTGTAAAAATGGTTTGTGTCATTCGTATTACCAGATCCCCAAATCACTGCAATACAACGTGTCATGTCATTAGATAAGCAGACGATAATTTAGCTAATCAGAAAGCATTACACATCAACAGATTGTTACTTCAAAGCAAATGGCTGACAGCAAAGAGTTCTTTCCACCTGTGATTACATTTTATATTTACTACCGGATTGGCAAGTATGACGTGCTTCTGAATTCTTAATTTATGCAGACTTTTAGTAGATTTATAGAGACCACAAACCAGTTCAAAATTACAAATTATTTTCTATAGTTACTAACTATTTGGGTAATGTTTACGGTTCAGTATTTTTTAATATGAATAAATTTGAAACCAGTGCAAGGACTTCTTAATTTGCTTAGTATCCAAGGTTTGTTAATGTTAATTTTAATTTGAATGACTTAAAATCTCTCAGTTCTATGATGTTCAGCTTACATAACTTGTTTTCTGTATATTCTTTCAGATTTAGACCATACAGCTGATGTGCAGTAAGTATTATAAAGTTAGGCCCTTCATACAGTCCTCACAAATCTCGTCTGACCGCCTAACATGTCTTAATAAAATTCCTTCAGTCAGGTAAAAACAGAAATGAAAATTTTCAAATTGTTGTTGCTGTTTTGCGTTTAGCAGCTATTTGAGACAATATTTCAGTCTATATCGAGCTGTCTCCCAGAGAGAGGGAGAAAGAAAAGAGAAATGATAGGCAAGAGCAAAAATAAAATGTTCATATACATTTTAATCATATTAATAAATAGAGTACCAGATGTGGTTCCTTAAAATTGCGCAGGCTTTTGCAAAAAAAGGAAGGGTGTGGGGAAAAGCAAAAAACAAGCCTTTGTGAAATGACAATTGTCTGCATGATGCATGAGAACAGCATAAGCTCAAACCAGCCTGTGCATTTGCACAGTCTGATCAGAGCCTTTGCACTTTACACTCATCATATGAGCTGCGACATGGCAAAACCAGCAAAGTGGCATGTGTGCCCAGCAAAGACTCAGAGACATCTAGGCATTCACCCAGTCTAATCAGACTCTTTGCTGTGCACTTAAAGGGTAGCTAGATATCTAAGTAAGCTCCCTGCGGATAGCAAAGACTCTGATCAGACTGGGTGGATGCACAGGCTGACCTGAGTCTTTGCTGGGCGCACATGCCACTTTGTTAGTTTTCTTTTGTTGCGGCTCATATGGACCCATAGGTAGCTACAGTCAAAAGATGAAGGCTCTAGCTAGACTGAATAGAATCATAGATTGGTTTAAGGCTTCAATGTTTGCAGATAGGTCGAGCCTATGTGTGAAAAAACTCAGTTTATGTTACAAGGCTTAGTTGGCTAAATATTCTCAGTCATCACAACGAATAGGCGGCAATCAAAACCACTCATGCTCTCAACGAACGCAGATCAAAAACCATTTGAAACAGTGTTTTCGATTGCAAATTGGCAACAATTTGCAATTGAAAACGCTGTTTCTAATGGTTTTTGATGAGCGTTAATTGATTGTAAAGAGCATTTTCGATTGCTGCCTATCCGATGTGGTCATGATTCCTTCAGCTATATTACAGATATAAGGTCTGTCAATCCTGTGCAATATACATGCTAGTAACAGACTGTACAAAGTACCAAGAGAGATGAATGAATAAACTTTCAAGAAAAGCAACTCTGCCATTTTCCTATTTTCCTCTCTTCTCGGTTGAGGTCATCTCTTAATTGAAAGTCTAAGAATTTCCTTCTGTAGTGGCAAATTCTTTAAGAGTAGACCCCTTTTAAGAAAGATCCCATTGTCCAGAGATACAAACAGGAATTCACGGAGTTGTTGTCCTTTGTAAAACTGGCAAAAAAAGACCAAAGGAAACGTGGAAGTGTACCCATTAACCCTAAGATTACCAGAGCAAAAATTTTACAGTGAAGTCCCATTCTAAAGGGCTCTTTTGCAGTGAAGCACTGCCTGGGTTCAGTTAGAATCTCCCCTTAATGGGATTAAAACCTGTGACCTTATGATCTGAAGTTATTAGTACTAAGTATTAAGCCATGTGGATGCATCTGTTCTGGTTTAAGGACAGGACTTCTCTGCGGAGGGGGGGGCAACAAATCAGTGAACAAGAATTACCAAGCAGGATAATTTCATTGGCTGACTGGAGGTGTTGACACTAAGTGATCAAGAGAAAGAATGACACTATGTTCTGTTCTGTTCTGTTCAAATCTCGTATCGACGTTACCCAAGTGGCTCAACGGTACGTAACCATAGTTGCACACACCTGGCGCCGTGTGTCTGTCCATAAAAATGACACTATGCAAACTAATCCTCCTTATATAGTGCCACTCCTGTCTGTAAGATTCAAGTCTGTATAGTCAGTAAGCGTTGGTGTGGTAAAAAATAATAATAATAATAAAAAGAAAAAAAAAACACTGGAATAATTAGTGTTATTGTCCTGAAAATGGAACTATTTGCTTTTACAATGTGGTAGTCTGTTAAATGGCAGTCAGTGTAGACCCAGATCAGACTGCTTCTTCAGGAGCAGTCAGGTTTGAATCTGCACTGTTTGCACAAACATGTCTGTCACAACTCTTTGAATTTTCATGTATACCTCCCATTCAGTTGGAGCCAATTCTGAAAGGAAAGAATTTGCTCCTAGTACAGGAAAGAATTTGCTCCTACAGGAGCAAATTCTCTCCTGTAGGAGCAAATTCTCTCTTTTAAAGAGCAGACCCCTTTTAATCAGGGTTTCCTGAGCTAGGGGAGCCAACAGAAAGCTACAGAAGTTGTATACATTGGAAACAAGGTGGAAAAATATGGTAGTATATCCCCACTACACCTTAAATGATTTGGCTCTCAATTTTCATTGAAACCCTCATTTCTTGAAGCTCTGTGTTTATGACATTTTTTTCTTCTTTTTTAATTTCAGACTTCATGCTTGTATCCTTACACTGGTAGAGAAGTGAACATTAATAGAGTTGCTGATGGTTGAAACTCATTATAAGGAGCATTTAGCATAGCCTTAGGTCTTTTGAGATAGCATGGAATTTCACTAAAGTGCTCCAGATAAGGGGAAACTGGGATGATTTAAGGATTATTTTCCTTTTTCCATAATATATGTTGTGACCCCTCATTAGAACTGTCTCAGTGAGACAGCTCTAATGAGGGGTTATAACATGTCTTTAAATTATCTTGAAAATCCTGCTTTATCTGAAGCACTGATAGAACATGACTGTACTATTATACAAGTGCACCCCCATCCTATTGGGTCAAGTAGGGTAACTTCGGTCAGCGGGAAAATTCGGACATACCATTGCAAACAGTGAAAATCCAGTTGAGACAGCTCATAATGAGCCTTCTCATCAGGATTTTCACTGTTTGCCCAGTTATTTTTGTATTAATTCCAAACAACTGACATATAAAGGAAACAATGTTACTGTCCAAATTTACCTGCTGTCTGAATTTACTCAACTTGACCCTAATTGATAACAAAATGAGATGATGGATGGATGACTTGTGATTTTAAGTCTTTTTCAACAATATTTCAGTCATATCAGGACGATGTGAGGCTGATAATGAAAGGCTGTGTGCAATAGAACCCTGTTTACGGTAGGAAAGATTTTCCTCTCAAGTGGGGCTTGCACCTGGTCTGTAGATTAGTAGGCCACAGAGCTACTAGGGCTTCTGATAACAAAATGAGAACCTCAACTCAGTATAAAGCTATAAGGGGGTTTGTGACAACTTTATCCTAAACCTTTCTTATCAGTCTCTGTCAAACATATTTTAGGGGCTTATGGCCCTTTGTATCAAAGGATCACTAAAGCATAGATGGATGAATAGCTTAGGCTTGCAATTTTACATCCTTTTCAGTAGTATTTCTGTCATATCAGTATGATGAAAGGGTGATTATGAAAGGCTGTATGCAGTGGTCCTGGTACCGCATTTATGGTTTGGACATGGCATAACCTAATAATTTAGCTATAAGGTGGTTAATTCCCTTTAAGAATGATTCAGTATTGTGTAATTCTGCTATAGGATGAATTTTCTCTTCCAAAACAACTGCAGAAATATGAGCCGCGACACGAGAAAACCAACAACGTGGTTGTGCGCCCAGCGCAGACTCAGATCAGCCTGGGCATCCACCTAGTCCGCTCAGACTTTTCGCTAAGCGCTTAATGGGTAGCTAAGGGTCTAAGCTACCTCCATGTGGACACCGAAGACTCTGATCAGACTGGGCGGATGCCCAGGCTGATCTGAGTCTGCGCTGGGCGCACAACCACATTGTTGGTTTTGTCACGTCGTGGCTCATATAGACTTGTTGTATAAGATTGATCTAGATTTTTAGGTTTGTTATGAAGGTCACAGTTATGTTCATCATAAATGCTGTAGAACTTCATTAGCTCAAACAAGCTTGGGACAATGAAATTCATTTCCATCCAAGGGTAGTTCTAGCCATCCAGGGTTAGTTTCTATTACAAGTTACCTCAAGGGACCCAGGAAAGAGTTCTAGTCAGGCAGAGTTGATGAGCCATCAGGGACCCTGATTCAGGGTTCGAATCATTGAAGTTCCACTGTATGCTTTACTATTATTATTTTACCTTTGGCAAAGGAAATATGTGAGGAAGTGTAGAGTTACTGCCATATTGTCTGTTTTTTCATCTGTTCCTTCATTTGTCCATCTATGAGTAACATTTGATGTCCAATTTTTGCATTACAGTTACACTGTATAAGGTTTCTCATATTTAGGTGGTTACACTGGCAGTGGGTACACTTAGGCATCTGGGGCCGTATTCATAAAGCCACTTAAGTCGTTGCTATGCTGTTGCTAAGGTCAAATTTCTTTGAAGGAGATTCCCTACAACTATGAAATTTGCTCTGGAGGAACAGTCTTGTAAGACTGTTCCTCCAGAGCAAATTTCATAGTTGTAGGGAAGCAAATTTCATAGTTGTAGGGAATCTCCAACATAGAAATTTACCCTTAGCAACAGCATAGCAACGACTTAAGTTGCTTTATGAATACGGTCCCTGCTCTCTGGTTCTGATACATACACACCTGTATATTTCCTTAACTGCTACACAGGGGGAGATGACTTGAAGGAAGCTTTTGAACAGGTTAGTGGCATTTTTTATTGTGTCTATTACTACCATAATTTTCCTAAGAATTTGGACACCTCAAAAAATTGTAACATTCTTCCTTCAACTTGAACAATTTCATATTACAGAATCATAATTGGCCCAAAAGAATGCAGTCAGCATGGCAAACATTGTGAACCCTGATCAGACTGCTCCTCGTGGTCTACAATAAGAGGATAAAACATTCTTTTCCGTGTTTTAACATTTGCCAAGCCAGAGAATATTAACATGCTGCCGCCTGAACCGTGCAGAGGTGAGGGCTGCAACATGTTAATACACGAGGGCTTGGGCAAACATTAAAACACAGGAAAAAGTGTTTTATCATCATTGTTATATAGTTACCTTCTTACGGACGCCATCTTCATTCCAGAGTTCTGCAGATGACAGAAAGCGGGCTTTAATGGTGTTTAAGCCCTGGCCAATCTGTGTTTTAACAGTGTTGAAGCCCTGTGTCAGTGATTCTGTCGCATTGCGACAATTAAATATAGAAGGAATCCAACGTAAACTGCTGTTGATTACAACATGGCTGTTTTCCATAGTAACGTGTCGTTAGGTATATAACAATGATTGCTCATACCTGACAGTCCAAAAACATAGGTCCATTACCATAGTTACCCCCTCTTTAGCAATGTTTTGTATATCATATTTATTTGTTATATAAGATGGATTTCCCTTCCCAAATAATGCCCAAAATGATTCATATTAAACCTCAATATTAAGACATTTTAATTAACAAGTTGTATAGTTTGAACATACAAATTTACATGTGGTAGAAAGTATGTGCACTTAGTACTGCTAACTGCTTGGGAGGTATAAGCCTGCCCAGGAATAGTGTGGTTAGGTTAACTGACTGTCCCAACATGACCATACCTGTTTACCATGGATGTGAAACAACAAATCAACCATGTAAATCAGACTGTCCCTTTTTAGGAGAAGGGGCTGCACTATTAACTTCCTAATTTTGTCTAAATAGTTGGATATTTCTGGTAACAGATACTCATTTTCGTTGAAGGTAGTGGTGGCCATGTTTAATTACATGACAACAGATTTCTCCACAGTGGAGATGTTAGAGGAAGAGAAGATTGAAGCTGAAGGTAATGGATTTGTAATTAATGTCTGTGGGCACACCTCCATGTGGTTGCCTTTTTTTAGCTCGCCTGTACGAAAGTACAGGTAGCTATTGTTGTCACTCTGATGTCTGCGTGGGCGTTGGCATCGGCGTCACACTTTAAAGTTTTACATCAAAGTTTTTTAAAGTTTCAAATCTCAACAACCACTGGTCAGAACCTTTGATATTTGAAATCTAATCATATCACAGCATATCGTTTTATTCTGTAACACCACACTCCTGGATAAGGTCTTGGGGTGGGGCATATGGGTCAAAATTGAGGTCATACTCACTTTAAAGTTTTATGACAAAGTTTTCTAAACATTCATATCTCAGCAACCACTAGCAAGAACCCTTCCATATTTGGAACATAATCACATTGTAGCATGAACTTCCATTACATAACACTATATTGCAGGGTCAGACCATGGGGTGGGGCTTGGGGGTAAAAAATTAGCTCACACTTACTTTAAAGTTTTACGACAAAGTTTTTTTAAACGTTCATATCTCAGCAACCACTGGCAAGAACCCTTCCATATTTGAAACATAATCATTTCATAGCATAACCTTTCATAACATAACACTATACCCCATGGTCAGACCCTGGGGTGAGGCATAGGGGTCATAAAATAGGTCACACTCACTTTAAAGTTTTTCAATTAAATAAATCTCCTTTTCTCATGATTGGATTCTTTTAATATTTGCACTGTAGTTAGATATTGATTCAAAGTTTTACAGAGTAATACCCCCACCCCACTCAGTGACCTTGAGGTCAAGGTCATAGACTTGGAAGTTTGGCATTTTGTTAAAGTATTCTGATAGCATACTGTTCCATAGTGCTTGGGATGGATTCAATTAATACTTTAACTGATGTTAGATATTGGCTTGAGTTTTCACAAAATACTATCCCTACCCCACTGGGTAACTCTTAAAGATTGTCTCCCTTGTTTATTTCATCTTTTCAGAAACAAATACTTTAACAAAATTTTGTTAGACAATATGTAATAGTCTCATAATTAGCCATAAAAGTTTTGAGAAAATGCATGTTTATTCGATAAATGTAGAATGAAAAATAATCTTCAAATTAAAATGCAAATTACTTATTTCCTCACGGCCTGTAAGAACATCGATTTTGACCACGTGTGTCAGGTGATCATGTAGAGGTATTTTTCTTATTGGTGCATGTGATTGTGACATATGAATTAATTATTTTTGTCCAATAATGCGATTTCAACCGCAGTCCGCGATTGTATAAAAATTTATCTTATTTTTTGTTTCAAGTCACTTTTATCAAATATTATTATCTAAACTCTAACTCAAATGTATAGTTAGACCATATCGGAGGTATTGCATGAAATATTTCATCAAATCATTTTTGTTATTATTATAAAGGGAGTAATTCTTTAAGTCAAGGTCATTGATTTTATAAATATGTTGACAATACTTGGACATGCTTGCATGAAGTTTTATGTAGTACAAGCCATACCGATAAATACCTGTGAGATGGGCAAGCACCAGTTCAGGTTAGCTATGCTGTCAGGCGACAGCCCTTGTTACAAAGAGATACAGATTTTGTAACTTTTAGAAAGAGAAATGGATTTTGTAACTTTCTATTCCTTTCTCTAGACAAAAAAAAACTTCTGAAAAGGGGGTTACTGTTAAAGGAAGGAATTTTCTCTTGAAGCAGTGAGTTTTTAGCTCACCTGAGCCGAAGGCTCACAGGTGAGCTTATAGTATAGGCAGGCATCCGTCGTACGTCGTCCGTCGTCCGTCCGTCCGTCCGTCCGTCCGTCAACATTTTCAAACGACATCTCCTCTGAAACTACATGGCCCATTGTAACCAAATTTCATATATAGCATCTATAGGCAGGGGGAACCATTAATACTGTTTTCTATCCAAATCGCTTTGGAACTTTAGTTGCTATGGCAACTTAAAGTTTCCATTGACTTGTATGGGAAAAATTGAAAATTTGCATTTATTGCTATGTCACTGCAGATATTTTGACAAAACTTTTACAGAAATGTTCCTTGAGTAGTCCTCCATCAACCACATGAAATTTATGTCAATTGCACAATTTGGCTGGTTGCCATGGCAACCGAATGGGTTAAAAATAGAAAAAATATTCAAAAATCATCTCCTCAGAAACTATTAAACCAATAAAGCTCAAACTTCACAGAAAGGATCTTGGTACTGGCCTCCATAAAAGTACTGTTTTTCTTGGCAATTGCTATAGCAGTTTGGTTGCTATGGGAACTTAAAGTTGCCATTGACTTATAATGGCAAAATAGAAAATTTGCATTTATTGCTATGTCACTGCAGATATTGTGATAAAAGTTTTACAGACATGTTCCTTGAATAGTCCTCTATCAACCACATGAAATTTATGTAGATTGCAAGATTTGGCTGGTTGCCATGGCAACCGAATGGTTAAAAATAGAAAAAATATTTAAAAATCATCTCCTCATAAACTATGCAAGCAATAAAGCTCAAACTTCACAGAAAGGATCTTAGTACTAGTCTCTATAAAAGTACTGTTTTTCTTGGCAATTGCTCTAGCAGTTTGGTTGCTATGGGAACTGAAAGTTGCCATTGACTTATAATGGCAAAATAGAAAATTTGCATTTATTGCTATGTCGGTGCAGATATTTTGACAAAACTTTCATAGAAATGTACCTTGAGTAATCTTTAACCAGCCATGTTAAATTTATGCAAATTGCACAATTTGGCTGGTTGCCATTGCAACCAAATAGTTTAAAATAGAAATATTATTAAAAAAGCATCTTCGCAGAAACTGTGTGGCCAATAAAGCTCAAGCTTTACTGAAAGAACCTTAATACTAGCCTCTATAGAATTACTGTTTTTCATGGCAATTGCTCCAGCAGTTTGGTTGCTATGGCAACTAAGAGTTTCCATTGACTTGTAATGGGGAAAATGGAAATTGGCAATTTTTGCTGTCTCACTGCAGTTATTTAGATTTTTGTTTCTACAGAAATGTTTCTTGAGTAGTCCTCTAAGATTCATATGAATTTTCTCCAAATCGCTGAATCGTTTCGGTTGCCATGACAAAATATAGGGTAAATTTTCGATGAAAAAAACAACAAACTTCTGCCCAGAAGCCATATGGGGGACAAAGCTGATACTGTGCAAACATGTTGATGACAGTAGCCTCTACATAAATTTTGTTTTTTCTTCCAATCCCACAAGAACTTTGGTTGCTATGACAACTTATAGTTTCCATTGACTTATAATTGGAAAAGTGAAGTCATGAGGGGGATGAAGCTGATACTTTGCATACATGTTAATAACATTAGCCTCTACCTAATTTATGTTTTATATTATCATTGCCCATGTGAATTCGTTGCTATGGCAACTTAAAAGTTTCCATAGACTTATAATGGGGAAAGTGGACATTTGGTATTTATTTTTTGTGCTACTGCAGATATTTTAACAAAAGCTTTAGAGAAATGTTCCTGGAGTAGTCCTCTATCAGCCATATGAATAATGCCCAAATACCTGATTTTGATTGGTTGCCATTGCAGCTGAAAGGCTAAATTTTCATTTTTTTATTTTGCCAATTTTATTGCTGTTGTGCATGTTGTTTTGTTGCTGTGGCAACTTAAAGTTTTTGCAACATAGGGCCTAACCTCAGTGCTCAGGTGAGCGATATAGGGCCATTGGCCCTCTGGTTCTAAAGAGTTGACCCCATTGAGGAGGGAGGTAAAAATTGAAAATGACAAGAGAGTCCATTCACCTTATGTAAAGTAAAGAGATAAGCATTGATCAGGAACTAATAGAATCTGAGGCCATATTTATTAAATGACTTAAGTGGTTGCTATGCTGTTGCTAAGGCTGAATTTCTATAAAGGAAATTCCCTGCAACTATGAAATTTGCTCTGGAGGAACAGTCTGAAAAAGACTGTTCCTCCAGAGTTAATTTCATAGTTGTAGGGAATCCCCTTCATACAAATTTAGCCTTAGCAACAGCATAGCAAAGACTTCAGTGGTTTTATAAATGTGACCCCTGATCCCATATCCTGTCCTCAAAACCAAAAGGAAAAGAAGTATGTACAGTAAAACCTGTCTTAGTGGCCACCTCTATTAAGCAAGCAACCTGTATTAAGCAAGCATGTATTCAGTTCCCAAAGCAGGCAAATACATTGAAATGTACCTGTATTAAGCAAGCACCTGTCATAAGCAAGCAGATTTTGATTATCCCTTAGGTGCTTGCTTAATACAGGTCGGACTGTACATAAATACAGTCAGCTCTTGATATCTCAAAGTAAAGTTCATCCTAAACTACTGATGACATCTCAAAGTAAATTTTCTGGTCCCAGAATATTTACTTAGAGATATCAGTAGTTTGATATAAAAGGAGTTGAAATTTAGATAAAAATAGGAAATGTGCCCAAACTATATTCATTTATATTACACTGAACATTGAGATATCAGTGTTCAAGATACAAGGCCGTCAGAAGCGCTGCGGCCGGTGCGGCCATGGCCGCCCCAAATTTTTGACCAGAAATGCTGAACATGCAAAAAAAAAAACGAAAAAAAAACGGCAAGGAAAAAATGAAAATGGAAAGAAAGAAAAAAAAAACGAGAGGAAAATCTCCAGGAACTGGTTCTCAACGCTTTGACATCAGCGCATGTCATGTATCAGGATGAACTGGACTTTGTTGTGGACTTCTGTTGCAATGACTTTCAGAAAAACAATCTTAGGATGCAACTTGACTTGAAACTCTCAATTCAGCATATAACAGACGCGGGGCGAAGCCTACACTGTCTGGTGTGTTAGATGTTTTCCGAGGACTATCAAAACCTATGAGATGTATGCACTCTGAGGTTATTACATTGGTAAAACTGATACTTGTGATGCCAGGTACTATTGCTACGAATGAACGGACGTTTTCTGCTCTACGTAGAGTGAAATCGTAACATAGAACTGCCATGACGCAAGCTCGTCTCTTAAATTATGCTATTACATGTACATGAGGATAGTACTGATTAGTTGGATATATCCTGAGTGGCAAATGACTAATAATGTCTTTATCCCAATGACTTGTGATGTCTTTTTCCCACGTGGTGTCTTGGGTGGGATCTGGGATTGAAATGCGTCAGTTCCTGAGAATTTTATTATTTACTTTTGCATGCAGGAATGGAAAGACGGGCGACCATTTTTAGGAAATTTTAATCAGTAGTGTTTAATCTTTCGGGTATAATTATAATAGCTGACATTTACAAATACAGGATGCCATGTGAACTTTCCAACCGGACTGGGCGTATGGGTCCACTGTCATTTTTCGGCATGTTTATCTAAATTTTCTCTCTCTTTCTGTCTCTCTCTCTCTTATCAGAAATGCCTATGTGATGTGCAAATGACCAAACAGCGTCACGTTAACAAGTCGGGGGAGTAAAAGTTGCACTGAGATAGTCAATGAAATTATGCCGAAAAGATTTTTGTATTTTCATATAAAGAAATATATTGATCTGCTCTTGTTTTTCCATGGTTGCAACATAAAAATATACAAATAACTTTCTCTCTTTTCACAGACTAACGACAGCATTAAGAAAGCAAAAAGTTAATCCAGCGCGTTTAGCAATACATTAAGCTGATTCAGAAACCTACAAAAGGGCTGATTATTTAAATCAGAATAAAATTGCTCTCTTTCTGCTTGTATTTGTTAAAACGGTTTCTATGACAGTCACAGAGGTAAACAGGTCATCAGGTACAGAGGCCCATGTAATAAACAGCCAATCTGCCGTGGCTTCATTGCGACTTTAAAAATGGCTTCAGATCGTACCAGAGAGCATCTAATTTTCTTTTTTTTCCCGGGGGAGCATGCACCCGGACCTCCCTAGCTTAGCTTCGCGACTTCGTCGCTCGCCATGGCCGCACCAAACAGAATTTCCTTTCGACGGGCCTGAGATATCAAGAGTTGACTGTATAGTTCACAAAAAAGGCTTGCATGGTTAACAAGATGAACAGCTCTTTCCTAGATGGATGGTCATTTAGCTACCTCAATTAAAACTACCACTTGCATAACAGTTGGCTAGGTTGTTCAAAGCATCGTTAGCCTAACGAACTTGTTAAGAGGTCAACTCTTTAAGTGTTTTACGACTTTATTACCAAATACACTAGTATTTTTGCTAAAAAAATGTGAGAAGCTTTTGCAATACCCTTTAAGTGTTTAACGACTTTTTACCAAATACACTGATATTTTTTGTTGAAAAAGTGTGACACGCTTTTGCAATGCAAAAGCTTTTCACATTTTTTCAACAAAACTGTTGGCATATTTGAGATATTGACATTTGAAATTTTAAGGAAACCTTAACTAATGACGTCGTTAATTTTGAACAACCGGGCGCAGGTGAACAAAACCACTGACATGGGCAAGAAGAAGTAATAATAAGGAACCACGACAGAAGTGCCGCCTTGGAACAGTCAGTAATAAATTACCTAAGTCTGAGTAAGTGATAATGTTTGTCTTCTTATTCTTTGCAGGAGATGATTTACAGTCACTGTTGTTTCACTTCATGGATGAGTGGTTATTCCTGTTCTCAGCTGATCCTTTCTTTATAGCTAGAGTAAGCACTTCATGACCCATGCATAAGGATGGCTGGATGATGGATGACTGGATGGTATTATGTCCTTTTCAAGAGTATTTCAGTCATATCAGTATGGTGCAAGTTTGATTATGGAAATTTATATGAAGAAACAAAAAAGCCTGATAAACAATAAAATTTGTCATTCAAAGGGCACTGTGTATTGTCACATCATCACATCATTTGAAAAAAATCAGAATAGCTTTAAGGCTAACAAAAAAGAAGAAGAAATGAGCCGCGACGTGACAAAACCAACAATGTGGTTGTGCGCCCAGCGCAGACTCAGATCAGCCTGGGCATCCGCCCAGTCTGATCAGAGTCTTCGCTGTCCGCATGAAGGTAGCTTAGACCCTTAGCTACCCTTTAAGCGCTCAGCGACGAGTCTGATCAGATTGGGTGGATGCCCAGGCTGATCTGAGTCTGCACTGGGCGAACAACCACATTGTTGGTTTTGTCGTGTCGCGGCTCAAATGCTTATTCCAGGTCAGCAGCATTATGTCAGGTTATGACGTCATGCAAGTTACTGCCAGCAAAGTGAATAAGCAAGCCTAAAATCATGTTCAAACAGCACGAGAATTTCTTGATTTGAACATCGAATTTGTTCCATTCAGCAGTGGTTTAAACAGCTATGCAAACAGAGATATGTTTTCTCATTTTTTGATGAAAACATATGTTGTAGCAGCTTTTTAGAACTGCCTAATGGAGTTCTTAAGCTGGGCCACAACCTACCATATTTGTTTAGGTTTAGGACAGAGGTTTTCTTTCAAATTAATCCCAAAAGTGTAGATCCATCTTATAAAATGGATCTAGATTTTCAGGCTTGTTTTGGAAGAGAAAAAGTTTTATAGTAGAATTCCATGAGACTGATTTAGATTTTTGAGGTCATTCTAGAGAGAGATTGTATTCAAGAATCATCAAGAAAACTCACTCTTACTTGGAAATTTGATCAGAAGAAGGTGAAGAATATAATATCAAAATATTGAAGGTATAATCATTTGTCTTAAATCTATCTGTATAGAATGTCTTATCTCATGTTATGCAGTTTGTACTTGATTGTTTTTCAGAAAGTGGTAATAACAGAATTTGATTTAGAAAATTTTAAAATCAAAGCAAAAGGGTAAGTTGTCATAATTGTATTGTGAAGGGTTGGCATGGCCAAGTGGTCAACGGCACAGTGCTCTTGACTTCAGATCACTGGGTGTCAAATTTGAGTCCAGCTGGCAGTCTGAATCTGCCCCAATTTAAATGATGCTTTGTTGCACGCAGCAATTCACAATCACATTCTCATCATCTTGATATGACTTAAATACTTTTAAAAGGACATAAAACTGTCAAGCAGTCCATACATTATTTCCAGTACGTGATAGTGGTGGTGGTCACTGGTGTAATGATATACTGTTGAGCACCAGTGAATTGAAAGCGCCAATCAAGCCACACCCAGAATGTAAGCCGAAAGTCATCTGATAATGTATAACTGGCCAATGTTATGATGCCTTAGCATGCAACATAGTCACACAAATAAAATTGCGCATGTTGAATGTCTTATGATTAGTCCATGACTTTACTGTACAGTTAATGAAGAGATGCAAACCTCTTCAATTTTACGTCCTTGTTAAAGTATTTAAGTCATATCAAGAGATGCAAACCTCTCCATCCATTCTGCCAGCCCCTGTCTGATCTTCAGTTCTTCCCAGATTTGATTCAGATAGTTTTTAATGTGTATGGATACATCTCTATATTTTCTGCCATTTTCAAAGGGAAACAACTTTTGTGACTTTCTGTTAGTTTCCTGGAACAATGGATCTGTTCCAAAATGGAGTGTCCTCCAGTTTCCAGCATGCCCCTACTTCATACCTTCCAACCCTAAAGTGTCTGTCAGCTTCTGGAAAAAGGTTGCTTTAACTTAACATTGGATTTTCAAAACATGATAAAAACAAATTCCAAACTACCCAATGCTACAGATGAGAGAGGTAAAGGTAAAACTATTAGATAACTTTCCATGTTTCTCCATAACAAATTGTTACTGTCTTGCCAAGACAGTTCTATCAAGGGATCACAGCATATGTTATAAAGTTATAAGAAAAAATATCTCAGAATTATTCTCGAAATCCCACCTTATCTGGAGCTCTGCCTACCGCCCAGGAACATTTGATCATAAAGTGGGAATCACCTAATTATTTATTTCAGCTTTATATGAGCTCTGACATGACAAAACCAACAAAGTGGCATGTGCACCACATGAAGACAGATCTGTCTGGACATAACCCCTATCTGACCAGAGTCTTTACTGTTCTCTTAAGGGGTAGCCGAGGGTCATTGCTACCTCCATGCGAACAGCCAAGACTCTGATCAGACTGGTCAGATACCCAGGCTGATTTGAGTCTTTGCTGGGCACAAATGCCACATAATTGGTTTTGTCATGTTGCAGCTCTATTATTGTCCTGTTTCATTCCAGATATGGGGAACCATTTGACATTTCCAAGCATCCACAAGGGACAGAAGTGAAAGCTATAACCTACTCAAATATGCAAATTTATGACAGTGAAAAACATGAGGTTTTTGTGATAATTGATATTTGATGATATGTGAATCTGTTTAGGTGATTTTTATAATTGACAATTTTAAAAAATTGTTGTTTAAGAAATCTCAGTTAGGGAAGGATTATGACAGTATTTTCAGGATGTTTTTTCCTTAAAGCAGTACCATATTTATTCTTTCCCTAGAATAACCCCAAATATCTAAATCAGTCTTATGAAATTTTGCATAAAGGTGGATTTTCCCTTCCAAACCAATTCCCAAAACCTAGATATGTCTCATAAGACAGATCTAGATAGTTGAGATTGTTTTGGAAAGGGTTTTTTGACAGGAGTTTTTCTCTTCCAAAACAATCCCAAAATGCTCAGAGGTGAGCTTATAGGATGGGAGTCGAGCCGTCGTCCGTCCGTGCGTGGGTGGGCGGGTGGGTGATTGTGTCAACACTTTCAAACATAAATATCTCAGAGACCAGTGGGCCGATCGCAATCAAATTTTATCTGAAGCATCATTTGGGTGGGGGAAAGGCTGCATTAGGTTTTGGTGCTGATCAGCTCAGAACTCTGGTTTCCATGGCAACAGATAGCCCCCATAGGGTTATAATGGGGAAAATGGCGTCATCACGTTTTCTTGACTGTTTTTGATTAGATCCTTATCATACTTGCAGGTAATGATGACATACACAAAAGCTTGGATGAGTTCAAAATTTGGCCGGATTCGAGCACAGACTACAGAGTTAGCTGCCCTTGAGCGTTTGAAAAAAATCCCATAGGGTTATAATGGGGAAAATGGCGTCATCACCTTTTCTCAACTGTTTTTGCTTAGATCCTTATCATACTTGCAGGTAATGATGACATACATAAGAGCTTGGATGCGTTCGAAATTCGGCTGGATTCGAGCACAGACTACGGAGTTAGCTGCCCTTGAGCGTTCGAAAAAAATCCCATAGTGTTATAATGGAGAAAACAACGTCATCACATATTTTTAGAAAAACTTTGTCATCGCTCTATTGCCTACATTTCTCAACCAATTGTAAAATAACTTCACACAAATGTAGGGCATGACAATATCTCAAGCAAGTTCGATTTTCAGGATGCTGCGCCCAAGGTCAAGGTCACTGTGGCTATTTTTAGAAAAACTTTGTCAGCGCTCTAGCACCTACATTTCTCAGCAGATTTTAAAATAACTTCACACAAATTTAGGGCATGACAATACCTCGAGCAAGTTCGACTTTCAGGATGCTGCGTCCAAGGTCAAGGTCACTGTGGCTATTTTTAGAAAAACTTTGTCATCGCTCTAGCACCTACATTTCTCAGCAGATTTTAAAATAACTTCACACAAATGTAGGGCATGACAATATCTCGAGCAAGTTTGACTTTCAGGGTGCTGCACCCAAGGTCAAGGTCACGGTTGCTATTTTTAGAAAAACTTGGTCATTGCTCTAGCGCCTACATTTGTCAACGGATTTTAAATCAATTTCACACAAATGTAGGGCATGACAATATCTCAAACAAGTTTGACTTCCAGGGTGCTGCGCCTAAGGTCAAGGTCACTGTGGCTATTTTTAGAAAAACTTTGTCAGCGCTCTAGCACCTACATTTCTCAATTCACACAAATGTAGGGCATGACAATATCTCGAGCAAGTTCGACTTTCAGGGTGCTGTGCCCAAGGTCAAGGTCACTGTGGCTATTTTTAGAAAAACTTTGTCATCGACCTTGCACCTTCATTTCCCCATGGATTTTGAAATAACTTGACACAAATGTAGGGTATGACAATATCTCAAGCAAGTTTGACTTTCAGGATGCTGTGCCCAAGGTCAAGGTCACTGGCTATTTTTAAAAAAACTTTGTCATCGCTCTAGCACCTACATTTCTCAACGGATTTTAAAATAAATTCACACAAATGTAGGGCATGACAATATCTCCAGCAAGTTCGACTTTCAGGGTGCTACAATCAAGGTTTTTGATTAGAGCCTTATCATACTTGCAGGTAATGATGACATACATAAGAGCTTGGATGAGTTCGAAATTTGGCCGGATTCGAGCACAGACTACGGAGTTAGCTGCACTTGAGCGTTTGAAAAAAATCCCATAGTCTTATAATGGAGAAAACAAGGTCATCACATTTTCATTCTTCATCGGATCCTCTTCATACTTGCAGGTAATGAGGATATGCATAAAAGCTTGGATTAGTTAGCATTTCGGCTAGATCCCACCACTGACTATGGAGTACCTGCCCTGAGCATCCAAAAAATCAATGTTGCCACTTTTTCTTGGTTTCTACTGATCCGATCCTTTTCAAACTTGCAGGTAATGAGGAAATGCATAATATCTTAAACAAGTTCAAATTTTGGCCAGATCAGGCCAACCACTACGAAGTTAGCTGCCCTTGACAGCTCTGTCTATTGTGCTCTTGATTGGATACTTTTTAAACTTGCATATATTAAATGAGGGCATACATAATGTTTTGGATGAGTTTAATTTTCAGCCTGATTGGACCACTGATTGTGGAGCTAGCTGCCCTTGAGCATCTTAAATATCCCTATAGGTTTACAATGTCTCTCAGGTGAGCAATTGTTGCCCTTCGGGCTACTTGTTGGGATTGTGTAAGAAGGGAAAACCAATCTCATAGCTGAATTTCTAAAGACTGATTAAAATATTTGGGGTCATTCTAGTGATGGAAAAACACTGCTTTATTGCCAAACAAAAATAGTAGTCTGAAAAAATGTTTGTTCAACTGGGTCATTAGAACCATCTGACTGAAGCAGTTTCTAATGAGTGGACAGAGCATATATAGAACCATCTGACTGAAGCAGTTTCTAATGAGTGGACAGAGCATATATAGAACCATCTGACTGAAGCAGTTTCTAATGAGTGGACAGAGCATATATAGAACCATCTGACTGAAGCAGTTTCTAATGAGTGGACAGAGCATATATAGAACCATCTGACTGAAGCAGTTTCTAATGAGTGGACAGAGCATATATAGAAACATCTGACTGAAGCAGTTTCTAATGAGTGGACAGAGCATATATAGAAACATCTGACTGAAGCAGTTTCTAATGAGTGGACAGAGCATATATAGAAACATCTGACTGAAGCAGTTTCTAATGAGTGGACAGAGCATATATAGAACCATCTGACTGAAGCAGATTCTAATGAGTGGACAGAGCATATATAGAAACATCTGACTGAAGCAGTTTCTAATGAGTGGACAGAGCATATATAGAACCATCTGACTGAAGCAGTTTCTAATGAGTGGACAGAGCATATATTTTAGTTGAGAATAGAAATTTTACTTTTGATGTTTATTGGGTGATAATCCCAATGGGAGGTGCTAGAATTCCATAAAGAGCAAAACCCGTCATTGAGAACTTAACAGACAACCACGAACTTGATCTTTCCTGTGAACATCGAAAAGTAAAACTTTTCAGTTCTTATATAACTTTGTGAATTGTTGAAGTAAGCAGTATTTTTAGTTTCAAAAAAAAAAATCAAATTGATGGTTGCATTATCTTTAAGTCGAACAGCCATAAGCATAGTTGGGCAGCCATGGGTAATGATATCTAGTCAGATCATTAAAAAAAGTCAGCAGCAAGTATAAAAACTGACAGATTAATGGAAAATTATCTCTGAGTTATAATAGAATACTGTCCATGTCTTCATCAATTATACCTGACAAGCAATATCCTGCTCAGGTGTTTAGTAGCACTATGGTCTGTGTCTTCATTATTTGCTTTTATACCCTTTTATAAACGCTGCACCCCCCACATATGTAACTGGCAGGGGTGACCAGGGCAATAGAAATTGAAGCCACATGGCCAAAATAAAGTATTATTAATGTTTGCCTCAGAAAAAAAAGCACTGCAAGAGCTCCTAAAATTTTTCAGCAAAAAATGGCCATATTTTTGCAGACAGTTTCTTTGAAAATATAAAATCTTGCTAGCTTACAACATAGTTAGTTTTGAATGGTCAGGCTCGGGTATTGTAGATATGATTCCTATTTATGTCACTCCTGGTTGAATTAACCTGTATCTAGATTTGTTGATCAGGAAAAAGTCATCGTTCTGGATAAATCCAATATTTGGAGGTAAAAAGTATCTTTTCAATACTTTGAATTGACTCATGTAATGGGTATCATTGAATCACTTCAAGGTATGCAGTTCCACAACAAATATATCAATGGAATTGAATCCTGGCCACCCTGTGGGTACTTAGGGGATAACTGTGCTCAAAATTGTTATTTGGGGAGGTAAATCGTCGGTTTTATGGTCGGAAATTTCGTTTTACATCGAAGTGTAATTGGCAACCATAAAACCGACGATTTACCTCCCCAAATGACAATTGGCGACCATAAGACCGACAATTTACCTCCCCAAATGACAATTTTCGGTACAGTTATCCCCATTCTAATGCACTTGATCATATTTTGCCTTTCAAATTCTACGACTTTGCACCTACAGCAAGCGCTTTCAGCTGCGTAAAACCATACGTCAGCCAATGTGAAGCGACGTTTCTTAATGACGTCGGGTTTGCGACAGTATATCACAGAATTTACTGTCGCAAATTTTGACGTTATCCAATCAGATGCTGCGTTATATTTGTAAGTGCATTACAATTCTTTATTTCTGTACTATACACATTGTATCAGCAATGATCCTTGGCTAGGATATCCTTTGAAGTTTGTTAAATGTTAAATACATGTAGCTTAAAATTTCCAAGCTTTGGAATGAGTATGATCCAGATAGTCCTTGTACATATATATCTGTTTGTGTTTGCGCTACTAAATCATGTTAACCAATCCGCCTGGTCAGGTAGAGAAATCACATTTAACGCAGCTCCATGAAACTTCTTTTTAGCTCGCCTGAACGAAAGTTCAGGAAGAGCTATTGTTGTCACCACGGCGTCCGCGTCCGCATCAGCGTCAGCGTTCGGATTGGATGTTTTGGTTAAAGTTTTTTAAAGACCTATATCTCCTTAACCCATGGATGGATTCTTTTGATACTTGCACTGTAGTTAGATATTGGTCTAAAGTTTAACAGGGTACCACCACCACACCACTCAGTGACCTTGATTTCAAGGTCATGGACTTAGAAAATTGGGAATTTTTTGGACTGGATGTTTTGGTTAAAGTTTTATAAAGCCCAATATCTCCTTAACCCATGGATGGATTCCTTTGATACTTGCACTGAAGTTAGATATTGGTCTAAAGTTTTGAAAGGTACTACTCCCACCCGCCTCAGTGACCTTGATGTCAAGGTCATGGACTTAGAAAATTGTCTTTTTATTGATTGGATGTTTTGGTTAAAGTTTTTTAAAGACACATATCTCCTGAACCCATAGATGAATTATTTTTAGCTCGCCTGAACGAAAGTTCAGGAAGAGCTATTGTCACCCTGGCGTCCGCGTCCGCGTCGGCGTCCGGATTGGATGTTTTGGTTAAAGTTTTTTAAAGACCTATATCTCCTTAACCAATGGATGGATTCTTTTGATACTTGCACTGTAGTAGATATTGGTCCAAAGTTTAACAGGATACCACCTCCTCCCACTCCATGACCTTAATGTCAAGGTCATGGACTTAGAAAATTGGGAGTTTTTTTGACTGGATGTTTTGGTTAAAGTTTTATAAAGCCCAATATCTCCTTAACCCATGGATGGATTCCTTTGATACTTGCACTGTAGTTAGATATTGGTCCAAAGTTTTCCAAGGTACTATCCCCACCCCCTCAGTGACCTTGATGTCAAGGTCATGGACTTAGAAAATTGGCTTTTTATTGATTGGATGTTTTGGTTAAAGTTTTTTAAGTACACATATCTCCTGAACCCATAGATGAATTCTTTTTACATTTGCACTGTAGTTAGATATTAGTCCAAAGATTTACAGGGTACTACCCTAACCCTGCTCAGTGACCTTGATGTCAAGGTCAGGGACTTAGGAAATTTGGTCTTTATTAAAGTTATATAATTGCATACTGATCCATAATGCTTGGTTGAGATTTAGTTTACACTTGAATTCATGTTAGACACTTTTTTGAGTTTTTACAAAACACTGTATACTTACCCCACTACCCCACTAGATGACCTTGAAGTCAAGGTCATTGACTTTGAATTTTTTCTTAAAGATTTTTGGTTTAAGTTTTATATTTATGAAGACATAATTTCACAGTGCCACGATGAACTCAATTGATACTAATACTTGGACTGATGTTAGATAATGTTTCAAGGTTTGATACATCCTAGCACCCTATAACCCCTCCAACACACACACACACACACACACACACACACACACACACACACACACACACACACAAACTAACCCCCCCACACACACACACCCCACCCCCTTAGTTCTTTGACCTCAAACTCATGGACTTTGAAATTTCATGTGAATTTTTTTTTATTTTGATTTTATTTTAAGACTTATTTCTGAAATAGCTTTTATAAATATGTTGCCATTATGGACATGCTTGCCTGAAGTTTTATGCATAGCAGTCCACACTACCTTAGTGACTGTGTGATGGGCAAGCACCTATTCAGGCAAGCTATGCTGTCAGGCGACAGCTCTTGTTTAGGAATAGTAGTGGCTCATTGGGTAAAGGTGGCTCTGTATGGCTAGGTGCAGTGGATGCAGCTGGCATTGGTTTAAATCCTGGCTGCCCATTAGGTACTTCTTTTTTTTTTTTATCTTCTACACATGTTTTCTGTATGAACTTGCTTGAGTAATGATCCAGAGACAGGATGTATGTTGAAGTTTGTTAAATCTAAAACAATTACCTTATATATTTGTGTAGAAATCATAAATTATCACTAATTTGTTCCAAAATTGTACCTTGGCTATGGCTCTGAGAAAGCTATTTCTTTATAGTAAAGTAAAGGATTAAATGTGTCATTATAAGAAGGCTTACACAATACAATGCAGGCCCGGATCCAAATCCCACCATACTGGACGGGCTCTGGGTAACTGGTAAGGCTGGAAGGTGCTGAGATGTGGCTGGGAGGTGTCGAGATGTATGCGTATGTGTGAGGGATGGGGGGCAAGCGGAGGGGGGAGGAGGTGGGGTTGAAAATGTATGACATGATTAGAGATCAATTTGATGAGAAATTTTGATAGTCTTTTTTGCCTTGCAATATGTGTTGTAATTTCCCATTAGAATCTTTGGCGAGGCAATTCTAATGAGATGTCACAACATATTATTTTAATCTAACTGCGTGGATGGATCATATCAAATTGTGAGCAGATACTCCTTATTAGCTGGAGGCCTACATATTATACATAACATAGAGGCTCAGATGGCGCCCACCCCATGGATCCGGCGCTGCTACGATTTGGGAAAGAATGTCAGAAATGTTTAAGGTAAATGGAAACATTTTCAGGGGGAACAATATTCAACACTTATAGAAAAGAATTTGCTCCCCCAGGAGCAAGGAGGAGTAAATTCTTTCCTTTATGAGTAGACCCATTTTTGTCTTGCCAGCAACTAGCAGAAGAAAGGCATGGGTAGTGCTTTTCCAGTGTCATTGTAAACTTTCTCGGAGTTTTCTGGTTTAATTCTGTTTTGTGGCAGTGCACAGACAAGTGAGACATAGCAGTGCACAGCTTGTTGGATTGATTTCATCACCAACGAAAGCAAACAGTTATCTTGTTTTGTAGAAATGGTGGAAAAATCACATAGGGTTAACCATTCATCTTAATTGGCAAAACTTAACTAAAGGAATCATTTACAAATTTTGAGTATGCAACATCTTTATATACTGTAATGTGCTTAAATTTTGGGACGCCTGAAATAATTAATTTTCCATTTGTCCCAAATAGAAAATTAATTATTTCAGGTGTCCCAATACTTATGCACCTTACGATATTTTTAGCTCACCTGAGCCGAAGGCTCACAGGTGAGCTTATAGTATAGGCAGGCATCCGTCGTCCGTCGTCCGTCCGTCCGTCGTCCGTCAATATTTTCAAACGACATCTCCTCTGAAACTACAAGGCCCATCGTTACCAAATTTCATGTATAGCATCTATAGGCAGGGGGAACCAATAATACTGTTTTTTATTCAAATCGCTTCAGAACTTTGGTTGCTATGGCAACTTAAAGTTTCCATTGACTTGTATGGGAAAAATTGAAAATTTGCATTTATTGCTATGTCACTGCAGATATTTTGACAGAACTTTTACAGAAATGTTCCTTGAGCATTCCTCTATCAACCACATGAACTT
Organism: Ctena decussata; assembly: GCA_963989385.1. Classification (NCBI taxonomy): domain Eukaryota; kingdom Metazoa; phylum Mollusca; class Bivalvia; order Lucinida; family Lucinidae; genus Ctena; species Ctena decussata. The sequence goes on from OZ022509.1 coordinate 78,525,294, forward strand.
CATGTAAATTGCACAATTTGGCTGGTTGCCATGGCAACCGAATGGTTAAAAATAGAAAAAATATTCAAAAATCATCTCCTCAGAAACTATGCAACCAATAAAGCTCAAACTTCACAGAAAGGATCTTAGTACTAGCTTCTATAAAAGTACTGTTTTTCTTGGCAATTGCTCCAGCAGTTTGGTTGCTATGGGAACTTAAAGTTGCCATTGACTTATAATGGCAAAATGGAAAATTTGCATTTATTGCTATGCCAATGCAGATATTTTGACAAAACTTTCATAGAAATGTACCTTGAGTAGTCTTTAACCAGCCATGTTAAATGTATGCAAATTGCGCAGTTTGGCTGGTTGCCATTGCAACCGAATGGTTAAAAATAGAAAAATATTAAAAAATCATTTTCGCAGAAACTGTGTGGCCAATAAAGCTCAAACTTTACATAAAGAACCTTAGTACTAGCCTCTATAGAATTACTGTTTTGCATGGCAATTGCTCCAGCAGTTTGGTTGCTATGGCAACTAAGAGTTTCCATTGACTTATAATGGGGAAAATGAAAATTGGCAATTTTTGCTGTCTAACTGCAGTTATTTAGATTTTTTTCTACAGAAATGTTTCTTGAGTAGTCCTCTACGATTCATATGAATTTTCTCCAAATCGCTGAATTTGATTGGTTGCCATGGCAAAATATAGGGTAAATTTTCAAGAAAAAAAAAAATCTGCTCCTCAGAAGCCATATAGGGGATGAAGCTGATATTGTGCAGACGTGTTGATGACAGTAGCCTCTACATAAAGTTTATTCTGTTTCCCTCAATCCCATAAGAACTTTGGTTGCTATGGCAACTTATAATTTCCATTGACTTATAATGGGAAAAGTGAAGCTATGAGGGGGATGAAGCTGATACTTCGCATACATATTAATAACATTAGCCTCTATCTAAAGTATGTTTTATATTATCATTGCCCATGTGAATTCGTTGCTATGGCAACGTAAATTTCCATAGACTTATAATGGGGAAAGTGGACATTTGGTATTTATTTCTGTGTTACTGCAGATATTTTGACAAAACTTTACAGAAATGTTCCTGAAATAGTCCTATACCAGCCATATGAATTTTTCCCAAAGACCTGATTTTGATTGGTTGCCATTGCAGCTGAAAGGCCAAATTTTCATTATTTTTTTGGCCAAAGATCTTCTGAGAAGCCATTAAGGGGGGATAAAGCTCTTTTTTTTTTCATAAATGTTTGTGATATTATCCTCTACATTAATGGTGTTTTTATTGGTGTTGTGCATGGTGTTTTGTTGCTGTAACCTCAGTGCTTCAGTGCTCAGGTGAGCGATATAGGGCCATTGGCCCTCTGGTTCTTTAATTGTAAGCATTGTGCAGACGTTTCATGTTCCTAAAACACAATTTCACAGGTACAGATTTCAAATTTACACTACTCAGTATAATCTCATGTTTCAAATATAGTAGCTTCATTGTTTAAATTACACAAAATTTCTTTCTTGTTTACTTTCTTATTGTACAGTCAACTCGGGATATCTCGAACACTAATATATCAGGGCATCCTCTTATATCAAAGAATATAGATTGGACAAATTTTCTCTATTTTATACATTTCAGTTCTGGATATCTCAAACTACTGATATCTAAAGGTAAATTTTCTGGTACCAGAAAATTTACTATGAGATATCAGTAGTTTGGGATAAAGTTCGACTTTGAGATATAGAGAGTTGGCTGTAATTGAAATGAAGCTTTGTCTTCTATTCTCAAAGCTCAGGAAACCTTGTTTACTTTTCAAGTCCTAGTTTAAACCCTTGTTTTGGCATCACTGCAGAGAAGCACTGACTTTGATGATGATACTAGGTTTAGTTCTCTTGTTTCTAAATTAGAACTTGTATGGCAATCCCATATTGGGACCACTGTATATGCGCCTCGACACAACCTAACCAACAAAGTGGTAGTGCACACAGTGAACACTCAGATCAGCCTGGTCATCTGCCCTGTCTGATCAGTGTCTTTGCAGTGTGCTTTAAGGGTTGCTAAGGGTCTATGCTAGGTCCAGGCAGACAGCAAAAACTCTGATCAGACTGGGTGGATCGTAGTCTTGGCTAGGCACACATGCCACATTGTTGGTTTTACCGTGTCGTGGCTCATATGTTTTTTACGGAGAAAGAATAGACATTATGTAATTAATTCACGAAACCCCATGTGTACTTCGAGTGCTCCGAGTACTTTGTTTGCTATGGGGCTGGATCATTATGAGTAAAGGGCATGTTTTTTTTTAAACCTGCTTGTTATGTCTGTCTGTAAATTAAAAACAGTATTTCCTGCCTTGTTTAATTTTATCTTTTCATCCCCTTATCAACCATACTCTTCCAGGTCTTGAGACAAACAGAAAAATGACTTGTGATTTTATGTCCTTTTCACCAGTGTTTCAGTCATGGAATGATAATGAAAAGCTATGTGCAGTGGAATCTGGTAGTATGATATAAAAGATTTCCGCCTCCAGCGGAAATCAAACCCTGGACCACTAGATCTGCAGGCCAGTGCTTAACCAAAAGTTCCTCAAAAGACAGAAATACCTGAGCAAAGAGTAGAGACCTAGACCAGGCCCGCAGGTTATAAAACTTGAGAATAATCTCAAACTCCAAATAAAGCACACTGGTTGGCTGCTTCCGAGCATATGCTCGGAAGCAGCCAATAAGTATGCTTTATTTTGAGTTTGAGAATGTACTTAAGTTTTATAACCTCTGGGCCAGATTGCTCCCCAGGGACCCAGGACTACACTGTTTGAAGAGTGGCATTTATACACTGATCCCATTTTAGTATGGTTCAACGCTGACCAAGAATTCTAAGTCTGGGTCAGGCAAGCAGTGTGGTCTACTTTTGTTTTTTCCATTCCACCACTCATGGTTGGTGGGTTGCTTTGGGTTTAATGGCTGTTTATGACAGTATTTCAGTCTAATAGAGCCATCTCCCAGAGAGAGGTAGAAAGACAGAGATACAATTGGGAGAGAAAAAATTTCCAAACAACCCTCACCCACACCTATTGCAAGCACAGTAGGCCCTTGCCCTACTATTGTCGAAATTAGTAGGACACCCCGTCAATGAAAGTTACCCAGCACCATCGCCCGACCACAACCACCACCACACTACTCATGGTAATGGTGACCTCCTCTACCGACAGACTTGTGTGGCTGATGCTGCATCCATGGTGCCTCATGCATTCAGAAAGGATCGGCACAAATCGCATCTTAGAGGGCAAAGGATAAACAACTTTCCCTAGATACCCTCAAACCAGCATCATTTCTTTTCTTGGGGCTAGCACACATGCCTTTCATTTGGGTTTGTATACCAAATGCACTCACACTGTAAATACGTGACTTAGATCACAGTTCTAGAACAGCAGATGATTATCTAAATGTAAAATTCACATAAATGTTTTGAAAATGCATCATTCAGCCCATGGCAACCATGATGGACGCCACTGATTCAGTACATGCATGTTTTACTGCTTGTTTGTGACCTATTTTGAGGATCTGTCACAGGCACGTTATAGTCTATTTCACAAAAACATATTGGTCTAATAATGAATTCCTACCGTAAACGGGGTTTCATTGCACACAGCCTTTCATTACTACCATCCCATCGTCCTGATATGACTGAAATACTGTTGAAAAGGATGTAAAATCGCAAGTCATCCATCCATCTATAATAATGAAACTTACCTCTATTATATTCAATCAAAATATAAATTAACTAAAATTTTTGCCTTATTCACGTTACAGATGCTTCAAGAAATGGCCATCTCTGGTCAGATGCCTGTAGCAATAGGTTCTGAATAAGGTCAACGACAAACCACGGACCCATATGTGTGGCAGCGGTAGCCCCTGTTCAGCTTGTACATAGATTGTGTAACATATTAAGTTATCTGATCACATCATAGTGCCAGACTTTAAGGAAATGGGTTTATACCACATTAATCCTGATAAACGCCCCTGCTCTAATAAACACCATTTTTTTCGAAAATGGTGTAATATAAACTTGCATGGATTCCTGTTTGCCTCTCTGGATGAGGCAGCTCTCTGACATGGGGTCAACTCTTAAAGGAAAGTATTTGCTACTAGAGGAGCATATTCTTTCCCTTTAGAGTTGCCCTGCTGGAAAGGGAGGGAAAATGATACGAGCTGCTTCATCTTCGAGTATTCCCATTCTCCTTAATACTGTTATTATAGATATTTTGGCCGTGGCTGATTTGATACACTTTGGGCTCTAAATAACACCTCCTTTCATAAAATGCAATGCCCCCGGGGCGTTTAATAGGATTAATACATAATTTTCATGGGCTGCAAATCTGCTATTGCTTGTACTTTTTCTTCTTAATTGTGGTCAGTCTTAAATAAAAAAAAAACTCGTTTTCTTTAAGACTTAGAGTAGACTTCTATTTGAAGGGTGACCAGGGCTGCAAGCAAGAAGATACAAATCTAATTTAAACATTGGTTATGACAGTAAATTGGATGTTTCGTGTTTTGATATCAAACGATCTATCAGCTCATTGGGAAACACTAAAGGGTCCAGAAATGAAACTAGCTGAATTTACGAACAGCCTAAAGCTAAAGGTTTCTAATTGCAAGTGGACATTGGGACAGTGGGGCTAGAGGACCACTGTATCTTTGGCACAACATATGAAGTGGGGGTTGCCCATCCATCTCCTTTCCTAAGATCTAGCGTTGTAACACAATGGTTAGGAAATGAACACACACAGAAATATTTAAAATGATTTTAAAGTTGAAGTGCAGTCGTGCATTAGTGTTTAAATGGCATGGATATTTGGGCAAGGTCGGACTTCAATTGAAGCCCCTTACCATCGCTACGGCCAACATTCGTGACTAACGTTAAGGACATGCTTGATACAGATAGACGGTTAACAGTTCGAGCGATATTTGAAGATCTTGATATTTCCACATTGATAGTGCACAAAATTCTTAAGGAAAACTTATACATGAGTAAAAGTAGTGCGCGTCGTTGGGTACCAAGCAAGGTGTGTTGCTTGTGACATTTATTGTCTTTTTGACGTCGTTTTGACGTCAAATTTGCCGTACCGTGCCCCGGATGAAAAAGGATAGCTGTGCTTTATGTGTTGTTGTGTTGAAACCATTTATTGTGAAATTATGCTTTATAGATCAAAAGACAGGGTAAAAAATTCTGATGATATAACTTTCATTTCCCTGTTAAACAAATTTGATCTGTTACATGTATAAAGAAAGTCTACAAACTTAAATAACAACCCTCGTATGTAGTCGCACATTCCTGTTTCGCATACTTAATCTGCCTATCCTGGGGAATTGCAAGTTACAGTATGCATATGGCTTGAGGTTTATTTTCCCACGTCGTCAATCAATTTTGAAACAACATCAAATTTGTTGATACATCAAATTTGTTGTTTCAACATTGTTTGCCTTCCTAGTATCAATAGCTTGACTCCAAGAAAGATAAATAACACAGAATTAAATTACTTGAGAATAATCTTTTGCTTGATAACATTAATGAGTCGCGACACGAGAAAACCAACAAAGTGGTTGTGCGCCCAGCGCAGACTCAGATCAGCCTGGGCATTCGCCCAGTCTGATCAGAGTCTTCACTGTCCCCATGGAGCTAGCTTAGACCCTTAGCTACCTTTTAAGTGCTTAGCAAAGAGTCTGATCTGACTGCGCGAATGCCAAGACCGATCTGAGTCTGCGTGTGCGCACAACCACTTTGCTGGTTTTCTCGTGTCGCGGCTGATTTGTAGTGTTGTTTTGAGAGAAAATCAGTTCGTTCATGGCAAACGCTGTATGCCCTTGCACAGTGATACAAAGACGATGTTAAGGCTACATGACCATAGCAACTAGGAGTTAATATTGATGTTACAGTGAAGTCATTGAGACGTCATTCTGCAACGCTTTTAAGCACTACAGTTGGTTATATTGCACAGTTGCTATGGTAAGGGAGCTATATGACATCATTTGTGTCTGCTAGGGCAAACCGCATGCCATGCTCTGTGCGAATTATAAGCTAGAAGCTACCTGAAACTAATACAAGGGAAAAAGAGTGAGTTTTTCACATTTGTAATTCATTCTCAGATAATTTAATTTTCTTTTAAAAATCAACGATATACGGCAATCAAGTGTAAGTCAGCCGCGACAAGAGATAAACCAAAAAAGTGGTTGTGCGCCCAGCGCAGACCCAGATCAGCCTGGGCATCCACCCAGTCTGATCAGACTCTTCGCTGTCCGCATGAAGGTAGCTTAAACCCTTGGCTACCCTTTAAGCGCTTAGCAAAGAGTCTGCTTAGTCTGGGCGGATGTACAGGTTGATCTGAGTCTGCGCTGGATGCACAACCACACTGTTGGATTTTTCGTGTCGTGGCTCAAGTGTTGTACAGGTAGCATCGCATAAATTGCAGTGATAATGATAAATAAAAGCATCGGACGTCTCATACACAGCCAAGAGACTAACCAATTAATGTCGAGCGCCCCATTAAAGAGACATAGGCAAACAGTGTAATCCCAGATCAGACGCCGCAGATTGCAGCGTCTGAGGTTGGTTAAAATAAACAATAAATTCATCCAAGATGGAAGAGTCCCTTGGGCGGAAAGGGGTTATTGAAAAGTAGCAACCGGTTTACGGAAAGAGATTTCCTTTGATTTATTGCAAGAGATAAAAGCGTATTAACGTAGACAGCAAATTGTGTCTCTTTTTTTTTTTTTTTTTGTCTTTTTTTTTTTTTTTTTTTTTTTGTCATCTTGACTGGAATTTCAGAGCAGGAAAACAAGCATTATATGTTTAATATCTGAAATGAGCTAATTACTGTGTTTCTACAGTACGTATCACGTGTATTTTATTTTTATATGTAACAAGTGTTCAGAATCTGGCCGAAAAGTCTGTTTTATCGTGTATATCAATATTCATTTTTATTCATCGACCAACTGAGCCCCTAAGCCGAAATCAGTCAGGACTGATTTAACAGCCATAGGGTAATTCTCATCCTTTAAACTCTTTACAATTCCGCAAGGTCTGTCCGTAACAACAGAAACTGCGTAACCGACTGTAGCTCCGGTAGCAGCTGAAGTTAATCCTCCAGCGACTTTCGAAGCTAATCCTCCAACAACTTTTGACAATTCTACTCCACACATTTGACCTACAGCATCAACTAAAAATGGCCTTATAGCTCCAGTAACGGATCCCAGCCGAAACGGATCCCAGCTTACTTAATCGACAGTATAGATATTTGATCATTTTTTATTTCCAACTTTTTTAGGTTTTGTACTATTAACGCTATATAATCTTGCTACGCATTTAGAGCTGATTGTAAATTTTTAGAAAAGGCAGCATATAAAGTGCTTAAAATTGATAAGTATGGATTGACTGAAGTCGGGGGGGGGGGGGGGTCGGGTCGGGCGAGGGGTAGTTTCCAGTGCTTGGGCGTCCTACTAATTTGGGTTATAGTAGAGCAAGGGCCTACTGTGCTTGCAGTAATTGCGGGTGGGGGGCTGTTTGGACATTTATTTCTCTCTTCTGTGCCCCGCTCTCGGGGATTTGGCTGGATATAGTCTGAAATACTGTCTCAGAGAGCCGTTGAACCCTAAAACAACCAATCAACTAACCAACATCGAAGTCAGAAGAAAAGCATTCGATTCCCCCGAACGATTTACATGTATTTGCAAATAGAAAGGTTCCCAATTCATTCAAATACACCAGAGAAGAAACACCTATGCATTCCGACATTGCACGAGAAGAAATTGGTTTAGTCCTCTTCTACTTAAAGACACGAATTTATATTTTGTACATATTCTTAATTACTCGCTAGCTCTTTCCAGTATTTTCGATTTTTTAATGCGGTAATCCATGTCGCTACACTGCATCGAAAGCTTGTTTTAGATCGACGAAGGCGCAAGACAAATTCTCTGCGACTATATTTCAAATAAACTACAAAAAATAAGTTCATTATCTGCAGTTGGAAATTCTTTTCTTAATCCACTTTGGCTATCTATTAATAGCAAATGTATATAGTCTGTTACGCAGGATACCAGTAAATAATTTACTCAAACAACTCAAAACCCTAAAAGCCTGTAATTTCCATATTCGTTCTATCTCTTTTTGTGTGTAAATAGGTTTAATCATTCCGAGTCATCAAACGTTTAGCAGAATACCTGTTTTAAAGTTGCAGAGCACGGCATTTCCTACAAGACTGCTTGTGAATCAGGCTCTTTAAATGAGCATTCACAACCTATGTTTGGATAAAAAAATTATGAAAATAGCTTTAAAAAGCACATCTCTATGTGATCAATGCGCTGGTCTTGAAAAATACATTACATGTATATCGCGTGGGCCGGAAACAGGGTTAGGATAGTTAGGATGGCTGGCGCTTACAGTCATTTGCAGGTTCTCCTTTGGACTATTCTGATTGTCCCTGTAGTACAATTATACTTGTGTTTCACTATTACTAAGGGCAACTTTGCGGACAGTCAAAATATTGACATCGGCAACTTTTCGACTCGTACAGTTTCAATTTGGCGGACAGTTGAATTAATGAGGGTACAATCACAAAGTCCCTTTAAAAGTGCCAATTTTGGCCAAAATGGATAACATATTGGTGTTTCTGTATTAGGGCAGATATTTTTGCACACATAATTGTAAAAAACTTTCCTTCAATTGGAAAATTACAGCAACAAAATAACGACCAAGTTATATTGACCAGGGCAGTTTTGTTCCATCGTCCCGTGATTTCATGATATGTTTTCTTGATTAAGACGGCAACTTTAAGGATTTTCCGCAGCTTTCCTCACTACAGCTACTGAATATATCCAGGTTTTCAAACTGCAATCATTTGTGAAGTACAAGTAACCCATTGCATGCCTAAAACTGCAAAAATACAAGTTTTTCTTACCTTGAAAGGACCTGGTACGATAAGGGCCGTTTCTGGTCCCCATTCAAATTCTCTTAAAACGCATGGTTTCTATTGCTTATTATTTGTTCGTATTGGAACAAGCAGAAATAATATGTTCCGTGTTTGTTAATTCTCAGAATAACATGATTTCTGGCATGCCTACGTTGTTTCAATAAAATGAAGGAAAATTGCGAGAAAATTAGAGTTTAATACATATTCCTTTAAAGAAATAAGTCATTTACAATAGCTTTTGAAAGCTCTTAATAACAGGCTTTTGATGAAATGCTTATATGTAAGATTGCACTGCTAATTACTTGTGCACTGCACAAGGCCTCTCCAGGTACCCCACCCACTCAAGTTTGCAAGTCCAGAGACGCTAACCAAAAAATTCCAACAGATCAAAATGAAATGTAGACCAGATTATTCCTTGTGTTCTAACTAAGAAAATGAACACCCACAACATATGTTCATTTTGTCTATGAGTGGAGATATGGGCGTTATTATGTTGAGAACGCTGGGAAAATGTTCCGAACGCTGCCAGTTTGGTAACAAAAAGTTAAAAATAAACATTGAGCCCGGTCTCCAGCACATTTAATATTTTCATGGCATGTAAATATATTAAAATCTTATCTGTATACAAAATATTAAATGTGCTGGAGGCCGGGCTCATATATTTTGAAAGCCACAAAGGCTACCGAATTCGTCATTTTCGTCAGAATCCGCTGGGGGTATGGGTATGTTCAGTACAAATATCGTAAATATTTTGAGCAAGAACTGGTTAATTTTGTGTTTGCTGTTATATTCAAGGCTTGAACTTTCATATGAACACATTTTTATTATGGAAATAAGACTTTTGAAAAATGAGTTTTCTGGGGGCCATATATGGGCCTTATCATACCAGGTCCTTTGAGGCCAACTTTGCGACTGCCGTCGGACAGTGTCGCAATTTCCGGTTTCGGTCACTGTCCGCTCGTCACGTGATTATATACTGTGTTTAGAACTGCTGCATGGGATCCTAAAAGACCCACTCGGAATGAGTGGCGGATTCAGAGGGGGTTTGGGGGGGTCCAAACGAACCCCCTATCAGCCCAAATTATCTTATTTTCATGGGGAATTTCAGGAAAAATGGGTCAAACTGCATAAATCGAACCCCCCTCAGCTACTTTGAACCCTCTATCCAAAATTCCTGGATCCGCCCCTGAATGATATCTCTACATTACGCTATTTCAGATTCATACAAATGGACTTTCCAGGATGGTCATTGTTACAAATTCAGCGACTGTTACAACAACAAGCCCAATCATTTAAAATTTAGTGAGATTGCTCTGGATGGATGTAACAAAGAAATCAGAGACTCCCTGGCATAATGGCTGAGCCAAGCACTTTTATACCATTATGGGTCATTGTTAAAACGAAAAGGTTGTTAATTTCGAGCATACAAGCACATAAAAGATACACGAATCATTGAAAAGTAATAGTAACTGTTTGTTACTGGTAAAGTTTACCGTGCTAGTGGATTTTTTTTTATGAAATGAGCCGCGACACGAGAAAACCAACAAAGTGGTTGTGCGCCCAGCGCACTCAGATCAGCCTTGGCATCCGCCCAGTCCATGAGAGCCTTCGCAGTGCGCTTAAAGGGTAGCTAAGTGTCTCAGCTACCTCCATGCGGACAGCGACGACTCTGATCAGACTGGGCGGATGTACAGGCTGATCTGAGTCTGTGCTGGGCGCACAACCACTTTGTTGGTTTTGTCGTGTCGCGGCTCAAATGCACCAGACTTAGAAAATATAAGTACGTCAATGTCGTCTGTCCTAGGTATTTGCTAATCTCTGATAAAACCGACTGAATTAGTATAGTCATTGATTTATCATCAATTAGAATGTATAGATAAAGGTAGAAACGTTTTAAATGGATTTCTTTTATACTTATCAATGAATTATAGAGATTTCTCGGTGAAATCGAAACTGATAATCTCACTTGTGAAATTATTACTTTCGGTTTCACTATTTCAAAAATAGGATTTTTGAGAAATAGTCTCATTTATTTGTTGATTAACTGACAAGATCTTATCCAGCTTGACATAAATTACGTCACACATGTTTGCATGTCATTATGACGTTAATGACGTCACTTAAAGCCAAAGTGACATTGTTAGTGCACGCAACGTCAGGCCGTCTTAGTCTCCTGTAGGCAAACATTCATAACAAATTTCTTGAGATCTGATTATCAAAATGAAATTCTAAGCTATTTTCAACATAGTTTGCAACTAATATCATACCCAGTAAACACGATGGAAGCATCAAAATTCACGCAACACGGCTAGAAAAAAAGTTGTGTCTTTGTCGTGATGGCTGACGCATTGGAATAAACTGAATTATTGCAATTTTAAAGCATAAAAGAAACGGAAAATTTGACTATTTCAGTGTAAGATCGATTTTTCTTTCTCTCATGAACACCAAAAGTGGTATTTTCAGTCGTGGCTTCGTCACTCGTGAAAATTCTGCTTTTGGTGTTCATTCGGTGAAATAAAAATCGACCCTACACTGAAATTGTCAAATAGCCTCTATAGAATTCCAACACCTAGATATTTTCAAAAGAGGTCATTCGACACAATGGACTCGACGGTACCGGATATAACTTTTACGGCCTTTCAACGATATTTTTCATGTGGTCCTTCATCTGCAACTGTTATATCCGACAAATAAGCGTAGAATATATACATATTATGTACAAGCATAGCTCGGTAATCACCTGCGCAACATAGCACGAAACTTCTCAGACAGTAAAGGCACACATGCGCCTTTGCAGACCGTGATGATCCTGATAAGACCGGAGCGTCAGATCAGGATCTACAAAGTAACGGTGATTTTCAGCCTAAACATTGATGTTTCCAGATTGCAAAGAATAAACACTGCATAGTTATGCAATGACTTCTGCAGCATTAATCTGAATCTACACAGTGTACAGATATACTTGTGGTGATTGCTGGTCATTAATGGGTTTACCAATTTCGAAATTTTCTTCAAAATCTCTAGCAGAGGCTTAGTTGTACTATGTGTCAAAGTTGAGAGTTTAATCAGACCAAAGACTCTGCCGGTGCTGACAAGATGATATAATCTCTATTTAAAAGGGTGCTTTACAAGTACAACAAAGGACAAACATATACAATCAAGACGCACAAATCTACGACACAATAAAAGTAAAAGCAATATTGCTTCCGAACGAAGAAAAGTTACTTCTTACTTATTTAGACAGATATACTACACGGACAGACCGGAATTTATTTATGCACAAGCCCTATATATATTTACTCAATTGATCTCTATTATATTTATATCACACTGATCACTGAAGTGTAGCAATTTACATGTATGCTATATATTTATATGACTTGATCAAGTCTTATGCAAAAGGCGTCATAAAGTCAGGCAGGCATCGCAAAATTCAGGAAGCACTGAAGTGTCAAAGGAAGTCACTGTAAACATTGAAACTTCACACTGTTGAAAATCACTCAATAAAACCATGTCTTACCTGGTCAAACAGACATCGCCAGACTTGTATCCTGGGCTCATGTGTTATCGATACCTTAATAAAGTATCCCGGTCTATAAGCAACACAGCAACGTCAACGTATATTTGTCCTGTATGCGTGAAACTTCGCCTTTTCCCTCTTTATTCTTGGTGAAAACGCGCCATTTTCCGGGCCGACTGTTTTGCTACTTGACCCAGAAACATGACCTTCGAAATTGACCAATGAAATAGTGCGTCATATGCTATCGATACTCATTTGCATATCTAAATTGACACGCGCTGTGTAAGTGTAACAACAAAATCTGCGGTGGGGTATTAAAATCATTCATTTTCGTGACGAAAATCGTCTGTTACTTTCTTCTTTTTTTTTTGTAAGCTCACATTACCCATTAATAAAAAAGGTATGTTACAAAACCTGCTAAAATAGATACTGCTACAAATTTATGTAAAGATATATGTGTGCAATTAACCAATGAATGGTTAGACCTGAAAGTCACTTTATGCGGGAAGCAAAAAGGACATTTTCAGACACAACGAAGTTGCCGCCGAGCAATACAAAGAATTTTTTCAGTGCAGTGACGTATGTGCAAAGGGCGATAATTATTAATGTAAGTAACCAATCACACACATCCTTCCTTCCGCAATCATTAACACGAAATTTGATTGGCCATATTCAGATACTATTGGCTGAATTCCCGTGTTATGCGCATCGGGACCCGAAATCACCGAAACGATAAAATCCATCCTATGACATTCTCCCCGGCTTGGGAAAAATGTCTCCCGACATTTTGAACAAACTATTTTTAAAATCTATGTGACAACAGCTGAGTGTAATAATCTATTTACATTAATTATCACAGTTTGGCTTTTGTTTGAAACGAATGATGAAAATGGAATAATGGAAAAATGAAATGCTTTGGAATAAACTTCGAAGAAGCTTATTATATATAATGATATTTAAACAATGTCCACAAGCAAGCTCAAATCGTAAACCTTTAACATCCATTACTTTAAGTACTAGATGTTGACATAAACTCCAGAATTCACCGTTTAGTGAACTCCTATTAACGTCAACAATAAAACAAAATGCAACTTACTGGAAATAACAAATTTATATCTGCCTGGCAGCGAATACCAAAAACTCGCCAAAAGCACAAAACAAATAGTGATACAAAAGAAACAAGTGAAATCGAAAAGATTTCAGTTATCTCATACTTCGGACAAAACTGACATGTCATCCAAAACTACTCAGAAGCTTACGACATAGACAATGACTTGCTTATGAAACATCAAAATGTATTTGTATGACAAAGTTATCAAACTCTGTTCAATCACACAAAATTTTACACTCAGCATATTGTCATTGGTTAAAATCAATATCAAGAGAGAAATAGCTAAATTTTCATATGACATTCTCCCCTGCACTTCTATAAAAATAAAAACCGATCAAGATAAAATCACACAAAATACTCAACCAGGTCAGGGCTTTCAACATTCTGCTGATACACCCATTCGCCATAAAAAGTGGGTGCTTGTCTGTTCCGTCCGGAACGACGTGGTTAAGGAGAGGCTGGGGAAATATGAGAGGAGGCTGGAGAAGTATGAGAGGTATTGACGGTGCTATCTGGTCCTCTGGAAGAATAGCTACTCCGGACATCTGAAGAAGATAAACTTCTATATGCAGGGCCTGAGGAATTAATAGTAATATTTGAAATATTACTGTCCTCATTACGGCCTTGAAAACTTTGACTTCTGGAAACATTTCTTCCAGAAACATTCGACACAGCCGAATGATTCGGAGTACCACTAGGTCTCCTTCTATGAGGTGGTATATACCTCGGAACAGGTATAGATACTTCCTCCTGTTCTGAATCAGAACTTTGTTCAGACTCTGACATCTGAACTACTGGCTTGGGCAAAGCCAGTTTTTGCCCTAGGTGGTTTATCAGGTTTTTGAGGTTGAATATCCTCAATCTGACTGGTCCTAGGAATTGCTGAGAAAGGTAGCAGCTAATTCCTATGAAGAGTTTTGATATCACTGATGTCAAAACCATGTCTTACCTGGTCAAACAAACATCTCCAGACTTGTAAAGATATATGTATGCAATTAACCAATGAATAGTTAGAACTGAAAGTCACTTTATGCAGGAACGAAGTTGCCGCCGAGCAATACAAAGAATTTTTTCAGTGCAGTGACGTATGTGCAAAGGGCGAATATTATTAATGTAAGTAACCAGTCACACACATCCTTCCTTCCGTAATCATTAACACGAAATTTGATTGGCCATATCCAGATACTATTGGCTGAATTCCCGTGTTATGCGCACCGGGACCCGGTATCACCGAAACGATAAAATCCATCCTATGACGTATGCATAACCTAAATAAGCATGCAACGACTTCTGCAGTATTAATCTGAATCTACAGAGTGTACAGATATTCTTGTGATGAATGCTGGTCAGTAACGGGCTCGGAGATCTCGAAATTTTCTTCAAACTATTTAGTAGAGGCTTAGTTGTGCTCTGCATAACCTAAAATGTCATACGCTAGTGTATGAGGAATGTGGAGGGGGGTTTTGTACGACAAGAGGTATTATTTTTTTCTGATATATTTTGAAAGTAGGAATACCAGCTACTCATGTACTTGATGTATGGATTGCTTTCAGCATCAGACCATGCGCCATAATGGATTGCAACCGGCACCGGTACTTGAAATTCAAATAAACTAATGATCCGTAACTGTCGCGCTTTGGTTGCTTGCTTTTCAAGTCTATTCCTTCATTAAATACTGGGAGGTCACAACAATAATGACTGCTTGTAACTTTGAGATGCAGGAACATATAAAAAACAGAATTACCGTTTTAATCGCCTAATGGCAATTAAGAATCAACTGATGGTAATGTGCACAACCCGTGGTGAATGTAGAATAATCAGTTTCTGGTGCCAGAAGGAATGTATGGAAATGAAGCGTTTTCGCTAACTGATAACGGACGGACGGACTCACACAGTGATTATAGTGCAAACCTGCGGGTTTTGCAATAAGAAGTTTTGCATACCAGTGGCTGGGCAATGTTAAATTACATAAGTATACAAAATTTGAAGCAAATATACCAAGCGGTCCAAGATTTATGAGCATTTTCAATAAAAGAGCTCGACCACCCAAATTGATGCTCGGTGAAGCCTCGGCACTGTTTTGCATGCCGGTGGCTAGACTACGTTAAAATACATAAGCATACAATATTTGAACCGTATTTACCACGGTGTTCAAGAGTTATGAGCATTTTCAGTAGTTGGCCGAAAACTTTCAACTTGTGCTCAGCAAAGCCCCGTCCATTAAATAAGGTTGTTATGCATGCGAGTCGTTAGACAATGTTGACATGTATAAGTATGCAAAATTTTGTCAAAATATCCCATGCGGTTCAAGAGTTATAAGCGTTTTCGCTAACTGATAACGATTTTCGCTAACTGATCACGGACGGACGGACTCACACGGTGATTATAGTGCAAAGCTGCGGGTTGCGCAATTAACATTTGATTCTTCAGCGTTCACCGGATGATGAAGCCAGTGGGCGGAGCTGCAATGCCATGAAGCGCAAAGCGCTTCTCGTAGAACTTTAGCGACGACCACTGGCTTCTTCACACGATGAACGCTGAAAAATCGATTTTTAATTTCGATATATACTTATTTTAGACCCTTTCTATGCCGTTTTTATAGTAGTTTATAATATGCAAAGTACTGGTCGAAAAAAAGTCAGTAACGACGTTTTCGGCCATTGCGTTCCACAGCCATGGCCATGACATGGTGTCAAACGAACGTTACGTGGACCAGTCAATACATTCGTTTAGCTTCGACGTCGCTTGACGACAACGTCACATGATCAACTGAGCGGCGCGACACGAGAAAACCAACAATGTGGTTGTGCGCCCAGCGCAGACTCAGATCAGCCTGGGCATCCGCCCAGTCTGATCAGAGTCTTCGCTGTCCGCAAGGAGGTAGCTTAGACCCTTAGCTACCCTTTAAGCGCTTAGCAAAGAGTCAGATCAGACTGGGTGGATGCCCATGCTGATCTGAGTCTGCGCTGGGCGCACAACCACTTTGTTGGTTTTGTCGTGTCGCGGCTCAACTGTCGTTAAACGGTGTATGAAGCTAGTTGTTCTAAAGGGTTTACCTAGTGGCAAGTGTAAATATAACAGTTTAAACAAACGAAATCTATTTCGGGGTTAAGAGAGGCCAAGCTTTTGAACAGCTCTAATTTGTTTCATAACGTGAGTGAGTGATATGGTTTTACGGAACACCATCAGAAAGAGGCCATTTCGCGCCACATTTCATAGCAGGAAATTTCTGTCGAATTGTCTCACTACACATTGCACACTGACCTTACTTGATGGCAGTCAATACAGTGCTAGAAAAATATTTGCTTCATTTACGAGAAAATGGATGAGAAGTTGAAACAGAATATATTGTCCTACGGTAGGAAATGGAATTATTTTAAGGAAATGTGATAATGTAATACTTGCATCGGAATAAGCAGTGCTAGTTTAGTCTAGTCTATCCCATAACATTGCAAGGTTGTTGGAGAACCACATGCACCTTTTCAGTAATCTCTTTCCATCTGTCTTCAGCTGCTCTAGTTGTGCTAGGACAGTCCATCCCTATACAGATAGTTAAATAAGGAATTCCCCCTCTTTTCGTTCACTCAGATTGTACTTTTGATTTTTTAAAAGAAGTATATATATTTATTTTGACCTCGGTTATTATATCCAGGAACTGCCCAACGTAAAGTGGATTAGGAGGAAATTATTCGTACATGTACCAGAAATAAACGCAATTAACCACATAAGACCTATTTAAGTGTGCAGATGTTTAAGTTCCTCGGATGCGGGAAGTATGTTACAATAAATTTGATTTTAGCCCAGCTGAGCATAAAACCGAGCACAAAATGCTATTGCAATCTGTCATCATTCGTCTACTCGGCAACGGTTCAGAAAGGCTGCAGGTTGTAATCCCCAACGGGCCAGCCAGTGACTGAAAATAAACTCTGTTCCGACCCGGTAGATAAGGGCAAGTACATTTATTTCGAACTAGGAAAGATTTAAAGCAGCGAAAACAGGAGGATGGGCTTCATCATTTTATGCTATGGCCAAGATACGGTGGTCCTCTTACACCCACTGCCCCTAAGGTCATAAAGGTATGGGAAACCTGTACGTTTTTACTGTCCGTTCGCCGTTCACTACTTTCTTCAATCGACAATTTCTCAGACATCTCTGGACCAGAGCTCATGAAATGTTACTGTAATGATTCTAGTTAGGCCCTCTACCAATAATCGAAAGAAAGGGTTAAGAGTAAAACTATGGCTGATATGGCAACTGAAGTCAAAGGCGTTAAAATTATGTTTGTTACTCGATCTTGAGATAATGTGATACAGTAGCCTACCTGTACCAAATCTTACTAACTAAATCGAGTTAAATCATTTCCGCCTTCGTGAGAAAGGAGCAGATTAAGTGTTTGTAATATGGCAATGAGGGTTGTCTTAAGGTGGAATAGGACAAAACCCAAATGTTCAGTTTTCGTGTAGAAAGAACAAAGATCAAGAAGTTCAGCACTTTCTAAATTACGAAATGACTATCTTGTAAGTGTGAAACATATAATTCTTTTTTTATGACGTCATGAAAATGTGAGGGTTTGACGTGTTTTTATGCAAAATAAATAGCGCTCGTTTATATATGATTTTTGCATTTGTTTTGCTGTCCGTAAAGATATTGAAAAAATTTTCATACCAAAGTGCGAGCCGTCAAGAGGCCTTTTAAGATATGTTATTACTTTTTCCAATTATTTCCACATTTTGTGTTGATTTAGGCAAATATGACCTGTCATTAGCTATCGAATATTGCTTAATTTTACATAAACGCTTAAATAGAGAATAAACGTCTCCGAAAAATATATCTAAAATTTTGATATGTTTTAATGAAATATGTCGACATGTAATTTTTGAAATAGTTTTAAGTTTTCACCTTGCAAATTTTGCACAAAAAAGATTTGTTTAACTATACCCCCTGTTCCGATGACGTCGTTTCTTTCAACGTCAAAGGGAGATTATTCCTAAAAATGTTTTCCAGTAAACGTTTTGTTTCTAGTAAAACATTTATGATCTCTTCTAGAAAATATAACTGCACGAAAAACGAAAGTACTGAATAAATATCTTATTCCGTCTTCCCGGGAGGAAGATTTCAATGCATCAGGGGTTCATTTTTGCCAAGATATTTATTTTGCGTAACGTGACGTCTTTTTATTGAACTCTTACGAACCGCGTATTTCGCGACGTCAATTACTTCCAAAAATAGCAAAATCGGGAAAATGAACCCTTGACCTGTTTGAACTCTTCTGTCTAGAAAACGGAATGAGATATTTCTTCGATTTTTTCGTTTTACATTTTCATAGAATTTCTATAATAACTCGACAGTGCTTTATCGGAATTAAAATATATGTCGGAAATCGCTCTTAGCGCCCAATCTAGTTTGACGCTAAAACATCAACGTTATCTGAGCAGGGGGTATGGTTTGAAAAATCTACTTCGAGAAATATTTACAAGGTAAAGTTTTAATATTATTTCTTCAATATTCCAAATTAACAATTCATCAAAACATATCAAAATTTGAGGGGGGTTTTCGGAGACGTTTTTTCTCTATTTCAATTTTTACGTGAAAAAGGCGAAATTTCAACAGCTTATGTTAATTAATGTTTGCGTTAATTTACTCGTAATGCGTAGAGATTATGCAGAAAGTATAGAACAGCTTTTTGGAAATCTTGATGGCATGCACTTTGGTATGAAATTTATTTCAATACCTCAACGGACTGCAGAGCAATGTCGATTAATGCGGATATCAGAGAGCTAGAAATTTTGCGTAAAAAACGTCAAACCGTCACGTTTTCGCGACGTCATTGAAATAGAAATTGTTTATTTCACGTTCAAACGAAAGTCATTTATTGAGTCACAAATGACTGAAGTTTTTGATTATATATTGTTTGACTAGAAAACTGAAAATTTTGGTTTTGTCCTATTCCACCTTAATACTTCGACACTGACAGGTATACGAGGGGTGATACATAAATACATGGACATTTGCTATGGTGGTAAAGGTAATGAAGTTATAGTATGTTTTCTCATACCGCAGAAAAGTCTAATCTTTTAACTACGTTATGTGAAATTTTGAAGAAATTTCAGTGAAAAATAAGTTTTTTCTTTCATTTTATATAAGGTAGGTATAGCTATAGCGGAGCACCACATTAATGTCATTTGACGTTTTGTCCCATTTTAACACTGTTGCGATGGTTTTGTTCTCCGTTTTCACAAACTAACATCCTTTTTGCATTTTATTTCATGATTTGGACAAATCTTAGACACAGCTGCATGCAAAATGATCTTTTTGAAGAATTTCAAAGCATACTCATCTCATATTTATTGCTTCATAAATCCAAACCGACCTTTTGCTTTCAATACTGTGTCAGCGTACATTACTTTGGCGGTGTATGTCCAAATGCAGGTCTGCAACCCTCTAACCAGTGCCAACATCAGATAGAATTAACATAAAATGATTAAATTTCATTAAATTTGATTATTTGAAATATTTCTTTGATTTTGCTCTCATTTTTGTTACAGTCATATACAAATCTGGAACATGCATGAAATACCCGGTATAATGTTGGACGTCATTTTGTCACCCTTGTATGACACACATACTATATTTTACGCTGCTTCTGCAAGCCTAAAATTGTTGACGACAATAGCTCCTTGACAGTGAAAAGCGGAAACATTAGAAAAATGGCATACCAAATGTCTAGCATTTTACTCTACTACAAATATTAGACATAGCCAGGGATAAAAGAAACAATTTGAAATAATAAGGCAACTTTTACTGGAATACGTGATTGTGATTCTATGTGATAGACTGGTTTGCCAGAAAATCTTTCTTTTTTTCGTATCTTTTTAGATAAATTTCTTGTCTGCAAAGACCCACTTTTCTTTGGTCTAATGTTTGAAACATGTTTGAAACATGAGACCAAACAAAGTGTGATTTTAAAGACATAACATGTATCTAAAAAATGAAAAAAAAAATATATATATATACTTTTTCAGGAAAACATTGTTTCAGACTGCAGCCTGTCTATCCTTGTGTTTGATTTCTTGATAAAAAAAGGAATGCAAGGTCCTCATAAACGGTAAAAGTTTAAATATCCAATAAGGATGTTCCGCTATAAACAAATAATTATATATAAGTGGTACTTACAATTTGTTATTTGCTTCAGAAGCATTTGACACATGCAAGGTTCATCCATAAATGATGCGTTTGATAATATCGTTTAGGTTGCTTATACTGTTGCTGACTGGTAAGTTATATATTGTCGATGGCGGTAATCCGAGTTGTTTTAAATTAAGGTAGTAGAGCAGGTATTATTTGATATTATTATTATTTCTTTGTTGTAAAATTCTTAATAGGCTTATCATTGTTAATGATATTTTCGTTAGTGTGGATCAAAACGAAATTCAGTGTATATCATTGTTCGTACTATTATTATTTTTATTAATATTATCATCATTATTATTAATACTAATGATGTAAAACTGAAATTGCTTGTTTTTTTGGGTTTTTTTATCAACAGAAATATTGTTTGGTAAAGGATTTATACATGGTCTCATTGATAAACTCCTCTGGTATATTTTCTCTAAAACACAGTTGAAGGTCATTGAAATTCTGGCACTATTTCTTTCATTCATGAAAATGTTCAACTAGAAATCCGTATGCATACTTAAAGCAATACACAGGAACATAAAACAAGAGGGCCATGGTTGCCCTGAATCGCTCACCTGAGCATTAATCAGTTCACTGGCTCTGTTGAAGATTTATAAGAGTTTTTACCATACATGGGAATGGCAGCCACCTTGGTCATGTGACCAAGATCATTTGAAGAACTTTCAATCCTTTGACCCAAGTGCAGGCTCCATATGAAATGTGAGTTTAGTCTGCCCAGTGGTTTCAGAGATGTTTGAAAATGTTTATGGATGGATGACAGAAGCAGCTAACACAAATACTGTAAAGCTCAGGTGAGCTGAAAATGGCAGAGTCGCTTCTCCAAAAAGTTTCCGTTCATGTTGAGTTCCTTTGATGGATTTGAACTAGACTGAATTAGGCAAACACAGGTGATAGAATGGTAGCATCATTATCTCACTGTGGTGAAACTAATGTATTCCAAGGAGTTAACTTAATTTAGATTTGACCTAGTGACCTAGCTTTTGACCCGACATGACCTAGTTTCAAACCTGGCCTAGATTTTATGGAGATAAACATTCTGACAAAGTTTCATGAAGATTGGATCAAAACTGTGCCCTCTAGGGTGTGCACAAAGTTTTTCTAAGATTTGACCTAGTGACCTAGTTTTTGATCTGACATGACCCAGTTTTAAACTTGGCCTGGATATTGTGAGGATAAACATTCTGACATAGGTTCATGAAGATTGGATCAAAATTGCGCCCTCTAGAGTGTACACAAGGTCGATCTTATATCTGACCTAGTGACGTAGTTTTTGACCCAACATGATCTACTTTCAAATTAGCCTAAATATTGTGATGATAAATATTCTGACAAAGTTTCAAAAAGATTGGATCAAAACTGTGTCCTCTAGAGCGTACACAAGGTTTTTCTAAGATCTGACCAAGTATTTGACCCGACATGACCCAGTTTCAAACTTGGCC
The DNA here is from genome assembly GCA_963989385.1 of Ctena decussata. Classification (NCBI taxonomy): domain Eukaryota; kingdom Metazoa; phylum Mollusca; class Bivalvia; order Lucinida; family Lucinidae; genus Ctena; species Ctena decussata. Next base: position 78,547,502 of record OZ022509.1, read on the forward strand.
TAGATATTGTGAGGATAAACATTCTGACAAAATTTCATTAGGTTTGGATCAAAACTGTGACCTCTAGAGCGTACACATGGTTTTCCTAATATTTGACCTTCTTTTTGACCCGACATGACCCAGTTTCAAACTTGGCCTGGATATTTTAAGAATAAACATTCTGACAAAGTTTCATTGAGATTGGATCAAGCTGTGCCCTCTGGAGCGTATACAAGATCGTTCTTATATTTGACCTAGTGACCTAGTTTTTGACCCGACACCACCCAGTTTCAAACTTTACCTAGATTTCATAAAGATAAACATTCTGACAGAGTTTCATGAAGGTTGGATCAAAACTGTGCCCTCTAGGGTGTAAACGAAGTTTTTTCTATGATTTGACCGAGTGACCTAGTTTTAGACCCAACGCGACTCAGTTTCATAGGGGGCTTAGATATATGGACAATTAACATTTTGACATAGTTTCACGAAGATTGAATCAAAACTATGCCTTCAAGTGCGTACGCAAGGTTTTTCTAAGATTTGACCTAGTGACCTAGTTTTCGACACGCCATGACCCACTTTCATCTTGTCCTAGATATTATGAGGATGAACATTCTGACATAGTTTCAAGAACTTTGGATCAAAACTGTGCCTTCTAGAGCGTACACAAGGTTTTTCTAAGATTTGACCTAGTGACCTAGTTCAAATTCGTCCTAGAGTTTATGGAGATAAATATTCTGACAAAGTTTCATAAAGATCGGATCAAAACTGTGTCCTCTAGAGCGTACACAAGGTTTCTCTATGATTTGACCTAGTGACCTAGTTTTTGACCCGACATAACCCACTTTCAAATTTGTTCTAGATATTATTAGGATAAACATTCTGATAAAGTTTCATGAACTTTGGATCAAAACCGTGCCTTCTACAGTGTTTACAAGGTTTTTCCATTATTTGACCTAGTGACCTAGATTTTGACCCGACATAACCGAGTTTCGAACTTAGCTTAGAGTTTATAGAGATAAACATTCTGACAAAATTTCATAAAGATTGGATCAGAACTATGTCCTCTAGAGCGTACACAAGGTTTTTCTATGATTTGACCTAGTGACCTAGTTTTAGACCCGACGTGACCCAGTTTAAAACTTATCCTAGATATTATGAGGATAAACATTCTGACAAAGTTTCATGAACTTTGGATGAAAACAATCTGTGCCCCCTTGAGCGTACACAAGGTTTTTCTATGATTTAACCTAGTGGCCTAGTTTTTGACCCGACATGACCCAGTTTCGAACTTGGCCTAGATTTTATAAAGACTAACATTCTGACAAAGTTTCATAAAGATAAGATCAAAATTGTGCCCACTTGAGTGTACACAAGCAAAAGTTGACGGACGTCCGTCCGGACGTACGACGGACGACGGACATCAGGGTATCCCAAAAGCTCACCCTGAGCACTTCGTGCTCAGGTGAGCTAAAAACATGTCCTCGATTGATTTCTATGTACATGTATATCTTTACATTTGAGTTTTTGTATTGTTATTTTGTGGCGCGTGTGCGTTCACGTCTTCTAACAGTCTTGAACCAATTAATGTGGAACTAGGTTTGTATGTGGTCCGCAAATATGGTCTAGAGGTATGAAATAAACGTTCGATTACTCCCTGTCGTATTGTCAGAACAACGTTTAGTCGGGCAATATATGTTCCCGATGTTTTCAGATAGGGTAAGCACTAAGCAATGTCCAATTTATCTCGGCCTGAGGCCTTTTTTAGTAAAACGGAACTTTAGGGAGAATAACATGTTTGCCTTCACGGGGAATAATATGTTAGCAACCATTACGCCAAACAGACTGGTTTATTATCCCCGCCAAAGACGGAGGGATACTGTTTTGTCCATTTCCGTCCGTTCGTCCGTACGGAGCCATAACTAAGTTAAGTCGGTAAATAGCTATTCATTGCTAATGTTTTATGTGTTTGTAACCCTCCGACGATAAATAAAGTGTGTATTGTATTGTATTGTATTGTATTGTATTGTATTGTATTGTAACAATTGAACGGGTTTTTTTCTTAAAGGTAGGTTCCTGGGCTAGCGATGTCAATTTTGTCCACAAAATAATTTCGTCTTTTTCTGAGCAGTATTGAATTCTCTTATTTTTCTGAATTTGTTGCTACTGAGAACCTCGTCAGATGTTGAAGAAAATAGTCGTGTTCCCTTTTGGTTTATTTTCTTTTGTTGGAATTCCAGTTCTAAAAATAACTATGTTTATTATGTCTATAAGTGCACAATTTCTGATGCCATTCTCCAAAGGTCAATTTTCCCTTGACGTGAGCTCTCCTAGAGGTCCTGGGTCCTGGGATGGGTTAAAACTATCCCAAAATGCAATGCAGCATGGCATCAGCTGCGTTATCTATTTTTGGCGCGAACTAAAATTAGCGCTAACTGGTGTGCGAAGCAGAGTTAGGAAATCCCTTGCAAAACAACTTTTGTAATATTTTTTTTGATTTACACTTTTTAGTGAAACTTATTAATTCCCTATTATAAGTGCTTTCCAACAACTTGGATGAAAGTTCATCAAAATTATGATGCATTCCAAAGTACAGGAACCTACCTTTAAACTTATGATAATATATATCACTAAAACACGATGATGCATATCAAGTTTCATCAGACTGTCTTCAGTAAGCATGAGTTATTGCCCTTTAATTATTTTAAAATAAAAAAGAAGCCATAACTAAATAACCAATGATCGGAATTTCATGAAACTAAATGCAAATATGCATCACCATAAGACACATGGGCACAAAAAGTTTCATCAGAATGGAATCAGTAGTGCACGAGTTATTCCCCTTTAATGCATTTTAAATTGATGAATTCAGCCGTAACTAAGAATTCAATGAATGGAATTCTCTGAAACTTATACTAAATATGTCTCACTATAACATGGTGGTGGATATAACTTTTTGTCCGAATCACTACAGTAATGCATGGGTTATTGCCCTTGAATTCCTTTATGATCAACAAATTGAGACATAAATAACTATTCAGTGAATGCCATAATACGGCAGTGCACACATCATGTTGTGTTATAAAGGCATCAGTGATGCTTGAGTTATTGCCCTTGAATTGATTTAAAATACCATGTACCAATGATTAAAGTTTCTTGAAACTGAATATAAATATGTTTCATCATAGTTTGGCGATGCTGAGGCAAAATGTTTAGAATGGTCTCATTTATGTAGAATTAATGCCTTTAATTCTAGATCCACAAGTTAAGCTGTAGCTAAGTAACCAGAAAACGAAATTTTATAAAACTTGGAATAAACCATACACATATAAAGGCTACTTCGGCGGGGGATATAAATTCATCGAATTTGCTTGTTAAACTAGTCTCTCTAGCGTTATGGTTGCTAGCGCTATTCTCCCTGAAGTTTCGTTTTACTGAAGATTGATTGATTGCTTTGGGTTTAACGACCCTTTGAGACAGTATTTCAGTCTATATCGGGCCGTCTCCCAGAGAGGGGGAAAGAGGAGAAATGATAGACAAGAGAAAAAATGTTCAAACAACCCCCAACCGCACCTACTGCAAGCACAGAAGGCCCTTGCCCTACAATGTTCCAAATCAGTAGGGCGCCCTGGTACTGGAAGTTACACACAGCACCATCGCACCACCCAACCACCCTCTTTTACTGAAGAAGGCATTGGGCTGAAACATTTACAAAGAGTGGAATTTGACATTGTATATCACAATATGTAACTAGTATGCTGAGCCAAATCAAGGAAAAACGTCCGAAAACTTGACTTTTTTCCATGTCAGGGAAAAGTCAGAGAATTTTCTATGTTGGAAAATGAAAAGTAATGGCTACGGCAGTCTGCAGGAAATATACTTATTCTGTTCATGGGGGAAGGAATGTTTTACTTGAGGTAGTTCAAGAATATCTCCCTTCTCATTGGGGTTACTCTAAAAGGAAAGAATTTGCTCCACTTTGGAGCAAATTCTTTCCTTTAAGAGTAACCCCAAGTTCCAATTGATACAGGAGCGGCTATAGTGTAGTGGATAACACTCCAGACTACCAATCCAGGGGTCGCAAGATCGACCCCCTGCTTCTCCGGTCTTTCGGATGAGACTTTAAACCGAGGTCCCGTCTCCATATGACCTGCTTGTTGGTGGGACGTTAAACCCGAGTTCACTCACTCACTCAGTCACTCACTCCAACTGATACAGTTAGCACTGTTGCAATAAAAGCAAAATTAACTTTTAGATCCGTAAAAAGGTATGGAAAACTGTAAAATGTCAGGAAAAATCAGAGAAAAGTCAAGAAATTTTGAAATGGAGGATAAGTGGCAACCCTGCAAATAGCATATTACAATCTGTTAAGTGCCACCAGCTAGAGATACAAGTAATTCAAGATCATTATTATTATTAGTAGTAGTAGTAGTTTATTGGAATACAAATTACACAATACAAATACAGCGAAAAGACAATACACATATTGTTGAGAGTCATCATAAAACAAGACATAAAAAGCAGCAAAGGTATTAATGCTCTATCCAGGTCCAAAGCGAAGTCGAATTGGGGGTTAATTGCACACAAAATTGTCATTTGGGGAGGTAAATCGTTAGTTTTATGGCCGCAAATTTCGTTTTACGGCGACGCGTCAGCGGAGCCGTAAAACGCAATTTGCAACCATAAAACCATCGATTAACCTCCAAAAATAACAATTTTCGGTACAGATATCCCCATTCTTATGCACTTTTTTCATAATTTCACCTTTGGTTTAAACAATATTTTATTCATCAAATTTTGAACAAGGAACAGACACAATAGACCAGGATTTGGTCGAAAGCCCAAGGCTTGTGATGACCATCTCCTCCCTTTCAAAATGTACTTCTTTGCTCCCTACACCTTCGCTTTCAGCAACGTAATACAAAACGTAAGCCAATGAGAAGCGTCGTTTCTTAATGAAGTCGGGTTTCAGACAGTACAATGTATCGCAGGAGATACTGGCGCAATTTTTTGACGTTAGCCACTCAGATGTCGCGTTACATTCGCGAGTACATTTACATTAGAATGGTAGTTTATTTGACGATGCGTATTTGCTTTGTTTCAGTTTGTGCAGAATGCAGCACAGTTTTCAGAATCTATTCGTGCCCTCTTACTGCGCAGACTAGAGGCTCTTGGCGTTTTTGGCATGGAGCACATTGTTCAAGAAGGCGAAAAAGGGACTCCATACGTGTTCCCGCAATTTATATTCCATATGGAATAACGCACACCTACCTAAAGATAGGTAATATGTGTTACCAGTATGGGAAGTACGGAGCAGGGGTAAGTTAATTAACACGTGACACCTGATATCTTATAACATGTGCGAACAGCAAAAACTCAGATCGCAGTCTGGTATATATATATACGGCGTTTCTATGCAACAGTCCTGACGAGCTCAGCGAAACGCGTTGACATATTTTGCATAGTTGATCATTAAATAACAAAACATGTAACGTCAACTCTTATTTCATATATATATATATATATATATATATAGGGAGATTTAATCATAAACAGTGCAAAATTGTGAAGTTACTGAGCGCTTTCGGCTTTCGCCTTCTTCAGAGTTTACAAAGTCAAAATTTCAACATATCTACAGGTAAAGCATGTGAATCAAGAAAATACAAAATAATCATGAAAATGTTTCACAATTTACTGTTCAAATTCACATTAAACGACCAAAAAAATGAAAAATGGTCGTTTAATAAAGCAAAATTGCTAGAAGACGGCCGTTTCACGGCCCCAGTTCGAATTCGAAATTGCAAATGGCCGCCAAAATGAGAAAAATCGTATTTTGTGATTTGTCGCGCTGTATTTATACTTTTTGACTTTGTAAACTCTGAAGAAGGCGAAAGCCGAAAGCGCTCAGTAACTTCACAATTTTGCACTGTTTATGATTAAATCTCCCTATATAAATATTCCAATCATAATTGTATCCCTCACAGGATCCTGTGCTACGAAAGGGATTTTTGTTTGATGTATTGCCTCATATCTCCCCTTATGTATATAACTTTTATTTCATATATATATATATATATATATATATATATATATATATAAAATATATATATATATATATATATATATATATATATATATATATATATATATATTGCATGACACGCTAAGTAAGTGTCATTTTTACCTTCCCTGCAGTCACACAACGTTGATTTAATAATATTTCATCAGGCCGGGCCGCGTAACGCAATCGGTAGGGCACCTGACTCATAAGTCAGAGGTCCTGGGTTTGATACCCGGTCTGGCAACATACTTTCGTTACTCCTTCCGCTGATTCAAGAAGGGCAGTTGTCAGTTACTGGCGAAAGTATGTGCACTTAGTACTGGTTAACCGCTTAGGAGGTCTAATTAAAATCTTAAAGAGTTCCTTCAAGAGCAGAGAATACGTTCAAAAGAAGAAACATGGGCCAGACTACGTAGTTTCGGCTAATAAAGCCTCTGCAGTGATCCTGACAATATCTGGTGACGAAACCAGAGAAAAGCATACTGTAATTTCTTAATCTCAATTGGACAATTGGACAGTCGATTCAAAGACTGATTAGTATCAAAAAGGGTCCAAATAATATATAAAACAATGGTATAGAATATGGCTGTCCAGGAATAGTGTAGTTAGGTTAACTGACCGTCCCGACATGACCATAGTTTTTTACCGTGGACGTAAAACAACAAATCAACCAATCAATCAATGTTACTTCAGCAATATTGATTCAGTGTTGTGGGCTCTGTGGCCATCTTTTTTTTAATGTGTATGGGTAAAACTCCATGTTTATCCGCCGTTTTACAATGGGAGACAATTGTTGTGATATCCTGCTTGCTTCTCCGGATGCAGAAGCCGTGCCAAAATATGGTCTACTCTTAAATGAAAGAATTCGTTCCTAAGGGTGCAAAATATTTCTTTTAAGTGTTTACCCCCGTTGAAAAGAAAGGCAAAAAGTTGCTTCCCCTGAAGGTGTTTCTATTCACCGTATCAATTTCTGTAAAATTCAATCAGCAGACACACAACGTTTATCAATTAAATTTTATGCATCCGATACCGTAGCCCCATTTTTAGATTTACACTTATCTTATTCATCAAATATTTATGATAAACGCGATGACTTTTCGCATTGTAAATTTTCCTGTTTGGGATGGTGACGTTCCCTTTTCTACCTCTTACGGGGTTTACCTTTCTCAGCTTATTCAAGTTGCACGAGTGTCTAGTCATGTGACTGATTTAAATGCCCGTAATAAAATTTCAATTCCTAATCTACTCCAACAGGGCTAAGGGTATTATAAACTTTGGAAAGCTTTGGCAAAATTTTATCGTCGACGCTTTCTTTTGCAACAGGGCCTATCGGAACCAGCATTTTATGGTGACTTGGTCTATTTGTTAAATTAAAAAAAAATAGAAGTTGGGCGATTTGTATGATCTGTTCAGAAAATATTATACGCTATAAACGTATTGGATATAACATAAAATGTAATTCTGCAGTCTGCATGCTTAGTGGTTAAAACAATTATGGTTGATAACTTTGCTTCCCTGTTTAATTTCACGCCGAATGGCCGAACATCAGGTTCAATGATGGACCCGACATTATAGTTGGTTGGGGCCAGAGCTTTTTTTGTCTGATGCTAGGTCATTTTGGGCTTCATCAGGGAGTTTTCTTTTGCCCCGGATTTAAGTGGTGTTCTTCGACATCCCAGAGATCTCCAGGTGTCGCAATACGTAGTTTCTGTCGAGTCATCATCTCTGATTCGTCAGTGGTCTTATTCGTGATTTGTTTGTTTCCTGTTTGATTCATTGATGAGTTAGGAAACCTTCATGCGGACCAAACAACTAGTTAAATGTTTCGGACCACTGCATGGGCTGAGGTCGAAGGTTTGTATCCAGTAAAACTAGCTTAAGCCCACAGTAACCTATAACTGACCGTTTCAAGGTCGAGGTACTTCTGTTGTGGTTCCTCAGTGTTACATGTTATTATGCCCGCGTGTCTATGGTCATTAGCAATATGGTCACCTGAACAGCCGCCCATTCTGTTTCTGTCAGTTTGTCTTGTTTGGTAATTTGAAATAGAAAATAGGTGAAAATAGAGGTTGCTGCTGTTTTCAATTAGGGTGGCTGAATGAACACCTGTTCGGGAAATAGCTGTTCATTCCGTGTGTGTCGTTCGTGAATGTTTGTCAATTCATGTGTGCTTCTTTCCCTTTTGGTTTTGAGTTGATTAAAATATATAATTTTCGATGGTTGCCTATCTTTTTTCGTTTAACTGAATGAACAGATATTTTCCAAAACCAGCATATGTATTTTAAGTGCAGATACATGTGGATAAATTGTAGATAACGTACATGTATAATGACAACTCTATATTACCATACATTCAACTATTTTAGTCCATGCACGTGGCATGGTTTACGGATTAGTTCCATTGGCTAAATGCATTAGAGTGTGAGATAATAATGTGCTAGAGTTTTTCATTGGCTTTCTTTAAAAAGTTCGTGCAAAAGGTTAACGGGGTGACACATTACAAGGTAACAAATACTTATTTTGTAAATGGCATTATTTGAATGCGAAAAAAGGACAGGTGATCATCGCCAGATTGTACCATGAAAAAATAGATTAGCACAGCGAGCACTGCGCACAAAACCAGTGCATAGCGTCGACAGATGTACCGACGCAACGAGGAGTCGGGTCCAACGGGAACCCCGCGCTATCGCATCCAAAATCCCACTGGGCAAACAAAAAAGTCGAAACAACACCGAATCAACGCTGATTCAACATCATGACTTTCAAACAACATTGATTCAATGATGATTAAACGCTATGTGCCAGCTGGGACATGTCCTAAAAGTGGGTCTGGGACGGGTCCTCAAAATAGATCACAAACACTGAAGCAGCAAAATACGCACAAACCATACCAGTGATGGCCATCGTGGTTGCCATGCGCTGACTGATGCGTTTTCCAAGATTTTTATGTAAATTTAAACTTTAAATAGTTATTTTCCGATCTAAGAGTGTGGTCTATCTCACAGTTTTGCTGTGTGAATGTTCGGAATACAAATCCAAGTAACCATACAATGTGAGGGTCACGCGTCATAGTCCCCCGTAAAATCTAATGTTGGTATGATGGTACCAAGAGTAAATTGTTCATTGACTGACCCAAAGATGCGATTTGTGCCCATCATTTTTTAATGTGTTCCTATTTAGGCTCCTTACAACTGTGTATAATGCATTACGCAATAAAAAGGAAAATGCGCACGCAAATTGAATATGGCCGTCACAGAGACGCGGCCGCCGCTGGTCCCCCGCCAGTATAGCCTAGTTTAATACATTTAATGCATTTTACACACTAGGCCACACTGACATATCTATATACATGTACAACAGGGCAAATAAATGATACAGGCGCACAGAGAAGACAGGGGCCGTATTCATAAAACGACTTAAGTGGTTGCTATGCTGTTGCTAAGGCTTAATCTCTTTGAAGGAGATTCCCTACAACTATGAAATTTGCTCTGGAGGAACAGTCTTACAAAGACTGTTCCTCCAGACCAAATTTCATAGTTGTAGGGAATCTCCTTTATAGATATTTAGCCTTAGCAACAGCATAGCAACAGCTTAAGTGGCTTTATGAATACGGCCCCTGATCACAACTGCATTCGCAAATGAGACGATGCCAATTTCTAGTATCGGAGGTAAATCATGATAAGAGCCGAGACACGAGAAAACCAACATTGTGGTTGTGCGCCCAGCGCAGACTCAGATCAGCCTGGGCATTCACCAAGTCTGGTAAGACTCTTTGCTAAGCACTCAAAGGGTAGCTATGGGTCTAAGCTGCCTCCATGCGGACAGCGAAGACTCTGATCAGACTGGGCGGATGCCCAGGCTGATCTGAGTCTGCGCTGGGCGCACAACCACATTGTTGATTTTCTCGTGTCGCGGCTCATAATATTTTCAGGTTAGTTGTAGGTGTGTTACGAAATGGATCTAATCGTCCACTATGTCGTCGAGATTATTTTAATCCTTTCAGTCAGTAAGGCTACAGTTTTTAGGGTAACTGTGGTATTAAACGTTTACGGAAATTGTGACTACGTTATGCATGGGTTGTTTGTGAATACCTCTCGTGGACAGCGTATTGCATGATTTTAAGGTGAATACCTGCACGAGTCTTTTGATTGTGGACAGCGTGTTGCATGATTTTAATGTGAATACCTGCACGAGTCCCATGATTTAAATGTGAGACGCATACTATTTATACGCCTATCTTTTATTGAAAAGTTAGACGTGGCTGTTTAATTCTTATACTGAGGATGTTATATTGTTGTGTGCCCAGATTCTGAGTTTAGACCAGAACGGTAAGATTTTATTATATTTATTTTAGAATTGTTTGGCTAAGAATGAAAAATGTGACTTCTGATTGATATGGTATGACTATATGTGTCGACTGATTTGATTTTGTTGGCAGTGATCAGGCTGCGCATATGTCGACCAATTTTGTTTATACTGACCATGCTGCGCATGGTATTTGTATATTAGGAAGTTTTGTAAATTACGGAAATAGTTTATATCACTGATGTTGGTTGCAATGGTGTGCGTCTATTTGACGTCCAGTGACGTCAGTTGCATTCATGTTATTCATGTGACGTCAGTTGTATTCATGTTATTGCGACGTCAGCACTTTTACATTAGTTTCACTGGTGCGCGTCTATTTGACGTCCAGTGACGTCAGTTGTATTCATGTTATTCATGTGACGTCAGTTGCATTCATGTTATTCATGTGAAGTCAGTTGCATTCATGTTATTGCGACGTCAGCACTTTTTATATTAGTTTCACGTATACGTGGCCTATAGAAGTAGATTGATTTGTAATGGAACTAATTTATATACTCGTGACGTCAATTGACGCCATAGCATGCACCGCATTAAGGGTTTTTTCCATAAGTTATAATGGTAACATTTGGTCATCATGCGTTTGATTTGCCTTCATTAGACGGCGTCATATGGTATAACATCATTGATGTCATGATGTCAGATCAAACGTTATGATCCCAAATGTGTGAGAAACGCTTATTCAGCTATTATATTCTATGGCAAATGGTATTACGCTTTGTTTAAAGAAATGAATTAATACATATGCGGGTTAGATTTTTGGTAAATCAATTTAATGTAAATAGGTCGTTGTTTAGATTCATTCATGTTTTATGTGGGATATGTCATGGTAATACCTGTTGACGTCAGTATACTTCTTGACAATGTTTGACGTCAGATCCTTCGACGCACATGCGTGGTAGGATCTACGTTTCTTCATTGGCGGAAGTGGTAAGCACACTTTTAGCTTTACATCGTGAGCGCGAGTCGTGTCTAGTGACACGGCTGGCGTGTGCACGTTATGCTCGGCATTCGCCGAGGGCGTTGTATTGTATTTCCAAGACAGGCCCAAGTCTTACGTATTGTTATTATGTAGTTACAATGTATTAAGTGTAAGTTCGTTATTTTTAGGCACATCAAGTCCGGCAGTCAGCTGTTAGGACTTAGAGCCACGTCTCACCTGGAGATCCGATATAGTCTCCAGGTTAATACCAACCCGGGTAGAGGCAGTTACAACGCCGTTTGTGCATGGTTCCTAAGCAGAGGCGGGAAGCACAAAATGTAGGCGGAAGTGGTTAGCACAGTTTTGCCAGATTCTGTGATAAGATCTGAAGGTCACATCAAGTGTGGGACAGTGTTCGTCCACTAAGGTGTGTTAATATATATAGACTGGTCCCTGGTACGATCCAGGGAGCGACCAGTATATAATCGTGCACGTGTAATTATAAGTTGGTGTTCCTCATGATATATGGACTGGCCCATGACATGATCCAGGGAACGACGAATTGAAGTCTACCAACATAAGGCCTTGTTTTTTTTGTATGAGCTCAAACTAACGGTTCTTTTGTTCTTTGTGTTTTCCTTTAGTTCATGGCGCTGAGCCTAGTACGGTGTTGACGTCAGACGGTAATCTATTTGCGTATTGTACGCAAATCGATTACAGATTTGAAACAAACACCTTACTTGGGCCAGCGACATGAACTGATATGTGTTGTATATTATTGTAATTGTGACAGTTGTAAATTGTATTGTTGTATATAAAATTTACATTATATATATATAAACTTCAAAAAATTCTAACGTTGTTAGAGTTTCCTTGTTAGTGAAATACACTGGTAGATAACCCTTTAACCGGAAGTCACCCTCCGCCGTCCTGGCGACGCATAAGGCTCTACACCCGTGTCGAGCGTGTGTAAAACCTTCTGCGTAACATGGTGTCAGAAGTGGGATTTGATTTCCGGTTAATATCTGCCAGTGTAAGACATTGACAATATATATAGAATCTAGGCACAATTTTGTCAGACATTTTTTTTAGGGGAGCAATTTTGCCACTAAATTCTTTGTAAATGTAACCTACACTCAATTAAGGTCAACTATCTTTATTCCCTGCGTGATGAAGTGCGATAGCCCATGCATTAATTTGTGATAGAATGTAACAGGTAGCATATCTGAGTGGGGAAACTGAGGTATATAGACCTGAATTGTCTTGGCACGGATGATACATATTTAGTTTAAGGTCCGTTTGAGTACCTTGGCACTGCTGTTGCATGACAATCTGTAAGTTTATTAACTTAAACGTTTTGTACGTTGTGTCGTAACCGTTACTGAGGTCCATTTTATGTCCTGATTTAGTAACGTAGGTCACTCGTAACGTAATATAATATCGTTACAATTAATTAAACCTTATAGCGGAAAATTAAGTTTGATTTACCGTTGGTATCTTATAAGGTTTTGTAATGTAGGACGTACAGTTGTCGTGTCAGTGTTAATACGTTGCGTTACATACGTTACGTTTGTATATCCGATACGCTAGATCAAGTTGGGCGTAATTGTAGTGAGGGTTATTTACGTCATCTAATTGTGTCATTTGAAAGTGAAAAGTCATTCTCGGCAAAGTCAACGTCAGTTTATGACGTCATTTCCGGTCTGTTATGAACGTAACTTTAATAGCTACGTCTAGATCGCGAGTATACTAATTAATCAACGTTTTAGTTGGATTAGTTCGTTATTATTATTGTTAACGTTTTAGTTAACTTGTGTGACTATAAGTGAACGTCGGTTTCAGTTAAGTTAACGTGAGCATTACGTTAAGCGTCATGGATCAGTTAGTTAAGACGGGAAAGGAGTTAGGTTATGAGGGGCAGGCTTTGCAGGAATTTGTAAAGCAACAGCAAGAGACTGAGAGGGCAGAAAGGCACGCAGTAAGGGAACTTGATAAAGAGAAGATCGCGGCGGAGAAAGAAAAGCTTGCGCAGGCCGAAAAAGACAGGGAAATTGAGTTAGCTAGGATCGCGCAGGCTGATAAAGACAGGGAAATTGAGTTAGCTAAGATCGCAGCGGAGAAAGAGAGGATCGCGCAAGCCGAAAAAGATAGGGAAATTGAATTGGCTAGGATCGCGACGGAAGAAGCTAAGATTGCGGCGGATAGGGAAATCGAGATGGCGCGGATTGAAAGTATAGAGCGGCAAGCCGAGAAAGATAGGGAAGCTAGGTTGTATCAAGTCGAAAGCGATAAGGAAGCAAAGTTGTCGAGCGAAGTTGAGTTAGAAAAGTTGAAGTATAGTTTTGAATTGCAGCAACGCGAGTAAAAGAATCAGATAGATTTGCAGAAGGTAACGTTTAGAGTTGAATTAGAAAAACAGAAGGCTGAAAAGTTAGCGCATGCGCGAGATCCCAAGTTACCGTATTTTGATGAAAGTAAGGACAAAATGGATAGTTACTTATCAAGGTTTGAGAAATACGCGACGGCGAATAAATGGGATAAAAATGTTTGGGCTGCATATTTAAGCGCATTACTTAAAGGTCGCGCGCTTGATGTCTATGATAGATTGTCTGTAGATGATGCAGCGGATTATGACAAGTTGAAAGATGCGTTGTTAAAGAATTTCGATATGACTGAACGCGGATTTAGGAAGAAATTTCGCTATGATAGGCCTGAAAAGTCCGAAACGTTTATTCAGTTTAGTAGTAGACTTAGGTCGTATCTTAATAAATGGTTGAAAATGGCGAAGGTAGACCAGTCTTATGAATCTGTTTGCGATTTTTTCGCTAGAGATCAGTTTTTAGAATCCTGTAGTAAAGAACTATATGTTCATTTGAAACCGAAAACATTCACGAATCTAGGTGAGATGGCTAGGGAAGCAGATTTATTTGCAGAAGCACGTGGCGGTGTCTACGCTTGTGTTAATAAGGGGCAGCGTGATAGTAAGGGCGTAACTCAGAGTAGATCTGATAATAAGCCGAGTGCGAAGCCAGAGATAAAATGTAGTATTTGTGGTAAGGGACATTTAACATATAAATGTTTTAAGAATCCCGATAGGAAGCAAGCATATAGTGCGGAGGTAGGTGCAAGTGCAAGCGGGTATAGCGGAAGTAAGGGGAGTAGCTATGCACCGAAAGATGAGACACAAAGATCACATAGTAAGAGCGATACTGTGCAGACGAAGGGTAGTAATTCAGATCGTGGCCGTGGTCGGGGTTATTCCCGCGGACGTGGTCGGGGTGGCGGACATCAAATGAGCTTTTGTAAAACTACAATGAATAGGTCTCATGAAATTGAAGGTCTCTATAAGAGTAAGGAAGAAAGTCCCCTAATCAATGATAACGTGGATAGGGAAAGTGTCTGTTACTTTTTAAGGTCGCGATTACCAACAGCGCAGGGTACGGTTAATGGTAAGACTGTTGTAGTTTTAAGGGACACAGGTTGTACTGGGTGTGTCGTTCGTAGAAACTTGGTTTCTAATGATCAGTTACTTGGTAGAGAATCTGATGTAACTTTGATTGATGAATCTACCCAAAGGTATCCCTTAGCAATGGTTGACATAGATTGTCCATTTTTCACAGGAAAAACTGAGGCGTTGTGCATGGAAGATACATTGTATGACCTGGTTATTGGAAATATTGACGGGTCAAAACTTCCCGATATGTCCCATTTTGCAATGGCGGCAGTGACTAGGTCACAGGCTAAGCAAGGTGAAGAGGTCTATAGGAAACTTAAAGTTCCTGATCAAATTATTGCTAGTGATAAGGAGGCATTGAAGCAGGCCCAAGTTGTTGACCCTAAATTGAATGGCATAAGGCAAAGAGTGGAATCTGGGAATGTGACTATTAGTCGTGGATTGAACCGAGGTGAAACTAAGTTTATCCGAAAGAAAGATTTATTGTATAGGCAGTTTACTAAGGGAAACAAGGTCACTTTGCAACTTATTATCCCTGAAGGTTTTCGTGAAAAGGTGTTAAGATTGGCGCACGAAACCTTGATGTCAGGTCATTTGGGCATAAAGAAAACTATGGATAGAGTGTTAACGGAGTTCTTTTGGCCTGGAATTTGTGGTGATGTGGCAAGGTTTTGTAAATCTTGTGACATATGTCAAAGGACTATTCAAAAAGGTCGTGTCACTAAGGTTCCTTTAGGAAAGTTGCCACAGATTGACACACCATTTAAACGAGTCGCTGTTGATATAGTTGGACCGATAGAACCTCGTTCTGACAGGAAATCCCGCTATATTTTAACAATGATAGACTATGCGACGAGATATCCCGAGGCGGTAGCGTTACCCGGCATTGAGACGGAACGCGTAGCCGAAGCGTTAGTTGAGATGTTTAGTAGAGTTGGCATACCTGATGAAATGTTAACAGATTGCGGAAGTCAGTTTACTGCTGAAGTTATGAAAGAAGTAAGCAGGCTGTTATCACTCCAGCAGTTAACCACGACGCCGTATCATCCTATCTGTAACGGTCTTGTAGAGCGTTTTCACGCGACGTTGAAGCAAATGCTACGTAGGATGTGCGCAGAACGTCCAAAAGACTGGGATAAATATCTCCCAGCACTACTGTTTGCAATAAGGGAGGTTCCGCAGGAGTCATTAGGGTTTTCTCCGTTCGAATTGTTATACGGACGTAACGTTAAAGGCCCTATGGCAATATTACGTGAATTATGGTCTGAAGAGGTACAGGATGAGCAGGTTCTGTCTACGTACCAGTACGTAATTGAGTTGAGAGAACGATTAGAGCAGACGTGTAAGTTAGCACATGATAATTTACGGAAAGTACAGGTAAAGCAAAAGGCTTATTATGACAAACGCGCTAGGTCGCGTAAATTTAACGTGGGAGATAAAGTATTGTTATTACTGCCAACTGACAGTAATAAACTGTTATTGCAGTGGAAGGGTCCATATGAAGTAGTAGAGGTGGTAAATAGAATGGACTATAAAATCGACGTCAATGGTGTCGTGAGTACATATCATGCTAATATGCTGAAACAATATGTCGAACGTCGTAGTGTGCCGTCACATTGTTTATGTCGACTGAGACTACAGAGTCGGTTGATGACGATGGTAGTGATGAATTTTCTCTTGATGATTGTGCTTTTCCGACAGCTAAAGAACCGGAAACTTATAATGACGTCAGTATCTCAGATACGTTAACGTCAGAACAACGTATGGAGGTTGAAGCGTTGATTAAACAGTACCCGGATGTACTATCAAGTTTACCCGGTCGAACTGATCAAATACAGCACGATATCAAACTACTCACGTCAGAACCCATACGAACGAAGGGTTATTCTATCCCGTATAAGACGCGTAACGTCATGGAGACGGAGATACAGGATATGTTGGATTTAGGGGTAATCGAGCCGTCGATTTCACCGTATTCATCTCCTGTTGTCCTAGTTCCGAAGAAAGACGGATCAGTTAGATTCTGTATCGACTTCCGGAAGCTTAACAAAGTGACGGAATTCGATGCAGAACCTATGCCAAATATGGAGGAGGTTATCAATAAAATGTCGGGACATAAATTCTTTACAAAGATGGACCTGAGTAAGGGTTATTGGCAAGTCTCTCTTACTAAAGGTCTAAACCTTTGACGGCATTTGAAACGCCTAAGGGTTTATTCCAGTTTAAAACTATGCCCTTCGGTTTGGTCAATTCGGGAGCCTCATTTTGTAGGTTAATGAGAATCATATTGTCCAATCTCCCAAATGTTGACAGCTTTGTTGATGACATGTGGATATTTACTGAAACATGGAAGGATCATGTGACGTCATTACGTCAAGTGTTAGATCGGCTCAGGTCGGCCAAATTGACGGCAAAACCATCTAAATGCATGATCGGATATGGCAGTATCGAGTGCCTTGGTCACAATATCGTCGGACAGACGGTACGACCGCAAGAGGACAAGATACAGGCTATCAGAGATGCTCCTCGTCCATGTACGAAAAGGCAAATTAAATCTTTTCTGGGATTAGCTGGGTTTTACCGTCGTTTTATCCCAAATTTCTCATCCATAGCTTCTCCTCTGACTGATTTAACTAAACGGGATAGACCTAATTCTATCAAAGATTGGCAAGATCAGCATGAAAGGGCATTTCAAACCCTGAAGAGTAGGCTCACGTCTAGTCCTATTCTTCGCTTACCTGTTTTTCAAGAAGGTAACCCGTTTGTACTCCGCAGATGCTTCAGACGTTGGTCTTGGAGCTATTTTGCTTCAGGAATTCGAAGGTGAAGGTCGTTTGCCGATTGCTTATGCTAGCAAGAAATTGTTACCTCGGGAAAGGAACTACTCTGTAATTGAAAAGGAATGTTTGGGTATAATCTGGGGTGTTGAGAAATTTCGTAAGTACCTGTATGGGGCGGAGTTCCTACTTGAAA
Source organism: Ctena decussata (assembly GCA_963989385.1). NCBI lineage: Eukaryota > Metazoa > Mollusca > Bivalvia > Lucinida > Lucinidae > Ctena > Ctena decussata. The sequence goes on from OZ022509.1 coordinate 78,565,253, forward strand.
CCGACCACAAACCTTTGTCCTATATGCAGACAGCTAAGGTGCTCAATCCCCGAATCATGCGTTGGGCCATGAAATTACAGCCGTACAGATTCAGGATCGTTGCTATCCGCGGCCAAGATAATTTGGGGGCGGACTACCTTAGTAGATAGTTTGGCCACGTTATGCATCGCACCGTTGTTGTGTATATAGCTAGTTTTCCAGTTTTGACATAGCCTACGATTCGATCGCATTTCGTACTATTTCAGAAAAGAAACATTGTTATGTTTTTTTCTCCCTAAGGGGAAACCTATGTTACGAAATGGATCTAATCGTCCACTATGTCGTCGAGATTATTTTAATCCTTTCAGTCAGTAAGGCTACAGTTTTTAAGGTAACTGTGGTATTAAACGTTTACGGAAATTGTGACTATGTTATGCATGGGTTGTTTGTGAATACCTCTCGTGGACAGCGTATTGCATGATTTTAAGGTGAATACCTGCACGAGTCTTTTGATTGTGGACAGCGTGTTGCATGATTTTAATGTGAATACCTGCACGAGTCCCATGATTTAAATGTGAGACGCATACTATTTATACGCCTATCTTTTATTGAAAAGTTAGACGTGGCTGTTTAATTCTTATACTGAGGATGTTATATTGTTGTGTGCCCAGATTCTGAGTTTAGACCAGAACGGTAAGATTTTATTATATTTATTTTAGAATTGTTTGGCTAAGAATGAAAAATGTGACTTCTGATTGATATGGTATGACTATATGTGTCGACTGATTTGATTTTGTTGGCAGTGATCAGGCTGCGCATATGTCGACCAATTTTGTTTATACTGACCATGCTGCGCATGGTATTTGTATATTAGGAAGTTTTGTAAATTACGGAAATAGTTTATATCACTGATGTTGGTTGCAATGGTGTGCGTCTATTTGACGTCCAGTGACGTCAGTTGCATTCATGTTATTCATGCGACGTCAGTTGTATTCATGTTATTGCGACGTCAGCACTTTTTACATTAGTTTCACTGGTGCGCGTCTATTTGACGTCCAGTGACGTCAGTTGTATTCATGTTATTCATGTGACGTCAGTTGCATTCATGTTATTCATGTGAAGTCAGTTGCATTCATGTTATTGCGACGTCAGCACTTTTTATATTAGTTTCACGTATACGTGGCCTATAGAAGTAGATTGATTTGTAATGGAACTAATTTATATACTCGTGACGTCAATTGACGCCATAGCATGCACCGGATTAAGGGTTTTTTCCATAAGTTATAATGGTAACATTTGGTCATCATGCGTTTGATTTGCCTTCATTAGACGGCGTCATATGGTATAACATCATTGATGTCATGATGTCAGATCAAACGTTATGATCCCAAATGTGTGAGAAACGCTTATTCAGCTATTATATTCTATGGCAAATGGTATTACGCTTTGTTTTAAGAAATGAATTAATACATATGCGGGTTAGATTTTTGGTAAATCAATTTAATGTAAATAGGTCGTTGTTTAGATTCATTCATGTTTTATGTGGGATATGTCATGGTAATACCTGTTGACGTCAGTATACTTCTTGACAATGTTTGACGTCAGATCCTTCGACGCACATGCGTGGTAGGATCTACGTTTCTTCATTGGCGGAAGTGGTAAGCACACTTTTAGCTTTACATCGTGAGCGCGAGTCGTGTCTAGTGACACGGCTGGCGTGTGCACGTTATGCTCGGCATTCGCCGAGGGCGTTGTATTGTATTTCCAAGACAGGCCCAAGTCTTACGTATTGTTATTATGTAGTTACAATGTATTAAGTGTAAGTTCGTTATTTTTAGGCACATCAAGTCCGGCAGTCAGCTGTTAGGACTTAGAGCCACGTATCACCTGGAGATCCGATATAGTCTCCAGGTTAATACCAACCCGGGTAGAGGCAATTACAACGCCGTTTGTGCATGGTTCCTAAGCAGAGGCGGGAAGCACAAAATGTAGGCGGAAGTGGTTAGCACAGTTTTGCCAGATTCTGGGATAAGATCTGAAGGTCACATCAAGTGTGGGACAGTGTTCGTCCACTAAGGTGTGTTAATATATATAGACTGGTCCCTGGTACGATCCAGGGAGCGACCAGTATATAATCGTGCACGTGTAATTATAAGTTGGTGTTCCTCATGATATATGGACTGGCCCATGACATGATCCAGGGAACGACGAATTGAAGTCTACCAACATAAGGCCTTGTTTTTTTTGTATGAGCTCAAACTAACGGTTCTTTTGTTCTTTGTGTTTTCCTTTAGTTCATGGCGCTGAGCCTAGTACGGTGTTGACGTCAGACGGTAATCTATTTGCGTATTGTACGCAAATCGATTACAGATTTGAAACAAACACCTTACTTGGGCCAGCGACATGAACTGATATGTGTTGTATATTATTGTAATTGTGACAGTTGTAAATTGTATTGTTGTATATAAAATTTACATTATATATATATAAACTTCAAAAAATTCTAACGTTGTTAGAGTTTCCTTGTTAGTGAAATACACTGGTAGATAACCCTTTAACCGGAAGTCACCCTCCGCCGTCCTGGCGACGCATAAGGCTCTACACCCGTGTCGAGCGTGTGTAAAACCTTCTGCGTAACAAGGTGCTCCTGGATGTTATCATGCTGTGATCATTACCGGATTCGAAGTCTCAGGTACACTGGCTATACTAACTGCCCAGAAAAAGCAACATATTTTCCTAACTTCTGGAGAAGATTTTATGAGCCTTACAACGCCTTCACCTGGAACTGTCAAGTGTACGTGTATATTTAATTACTTGTTCATAGCAGGACGGCGGTAGGGTGATAATGAAAGGCTATGCGCAGTCTATCCCCGTTCACAGTTAACCTATTGCATTCTGGGTATTTTTTCGTCTGCTGAAATGGTCGTCTACATCAAACAATCAAGAATATTTTGACAATATTGGTCTAACTAACTGCAGAAATGATGTCTAGGTAACAAACAGTTTGGATCTCAGATCAGGCCCCACGTTTGTGTGTGTGGGGCGTGATCTGGATCCAAACTGTTTGCCCAGATACGCCTAAAGGGGTTGATAATAGAATTCAGTCTCCAGCGGGAATTAAACACGGGTCGCTAGCTCAGCATTCCAGCGCTTAACCTTCTGAGATGCCAGGCTCCTGAATATACTTGTAACTGATGTATTATTTAATAGATATTACTTCAGATATGCATCTGCAACATCAACCTAAACGACAGTATGGCAATTTCAGAGGACCAACGGTCCTGTGGCTCACCTGGGACCTTACTGTCAACAGACACATATAGTCAATTAACCAGTGGCTTTAGAGATTAAAATCTCAGTTACCTTTAAACATAGGTCAATGAACGATCTTGACCTTTGATGATTTTATGGTTTCATATATTCATTTAGTTAACTATATTTACAATTTATAACATCTAGGCTAAAAAGTTGTCTGAGAAATCCACTGTTTGTAAAATCAGGAGGAACCAAAGTTGGCCTAGCCGTAAATTACATCAGTTGTCAGCTGAGGATCAACATTTGAAAAAAATATGTAGTGAGCTCCGATGCTACATAAAAAGTTTCAACGTCATTCACCGTTTGGTTCTGGAGAAGATTTTTAACGGCTTTTACCATATATGGGTATGGTGGTCATCTGACATAGATCATTTGAACAAACTTTCTTTCCCCTGACCCGGGGAGGCTCCATATAAAATATGGTTTCAGTCGGCCCTGTGGCTTTAGAGAAGATGTTCTAATTTGCAAATTTCACAGTCATTCGGTAAACTAATGGACGATCGTAAATTTAAGGTAGAAAATTTCTTGCGAAAATAAAATCTGACAAAAAAAAAATAATAATATATAAAGCATTTAATATTTCTTTACATTACAAATCTGTAGGATCACGCGAAACTGTGATTCTCGATATGGTTTGAATATAGATTAGCTTAGAAGTGAAATTGTAAATTGTAAATTCTACAATGGTGCGCTGTCTGTGTATGGCATAAAAATCAGGGGTCGTATTTATAAAACGACTAATGTGGTTGCTATGCTGTTGCTAAGGCTGCATGTCTATGAAGGAGATTCCCTATAAGTATGAAATTTGCTCTGCAGGAACAGTCTGAAAAAGACTGTTCCTCCAGAGCAAATTTCATAGTTGTAGGGAATCGCCTCCATAGAAATTTAGCCTTAGCAACAGCATAGCAACGACTAAGTGGTTTTATAGATACCACCCCTGTTCTCCAGGCTGCTCAGTTTTAATAATGTGATATTTATTATTACAGTTATGTCGATTTGCTGAAGAAGTACCTCTTGACTTGCAGCGATTTTGGAACCCTTGGATCCTTCAGCATGCGACGCTGACATCAGGGGCCGTATTCATAAAACGACTTAAGTGGTTGCTATGCTGTTGCTAAGGCTAAATTTCTTTGAAGGAGATTCCCTACAACTATGAAATTTGGTCTGGAGGAACAGTCTTTGTAAGACTGTTCCTCCAGACCAAATTTCATAGTTGTAGGGAATCTCCTTTATAGATATTTAGCCTTAGCAACCGCATAGCAACGACTTAAGTGGCTTTATGAATACGGCCCCAGACATTGGCTGGAGCTGAAAGAATTGAAATTTAGGAATCACACCTGGACAACTATGGTTTCGAAACGAAAAAGAGCTGTTACGAGACGACAAAGAGTCCTAGTTACTAAGCGACTTGGTCATCAGGCATCCGGTCGTTTGGTAACCATGACTTTTCCGTTTCGTAAGGACTGTTTTGGTTTTGTAACATCCCTTATATATACATAGTTGTTAACCAGGGGTGGGAATTATATTCTCACAATTTAAACCGATCGCGATTAAGTTTACCTGTGTGAGGGTTATCCCCCCCCCCCTCTCTCTCTCTGTCCATGTATGTGTGTGTTGTTGCTGTTATTGTTGAGTCTAGGTTTAGCGTTCCATGAAACAATATTCCATTTCTGTCTAGACGCAGCCTTCGGGATTTGTAGGACTTTTACCCGACCCGAGGTAACGACACCAAGGTCCTGTTACACCTACAAACAGCGTGGGTGCGTGCGTGCGCATATGTGCGTGTGTGTGTACGACAATGTAAATGATGCAAGATGTAAATGTAAATGATATACTATAAAATATTTACAGATCATATCTGCGTCCATGACAGGCCCGTAAAATGGCTATTCTGTCGACTACACAGGCAACTCACGGTCAAATAATGAACATAGTACTTATATCTATATGTATAAATGAAATACAACGTTTGAAATAAATGCTAAGCTGTATCTCAAATTCTGTACTGTTTTAGTTTCATTATGCACAGTGTATTCTGTAAGAGATAATAAAGCTGGAAGACTTGTATCTCCAGGAACAGATTAGTAGCTACCACATATCTAATCGGTTTTAAGACGAGGGATTCTTTTCTATAGACAACCCTTAAAATCTAGATCCGTCTTAAAAATTTTAGATCCGTCTAGCGACACAAAATATTTCGTCCATCTAAGAAATAACAAAATCCAGATTCGCCTAGATTTTTGGGGTTGACTTGCAGGGGAACCCCATCTTACAGCAAATAACACAAGACAGATTAAAAGGAGCCGCGACACGAGAAAACAAACAAAGCGGTTGTGCGCCAGGCGCAGACTCAGATCAGCCTGGACATCCGCCCAGTCTCATCGGACTCTTTGCTAAGCGCTTAAAGGGTAGCAAAGGGACCAAGCTACCTCCATGCGGACAGCGAAGGCTCTGATCAGACTGGGCGGACGCCCAGGCTGATCTGAGTCTGCGCTGGGCGCACAGCCACTTTGTCGGTTTTCTTGTGTCGCAGCTTAGATTAAGATATTAGTGGGTATTCAAGATGGGTGATAGCTTAGTCTTATAGCGAAATAATTACATTTTCTTGCTTGTTTTTGGTCCTCTAGTTTCATTTCTTATTGTTTACCTTAAATATGGCCCGGAGGTTATAAAACTTGAGTACATTCTCAAACTCAAAATAAAGCACAATGATTGGCTGCTTCCGAGCACATGCTCGGAAGCAGCCAATCAGTATGCTATATTTTATGTTTGAGATTATACTCACTTTTTATAACGTCGGACCAAGAATAAATTTAGATTTTTGACTCTATGAATTTGCCAAAGTGAATTTAAAATGCGACAGGTTGAGTTTGCGTCACGCAAATCGACCATGGAAGTGGAAGTGGGGGTAAATCCGAAGAATGTATATACAATTTATTAGTAAGAATTACCTTCCTTGTTTTTATCAAGCACGTAGATGTTTTTTTTTTTGTTTTTTTTTTTTTTTTTGTGTGTGTTTTAAATTCTGTTATTAAACATAGTTTTTTCTCCGTTCCAGCTTCTTTTCTTATACACCTCTGGTAAGACGAGACGTGTGTCCTAGTGTTGTCCGTTCGTCCATAAACTTCTCGTATCCTCTCCATGTCTCATTTTTCTTGATACTTTGAGTAAATACTCGTATTTTCTAGATTATATGCAAACCCCATCTCATAACTTGGTAATATCGAGATCAAGGTCATTCTTGTGCGCTCCATTACTTTAAAATCACTTAAGGTACTTCATGAAACTTTGGACCGAATATAAAGAGAAAAAAAACAGCATTGCATCATTTACAATATAAAGCTTCGTATGCTTGTGACCCAAGCCAATTTGCAACAGATTATTGATCGTCAGTCTTTACTGAGCTGGGATGGAGAGGAAAGGAACAGGATCCATACAACAAGTTTTGACGCAATTACGTCCTTTAGCTAACCCACTCTTTAATTGTAAAACCATAAAAGAATTCTTCTATAAATATCCTTTCCGCAGCAGTAACGTATTTTGGGTAATTGCTGACAATCATTTTTGAAAGACCCACATGACCTCGCATATTCAAGGATTCTGTTAATGTTGATTTCTCTGTATATGCCAGTTTCATGGCCTTGCATGCTCTAAGTATCAGTCCTAAAACGCATAGTGGGAGGACACCAAAAGCTGTCAAATGCTGTGAAAACAAATCAACCTCGCTTTTGACTTGTCTTGTTTCAAAAGCCCTACAGAGCTTACCAAGCGGGCAGGGCCAAAAGAAAATTTATTGGATAAATGCACAATAAAAAGGCAATAAGACGAGAGAGGAAAAGATCTGATCTGTAGGAAAATCGGAAAAAAAGGCTGACGGGGCACAAAAACTTTATTTCCCTACGTAATTTATCATAGAAGTTTTACCGGAAAAAATAATTTCAAAACAGCCATTTCCAAGCTTACTCAAGTCTTAAGCGACCAGCCAAGCAAACTTAGTCTCCCGTCAAATGAGGTTGTAGTGACACCCTGTTCTACTGTCGCATTTCTTCTTTCCTTGTCTTGGGCGAGTTGTCCATTGTGAGTATGCCTTTTCGGGGTATCGTGAGCAATCGATTTACATCAATAAATCCATAGCCGTTATTCTATTTCAGGAAAACAGTCACAAATAGTTTTCTTTTCTGGAGTTCCGCGAAAAACAAATCCCGAATATACTGCATGTGTACCGTTGTCTTCTAATCCGGCTCCGTAGGTCACATGTTTTCCTCCCACTACTCTCATTCGATCGAATCCACTCATTTTATCTGGTAAAAGAATGTCAGAAGTATTTTTTATTTGGAAAAAAATGAATCTCGAATTGCAAAATATTTATTATAAAGATAGTTATAAATGAGGTATTACGATGTCAATTTCAATATCGTAAAAGTGCAGTTATTTAAGGAATGAATGTTATATTTAAACGTTTACTGAAGTATAAACTACATCGGGTCACGAGCAAAGGAAGTGAGCCCCGAAGGGGTTTACGTAAACTTTGCTCGTGACCCGATGTAGTTTATACTTCAGTAAACGTTTAAAAAATAACGTTTAGTCCTTATATTTATATTATTAAACGACGCTTTTGATCAATAAAAAGATGAACAAAAATAAGAGACACATATATAAGAATCGTTTAAAAAAATACCAGCCGAATTTTGCAATAGTTTAGAACAGCCGCATTGTCACTGCCTACTAGTAAATTCTACCACCTGCTGTAGATTTCACGTGCAAGTAGGCGAAGCAAGCTGTCACTCAAGGTTTGCTAGCCATTCAAGTACATGGCATTTTGTTTATTCCACGTGCTAGTTAGTGAGATGAGCTGTCACTCAAAACCACTTGGCACAATGTAAATATTGACTTGTAAACAACATTGACTCCTGCATCACTTAATTGGGTTTACAGAGAGCTTTGCATTGATAATGTAAATATTCGGTATTAATGCCCTTTGCCCATAGCAAGTATCATTGTATGAGCTAAACCAAGTTCGCAGAACACGTAAAGAAATCAGAAAAACAGAAAAGAAATAAAAAAAAGAGGGCAATCTTTCGCTTACTATTCGGCACGTCCTAGTAAATGGCTACATCGCATAAAACTGACAGCACAGGGTATAATCGATTCCGCTAATTTTCGCTTCCTGCAGAGACTGTACATCATATTTGGCTTACGCCGAGATTGTCCGCGAACTCTTGCTTCCTGCAGAGACTACTGTCCTCGAAAATTGGCTTCCTGCCGAGACTGTCCGCGTGATTCTGCTTCCTGCCGGGCTCTCGGCAGGAAGCAGAATCACGCGGACAGTCTCTGCAGGAAGCCATTTATCATGTACAGAAGTCTCGGCAGGAAGCAAAAGATCGCCGACAGTCTCAGCGGAAGCCAAATATGCTGCACAGTCTCTGCAGGAAGCGAAAATTAGCGGAATCGATCATACCCTGTGGACAGTGGCTTCAGAGAATTGTAATTAATGCAATTTTGAGCAATCATATCAGAGCCTCATGCATTGTCTTTGCCAAGTCCGATAATGGCCTTTGATAATAATCACAATTTATTGTTCTTTGATTATGAACAAAATATATGCCAAAGCAGCTGATGTGTCTTTGTGTACTTAGCATTTATGAGCCACGACACGAGAAAACCAACAAGGTGGTTGTGCACCCAACGCAGACTCAGATCAGCCTCGGCATCTGCCTAGTCTGATTAGATTCTTCGTTAAGCGCTTAAAGGACAGCGAAGACTCTGATCAGACTGGGCGGCTGCCCACGCTGGTCTGAGTCTGCGCTTGGCACACAACCACTTTCTTGGTTTTCTCGCGTCGCGGCTCATTTGTTGTAGCTCACCTGAGCTCAGAATGCTCATGGCTGAGCTGTTGAGACTAACAATGTTGCAGACAGCTAATAGGGCATCTGCTGCTGGAAAACAGAACAATTGGTCATTTGCGATTGTAAAATTGGGAAACGTATTGGTATTTTTTCAACTTGAGTAGGTTTGGGCTGTGATGCATATTTTTGAATTGTATTAGGGTAGAGTCGGGGAGCTTCGGACAGGAGTGTACATTCGGACATACCATTGCAAACAGTGAAAATCCAGATGAAACGGTTCATATCATATTGTGCCGTCTCATCAGGATTTTCACTGTTGGGCCAGTTATTTTTGTTTAAGTTCCAAACAACTGACATATAAAGGAAACAGTGTCACTGTCCAATTTTACCCGCTGTCCGAAGTTACCCGACTCTCCCCTATTGAGCTTATGAAGGTTGTATGAAAAGATGTTGGCTGTGGTTGACTTACGTGGCAAATGGAAACATGATGTGAAATTCCAAACTCATGTACTCCTCTTAAAACATCGCGAAATAATCTCCATATATTTTTAAATCGTACATCATTTGCAAGTATTTTTAATCACGGGTTAAGGTGAGCGGTTCGGGGCCATCATGGCGCTTTTATTACCACAGCAGCTAGTTAACTAGTGTTGCAATTTGGTGTCTTTCTTTATTTGTTTTGACTCGGGTATTCTTTCGGTGGGGATGTCAAAATTTCACGTATGAACCTCCCTCATGCTTTAAACATTCTGATATCAGTTTCGATTAGCATTGACACGAAAAACACAGCCAACTCTGCTGATACATGTAGGACGGTCGAGCACATGGCACTTCCGGTGGAGAAGTTCAGTCGGGGAAGTACCAAACTCAGTATTTTTTGACTGCAGCATACATGTACCATAGATAGGTTGAATGAATTTTAAAGATAAATTCTTGGAAGGACGCTTAGACGATGCCCTTTTCGATAAACAGTAATCATCAAGTCTGTCACCTCCACCGAATGTGAAGTACGTACAAGAGTACCAATACGCCACAACACGACAAAACCGACAAAGTGGCATGCGCGCCCAGCAAAGACTCAGATCATCCCCCAGTCTGATCCGAGTCTTTGCTGTCCGCATGGAGCTAGTTAAGACCATAGCTACCTTTTTAGAGCATAGACAAGACTCTTATTAGCCTGAGCAGATGCCTAGGCAGAACTGAGTCTTAGCTGGGCACACATGCCACTTTGTTTTGTCGTGTTGCAGCTAAAATTCTGTTGTTTCATTTGACCGTACGCAGTTCGTCTCTACAGAACACAATACTACAGGTTCCATCAAATAACCCCTAAACACCTTAACCTACAAAAACCGCCACAAAACACCCCAAAGCAGCTTTCTGTATTAGGGACAAGTCAGCTAAATTCGGACAGCAGGTAAATTCGGACAGTGACACTGTTTCCTTTATATGTCAGTTGTTTGGAATTAAAACAAAAATAACTGGGCAAACAGTGAAAATCCTGATGAGACGGCTCATTATGAGCCGTCTCATCTGGATTTTCACTGTTTGCGATGGTATGTCCGAATTTACATTCTGTCCGAACTTACATGACTTGACCCTATATAAGTGGTATGCAACTTTTTATTAATGACTGTTAATCATCAAATATTTACCATAAAAGGTTATAAAACTCTCCTATACACAGTCAAACATGTCTTAAGCTCTGTTAAGCAAAATATGTCTTCAACGGCCAAACTGACCTGTCTTAAGAACGCTACTGGCTTTAGCAAACAGGCCTCGAGGATATAAAACTTGAGTACATTCTCTAACTGAAAATAAAGCACACTGATTGGCTGCGTCCGAGCGCATGCTCGGAAGCAGCCAATCAGTGTGCTATACTTTGAGATTATTCTCAAGTTTTATAACCTCGAACCCAGGTTTCGCTTTTTCTTTCGTTGCTTGCTTAAGACAAGTTTCAATGTCAATACATGTAACTAACTTAAACGATAGATGAACCCAGTTTGAGGGTGGTTCCTTTTTTTTTTTTTTTTTTTTTTTTTTCTTTTTTGCAGTAGGATGTTTGGAGTGGTTTAGGGTCGGTTTGGATTATTCAATATATAGAATTCCACCTATCAAATGCCAAAGCTAGAATTGAAACTGGGAAATAGCACTTTATAGTCATTACCAAGGATGCAAATATATAATAAATGCACTTATTGCACATTTTAATACAATTACTTGTAAATTATATGGATTCTAGCGAATAAAAAATGAGGCGCGACACGACAAAACTAACAAAGTGGTTATGCGCCCAGCGCAGACTCAGATCAGCCTGGGCATTCGCCCAGTCTGATCAGAGTTTTCTCTGTCCGTATGGAGGTAGCTGAGACCCTTAGCTACTCTTTAAGGAAGATTCTGATTAGACTGAGCGGATGTCCAGGCTGATCTAAGTTTGCGCTGGGCGCATTACCACTTTGTTGGTTTTGTCGTGTCACGGCTCAAATATAATCTCATTTTTTATCAGTATTTGTGTCAACATGCCTGCATGTTGCTAGACAAACATTCATAGCACATGACCAATTTCAAGTCATCAAAATATGAGCCACATCATGTGACTTCCAACAATGTGGCAATTTTGTCATGTGATATTCAGATCATCTGTTCTAATCAGAGACCTCACTGTTGGCTCAACGGCTTGGGTCACTTCCATAGATGGCTAAAGTGACAAGCCAAGGTTCTGATCAGACTGCACTTATGTGTAGTCTGATCAGAGCCTTGGCTTGTCACCAATGCCACATTGTTGGAAATCACATGATGTGGCTCATATATTACGTGATAGCTGCTTGCCTACTGATCAGGCAATGTGTCAAAAAGTCAAGTAGTGTGGTCTCTGATACTTTTCTGTCATTTTCATTTTTGCCTTATTTTTACAGAATGAAAATGACAGAGTGTCTTCCCCTGAAAGGTTATCCATACACCTTAAGTTTTGATATCCTCAGAATCTGCTTTTCCACACAAACGGCTGAACAGCTCCTTACATTCGGTTCTAAACCTTGACGCGCATGCAGCATAAATAATTGGATTTATAGCACAATTAAGAAAGTAAGATCTCAGAAAGAATTTGTAGACGGCCCTTCCGGTGTCCGTCATATTGTCAACGAAATCATCTTTCAGCCCTCGTATCAACATTAACAACAAATGTGGTAAGTAGCTTAAAACAAATGCTAAAGAAATCAAAAACATGAGAAATGCAGTCTTTCTGGCACGCGCTTGCTTAAGGTACTGGGTTTTACCCAAAGTGCTTGTGTTTGGTTCCGATTGTCTGCTCGTGATTGAAGTCATTCTAGATAAGATGCTAGACATCTGACTAGTAATAGACTGGAGTCTTTCAACAACTGATTTGCGTTGTTTACTTAAACTCCCCTGGCTTGAAACTGGTGAAATACTATTCGAATTCTGTATCACATTATTTTTCTCAGAGTCTGGAGTTGTGTCGATTGTCGTATTGTTTGTTTCTACTTTCTCAGCATCGGTTTTGCTAATATCAGTAAAATTGTCAGGATCCTGTGGTTGCGAATCATTCTGTTGACCATCTCCGTATGCCAAGTTTTTGTCAGTCTTAATACTACCGTCTTCCGACTTTGCCGGCAAGGATTTCTTATCTACTTCATTTCCTTGTACATTTTCTGGTTTTCTTTCTTGCATTTCAAACTGTTGACCATCGTTCTCAGGTTTTTCACTCCAAGAAACATCACTTGCAGACCTTGGTTTCTTACTTTTTCGTTTTACACGCTTGCTTTGCTCCTTGTTTTTGGACTTCGCTTTTTCGTATCTAGTTATTGCATTTATATCTATCTCACCGTCAATCCTTGACCCTCTATCAGCCATAGAGGACGAAAGCATTGGAACTGAATTGCGCATCTCTTTATATTCCTTTGGCATCCTATTCACATGATTTTGTACTTCTCTACCAATAAGACAGTACAGAATAATTATCGAAATAATTCCCGACACAAATAAAACTCCGTAAACTGAAACATTAATAAACGGATACATAGTATTTTCCATGGAATCATCTGTCGAACACTCTGTCCCAACCATTCCATATTCTGGTATAGAAAATGTTTTCTTTCCATAAACAATCACCGCCGGCCATGAAAACACCAAACCTAGAATAACTGCAAGTAGACACAGGAATTTAGCAACTTTGGCAGAGATCTGTCGACTGAATGGTTTACAAACTTTTCTGTAGCGATCAATAGCAATGAAAAGCAGAAGGAATGACGATGATAATGTACTTAATGTATTAAAGAATCTGGAAAACTTACACAGCCATGCATATTCAAATGTATACTGATTTATGACGGTTGTGATCTCGAAAGGAATGACAACACAACACGAGAAAAGGTCTATTGCACTGAGGTACAGAATAAAGATCTGGGAATTAGACAGTCTGTAGCGTGTCCTGTAAATATGGCAAACAAGTCCGTTTCCCAGGATTCCTGTTACTGATATAATTCCAAGGTAAACTAGTGTTGGGACCAGTCTGAGTATCTCAGCATCGTTCATTTCCGTAAGTGTCGGCACGGCTTCCGTTATATTCGTCATGTTGTCAGTTGTTTCTAAAACTGCATGCGAAATGTTATTGGCTGGTGTGATGGTGCTCATTTCTTAAGGTAGCATTTTACTGGACCTGAAACAGAATATAAAACTCAGGTAAACGAAATCTGTTCGTACAAAAATCAGTCGGAAATTTGAAACGCAAAACCTACGTCGAATCAACGTCAGTGCAACATCTCGATGTGATGTTGCATCGACGTTCATGCGACATAGGGTCAATGTTCTGAGTTTACTGAGTGGGAATGTCCACTTGTAAGATTCTTTGATATCTATAATGTTTCAGCATGCATCCCTGTGGCATGTAACGCGTAACGTCATTGTAACGATACCGATAGGAGGTATTATTAGGACAAAAGGTGTCCGGAGTTTGAAGGAGTCGGAAGGATGGAGAAAATGGACGGAAACTTTCGGCATGAGGGGTGTCCTACAGGTTGGACAAGAAGCTTATGCCCTTGCACTAAGTGCGTTTTTTATTTGGGGCTTTAGTTTGGGGTGGGGTGGGGAATTGAGTAGGGGATTCGGATCGTGTTACTCTCCTTTCCTGTATAAACAGTTACCGTAAAATTCCCTAAAAAAGAAACAGTTACAATACAATACAGTAATAAACAGTACAGAAACAATACAGTAATTTTTTTCCAAAAGATGCAGGTAGAATGGCAAACTGAAGACTCTGGTCAGACTGCTTAGACCCTGGTCAGATGATTTTAGGTGCAGTCTGATCAGTGTCTGCACAGTTTGATCATTTATCCCAATATTTAGAATTTTGCTTTGTCTCTTATGAACGACAAAGCCACCCAAACAGCTTATATCCAGAATTCTTCGAATATGTGAAAGAATACCTGCGACTGTTGTCAGATTGAAAATGGGATAAGTTGTTGGGGTTACACATTAGAAGAATTAACTTTTGTGGTTTCGTCCAAAACAACAACTGCTTCAAACGCAACTACAGTTAAGTTTGGTGACTTTTTATCCACACTGAAAACAAGCCTTTTCACATGTACTAGTAGCAAACATGCATATCAGCACATTCATGAGAGATTTTCCATTTCTCCTAGATCATTGATTTCTTTCCTTACAGTTAGTTCTTAGACTGTAGTGGCGAGCTTATAAGTCTCTGGTCTGGATGCAAAAACTGATCTGAATGTTCCATGTCCGTATGACCCGCAAGTCACCTTTCTGCGTGACGCTGCACGGTAGCAGAGCATCAAATTCAAAGGGCAATCAGGGCATATTGGGGTAAACAGATTTATAAACGGTCCTCGACCGATTATCTATGATATCTGAGCTTTTTATTTTGATTATATTTTATTAATCTTCATATTTTTTTTAAAAATACCGGCATTCAGAGCTCTAGATAAGAGGGGTATTTGATGATAATTGAGGGATAATTCTTTTTACTTTTCATTAAAACCATATGTTGTGACCCCTCATCTGAACCGTCTCGTCTCAAAACTAACAAAAATAATCCTTAATTATCACCAAATACTCCTCCTTATCTAGAGCTCTGGCAATTTGTTTTCTCAATACCGTCGTGCATAACAAGACATGTACGCAAAATGGGTGCACCGTAAGAGGAAGCAACTCTCTCATTTTCTTTCACTGCCGCTTTTCTCACTGCGAACCAGAATAGAATCTCAGGAAAAAAATCTTTCCTTTCTTTTAACTCTTTAAGCCCCGGTGACGCAATTAGCAAAATTTGCAAACAGCGTAGATCTTGATGAGGCGGCTCATAGCCGCCTCATCTAGATCTACTTTGTTTGCCCTCTGGTCTTTGAATTCTCAATATAAAAAGTCTTCGACAAGGCATTTTTTTAATTTTTGCAGACGTAAATTTTGTCGTCTGGTTTTTGGTACTGAAAGAGTTAAGTCCCCAATCATTGAAGTGCCATATCGCTAAGGGAAGAAGCAGGAAGCCACTACCGTTGTTTCCATTCTGAAAATGGCGAATTTTGATGGGGTTGTTCTTGTACACTTCAATGAATTAGGGCGTGGTTATGGTCGGGCAAGGTGCCGGGTAACTTTCAGTGCCGGGGCGTCCTACACATTAAAATTATGGTGGGGCAAGGACTTACTGTGCTTGCAGTAGGTGTGGGTGTGGGTGGTTTGAATTTTTTTCTCTCGCCTATCATCACTTTTCGTTCTCCCTCTGTTTGAGAGTTGGCTCGATATAGACTGAAAAACTGTCTAGGAGAGCCATTAAACACAAAACAACCAACTAACCAATCAATAAATGAGCCGCGACACGAAAAAAACAACAAATTGGTTGTGCGCCCAGCGCAGACTCAGATCAACTTGGGCATTCGCCCAGTTTGATCAGAGTTTTTGCCATCCGCATGGAGGTAGCTTAGACCCTTAGCTACCCGTTAAGCGCTTAGTAAAGAATCTGATCAGACTTGGCGGATGCCCAGGCTGATCTGAATCTGCGCAGGGCGCAAAACCACATTGTTTGTTTTCTCGTTTCGCTCAAATCAGTTATAAGTATCGCATAAAACCACTCATTAAAAACTGATAAGTTATTAAAATTGGGACACCTAAAATAATTACGGTGGCAATCCTAAAAATGAACCGCTCGGTTTAACATACATGTAATTCGAATAAGTACCATTCATTAAACATTTAGGTTCTGTAATATCCATTATTCAAATAATTTATATCCATTATTCGATTTATTGATATCAATTATTCGGCCTATTTTTGGATATCACTAATTAGAATTATGGACATCAATAATTCGAGTTTACAAATAATAAATCTAAATAACAAGCTTCTGTGGTGATTTCTGGATATCCATAATTTGAATTCTGGATTTCAACAATTCTGCCCGATTAATTGATATCCATAATTCAAATTATGGATATTCATAATTCAGCCAATTTATAGATATCCATAACTCAAATAATGGATAAACATTATTCGAATTAGTGATATTATTAATACGAATTAGTGATATCCAAATCGAACTGAATTATTGACATCGATCTTTCAAATCTGTGATATCACTTATTCGAAGTATGGATATCCATTATTCCAATTAGTGATATCAATAAATGAGCTGAATTATGGATATCACGTATTTGAATTATGGATATCCATAAATCAAATTATGGATATCTGTAAATAGGGAATAAACAGTAAACGGCAACCCAGTGACACGGACCTAGTCAAACTTACTTACTTCGGGTGAATCATATCCCATTAATAAATCATTGGGTTCATTTATTGAAAAGAAGTCATGGAATGTTTAGAAATAACTTTTTGTACATATTATGAATGGTAGAGTAAATTGAAATCCTGTACGGTTGCATATTGTTAAGAAATTTACGAATCCTTGATTTTATTTACATAATGGATAATTGAATATAAATAATCCAAACAAAAAAATAGATCCGGCATCATGTAGAAAAAATATATCCTTGGCGGAGTCCAATCACCACTTGGGGAGAGTCGGGTAACTTCGGACATGGTGGTAAGTTCGGACATACCACTGCAAACAGTGAAAATCCAGATGAAACGGCTCATAATGAGCAGTGTCATCAGAATTTTCACTGTTTGGCCAGTTAGTTTAAACATATTTTATTTCAAATATCATCACAATTACATACATGAACATATATAACATATAAACATTCAAAGGATCGGAACGAAAGCTAAAGCTTATTGAGTTCTTATCCTCAAGTTATTTTTGTTTTAGTTCCAAACAACTGACATATAAAGGAAACAATGTCACTGTCCGAAATTACCCGCTGTCCGAAGTTACCCGACTCTCCCCTATATCAGGCAATTCTACTCCCACTTTGGCTACCTATTTGCGTAAATTACAATAATTCTTAATTTCCAGGGCCTGGAAATTAAAAGTGAGCCACGACACGAGAAAATCAACAAAGTGGTTGCGCGCCCAGCGCAGACTCAGATCAGCCTGGGCATCCGACTAGTCCGATCAGACTCTTTGTTAAGTGTTTAAAGAGTAGCTTAGGGTCTAAGATACCTCCATGCGGACAGCGAAGACTCTGATCAGACTGGGCGGATGCCCAGGCTGATCTGAGTCTGCGCTGGACGCACAACCACTTTGTTGGTTTTGTCATGTCGCGGCTCAAATAGTTAGCCGAACAACCAATATGCACAAGTAAAACATGTAAAAGAACTGGTGGATTTTACATAAAACTCAGTCTGGCAACTGTCAGGAGTTTTGTGCCACCTCCACCAAAAATATAAGTATATTACAAGGCTGAATTTGCGACACGAGAAAAACAACAAAGTGGTTGTGCGCCCAGCGCAGACTCGGATCAGCCTGGGTATCTGCCATGTCTGTTCAGCGTCTTCGTTATCCGCATGGAGTTAGCTTAGACCCAAAGTTACCCTTTAGGCGCAAAGCGAAGACTCTGATCAGACTGGGCGGATGCCCAGGCTGATCTGAGTCTGCGCTTTGAGCATAACCACTTTGTTGATTTTCTCGTGTCGCGGCTCAATTATATATTTAATCGCACTGTTATGTTTTGGAGTTCAATTTATAGAGAAGCTTGAACTATCAATTTTCAGGTGGGAATGGAATTGCGCACAAACTGGGCTTGATGTAAATGATGAGGCGATTTGTGGCAAATGTGAACTGTTCGAACCCTTCCGCAGTATGACACTGATATTCCCGGCCCGCATCGGTGCGCATCGCCTGGAAATCTGCGCGGCAAAACACAACAGACTTAACCTGCGGTATTCATTGCTCCAGATAAGAAGGGGTAATAGGGATAATTTAGGGATAATCTTCCTTATTTTCCCCCGAAAACATATGTTGTGACCCTTATTAGATCGGTCTTGGCGAGACGGATCTAATGATAGATCACAAATACATTTTCGTAGAGAAATAAGGAAAATTATTCCTAAATTATTCTCAAAACTCTTCTTCATATGTAGCTTCGTGGCGTGTCAATGGGTGTCTTTTTCACACGACATGGCTCAATTATACTTGACAAAAAATGAGACTGTACAAAATGAAATGTCAAATAAAATGTCAAATTGTGTAAATTATATAACCGCAACCGTAGCAGTAATTTATTTAATACACGTGAAAGGTTATCACAAAATTGCATAGACAGTTAACTTAACCAATTATGTATGTCTCATCTTGGTCCCATGACGTGCAGTTTGTACGCCCTTTAACAGTATTTCAGTCATATCAGGACGATGGGTTGGTGATAATGAAAGGCTGTGTCAAATGAAACCCCGTTTACGGTTGGACACTTTTCCGTCTCCAGCCGGTCTCGAACTCGGGACCGCGGGATCATCAGGCTAGCGTTTAACCTACTGAGCTACTGGTGCTCTTCATCTGACGATGTCAGAAAATTGCTGACAAGATTTAATGTTATGTGCCTGTTTTGAAACATTGAAGGCGAGTTATACTGTACAATCTAGTGGTGGTCTGCACTCTGCAAGTTTCCCTTGGTGTCCCGATACACACGGGGGTGGTGGTCGGGCGATGGTGCTGGTTATAACTTACAGTGCTTGGGCGCCCTGCTTATTTGCATAAAAGTAGGGCAAGGGCCTACTCTGCTTGCATAAATGTGGGCAGGGGTTGTTTGGAATTTTTTTACTCTCGTTTATCCTTTCTCTCTTCTTTCTGGGAGACGGCACGACATAGGCTGAAATACTCTCTTAAAGGGCCGCTAAAGCCAAAACAACCAACCAACCAACCCATACACACCAAAATCAAAATATTCGTTCAAGTTTCTTTCCTTATTTCTACAGTTCACTTTTCACTTTTGGAAGATAAAGGTAAGACGGTTGATTATACCGTATTTTTTTCGTTATGGCATATTCGGCTTGACAATGTATGACTTCACTAGAAGTAGGCACTCTCTCTCTCTCTCTCTCTCTCTCTAATGACTCACTATACCAAATCCCTTACTCTCACTTTATTCTCTCATTACTATCATCACAATGATGATTTTGCAAGCTGTTGTCACAGTTACGAACGACCTCGTTTTACATGTAGGCGGCGAAACTTGAAAAGGGACCTTAAACCACTTATGCCTAGTGGATTCTTCTGTCCTTACCCACTAGAAAAAACAAGGTTGAATCAACCTTGAATCAACCTTGATTCAACAACACGATGTGAATCAAGGCTGATTCAAAGTTTATTCAACCTTGTGTGTCAACAGGGTATAAATTGGATGAGTCCATTTGACAGTTAAAAGTGGTGTCAAATTTAATAAATTTTTATTATTTTCAAGTTCATTTTGAGTAGATATACCTGTTTGTTTTATGCAAATAGCATTTTGCGGCGTCTGATCTGGGTCTGCACTGTTTGCTATTTCCCCTTTAATGGGACACTACAGGAATTGTTTAAATCATAGGTATGGATGGATAGATGACTTTGCGATTTTACGTCCTTTTCAACAGTATTTCAGTCATATGACGATGGGAGGGTGATAATTAAAGGCTGTGTGCAATGGAACCCCGTTTACGGTTGAAAAGATTTCGCATCGAGCATGGCTCGAATCCGGGACCGCTAGATCAGCAGGCCAGCGCTTAACCTACTGAGCTACCGGGGCTCCAAGTCATAGGTAATTCTCAAATTTGGCTGGGAATCTGCTCTAAATGAACAGCATGTAACACTAAATCAGTGAAGGGCGACATTCAAGGAAGAGCATGTTGTTCAGGATGCTTCCACTGGGCTACTCGAAACACACCTTGTTAACAATGTTTTGTTTTCAAGGATGTCTCGAAACGAAAAAGCTGTTACGAAACGAAAGAGTCATAGTTACCAAACGACCTGATGACCAGGTCGTTTGGTAGCTATTACTCTTTCGTTTCGTAACAGGTCTTTTTCCTCTTTTTCGTTTCGAAACAGCCGTCATCAGGTTTTGGTAACTATGACTCTTTCTTTTCGTAACAGCCCTTTTTCGTTTCGTAACAGCTCTTGTATATACTTAGTTAACCAGGGGTGGAAAATGAATGCATTTTTATTACTCCTTCCGAAAGAGGTAAGGTAAGTACTTTCGGCCATTTTTAGAAATAGGGCAAATTTTCTGGCTTCTAGTTGGTTTCCCTGGGCTAAGAACCACGTCTAAAGAAAATGGGGTCAAATGGAGAGAATTTGCTCCTAAGTGTTCATCCTCATTGTGGAAGGATGCAGAAAAAATGAAGAGTTGCTTCCCCTGAAAGTGCACCAGACTACCAAAGCATATTCAACAAAACGTCCTACTAGAAAAAGGATTCGCTCATTCAGGTAAATGTGCAGACATATCAGACCAGTACGCGGACACTACCAGTACGCGGGCACTTTTGTGGTTTGCTTGCAAATTCGAACTGAAGCTATAAATATAAGACAAATATGTCCAAAAGATATAGAAATGACTCTTGAAATAATGTTATAATAATGTCAGTTGAATTAAGAAAATGTTTTACCGTTTATTTGACAGCCTTGTAGATGAATATCACAATCGATGCAACAAGTTGGCTGCGGCAAACATGCACACGGGCACTGGGGCGACTAACACTTTACAATGTTACTGTAATACATTTTTTCATGAAGTACATGTGTCAATAATTTCATAGCTATTGCAGCGTATCATGCGCAACTTTTGCCTTCAGCCCCGTATAATGTACCTGTAGATATAAATTCTACAGGACCTTGATATTTATCCTGCTTTATTGTCTTCTATAAAGATTGCCTCCCTTGTTATTTCATGTTTTCAGAAACAAATACTTTAACAAACATTCGTTAGACAATATGTAATAGTCTTATAATTAACCGTACATGTTTTGAGAAAACAAATGTTTGTTTTTTTTCAATAAATGTAGAATGGAAAATAATCTTCAAATTAAAATGAAAATTACCTATTTCCTCACGGCCTGTAAGAATATCGATTTTGACCACGTGTGTCATGTGATTATGTACAGGTATTTTTCTAATTTGCGCACGTGATTGTGACGTATGAATAAATTACTTGTGTCCAATAATGCGATTTCGAGCGCGGTCCGCGATCGTTTAAAAATTTATATATTTTTTGATTAAAGGCACTTTTATCAAATATCATTATCTAAACTCTGTTAGACCATGTCGGAGGTTTTGCATGAAATATTTCGTCAAATCATTTTTGTTATTATTATCAAGGGAGTATATCTTTGAATAAAGTAATGTGTTTAATAGGTCCATATAGTGCACATTTTAGCTAATTTTATAGCTATTGCAGCGTATCATACGCAAGTTTTGCCTTCAGTCCCGTATAATGTACCTATAAATATAAATTATATAGGACCGTGATATTGTCCTGTTTTATTGTCTTCTTTAAATAAAGTAATGGTGTGTTTAATAGGTCCATATAGTGCACATTTTAGCTACACTAAGATTTTTTTTTCCGAACGTTTTAGTCTACATTTAATGTAGTCATTTGTTTTATTATTTGTAACATGACCATCATTCTCTAAAAGTATACAGGGAAAATAGAGAAAACGAGCAAAAGGTTTCTTCAGTTTTCTTCATTGTTCTTTAAATGCAAGTATAAAGTGACGTATTCTACACTGTCTTACAAATCGTTGGACACATTTTTAGGAAAAATCAAAGAAATATTACTGCGGTCATTTTTAACAAACTTTAGGGACGAGTCATTTATTATCAGGAGGGGGCCGGGTACTTTTAGGGGGGTGATCGGAATTTGTTTGGTGCTGTACTGGGGGGGGGGGGGGGTCGGAAATAAAAAGAGCCTCGGAGCAGGGGGGTCATATATTTTATTAGGCATATTGGGGGGGGTCAGAATGCTTCTATCAGTCTTCATTTTTTAAAACTGTCTAAGCTTCTGGGGGCGAAGCACCCCAGACCCCCCATTACTCCTAAAATTTCAGACTCTTTTCTTCCAAACTCAAGACTTAAACTTTAAAGACTTTATGGAAATAACACACAAAACTTGGGCAGCTTCATATCCAAAAGCAGATCTTTTCACTGATTTGATAGAAAGGCCAGTATGAAAGTGTCTATAAAATCATGTCAAGTAGATGATTTTGTGCTCAATTAAATTCAATGCCTGCATTTATGGTATCAGCTCTCCACGTGCCTTTTCATCAGCCAAACTACTGTACCTTCTCGGGGCTGCGCCCCCAGACCCCCGCTACCCAGAGTCCAAATTAATATTATTTACAGTTATAATTATTAAGCATTCGACAACAGATTTCTGGATGGCCATAAGCAGAAAAAGAAAAAAATGTAAGAAATGCGGACAAAGTTTAAACAGACCATGATTAACCTGTTACAATAAGAATATGTTCTTTGTGCTTCGTACAGCTAGGTTTTGATTGAAGTCAGTCTGACATAAAATAGGTAATATGGTATGTGTGTGTGAAGGGTAGCTGGCACTGGCGATAGGGGGGGGGGGGGGGGGGTCATAAATAATTTTTTTGTCACCTAGGGGGGGGGGGGGGTCGGAAAAATAATTCTGGTGAGACTGGGGGGGGGGGGGGGGTCGGAAGAATTTTGGTGAACCATATGAAAATGTACCCCCCCCCCCCACACCTGATAATAAATGACTCGTCCCTTACATCCAAAAACTGAATTTTCAGTACCGTGCGTGGCTCTCTATCAAGGCAAGGAATTGTAAAAGACACCTTATACTTCCATGATCGAGGTGGGGAAAATTGCTGGCGACGCAATGCCATCTTAAGCTAGTTTGTATACAGCACATAACAAGACCTCAACAGTGTTTTATTGCGCATGCGCAGATGAAGTGTTTTACATGAGCACAAGGTTATGCCCATCTGATGTTGAACACCGTTAAACGTGGGCGTGTACTGGTCGGGTCTGTATACAAGGTAATAGGATCGAGTCTGGCAACTTCGGACAGCGAATAAATTCGGACATACATGTACCACTGAGACAGTGAAAATCCAGATGAGACGGCTCATAATGAGCCATCTCATCAGGATATTCACTGTTTGCCCAGCTAATTTTGTTTTAATTATAAAACAACTAACATAAAAAGGAAACAACGTCACTGTCCGAATTTACCTGCAGTCCGAATTTACCTTACTCGACCGTAATGGAATAAAAAGCTTGGGTTTTCGTGCAGTTTTTGGACGGAAACACGGCACCAAGTGCGTGCAACTATGGTTTCGTACCGCTGAGCCACTTGGTGAACGTCGTTAGGAGAACTGAACTGAACTGAAAGCAGTTCAACACGCCTGGTAAACACGCAATTTCCATTCCAACCGGAGATTGAAACTTCAAGCTCCGAAAATAGTTACACAAAGGGGGGGGGGGTATCAATAAGGTGGGTTTTCTGCATCCTACCAAAGTTTTATATTTTTGACTGATGTTATACTCTAGTGTGTCTAGTTTATTGAACCATATGTGACTTTGGTCGGAAAGCCATAGTTACTGAGCTATGGGTGATAATGGGTCCAAAGAAGTGGGTGGGGTAATCCAACATGGTTTTAGCCTGTCTTGTTAAAACATTCTCATTTGGTAGAAGAGTACAGCAGACAGACAGGATTTGATAAAATGATTAATAGAACATCTAAACTATATTTCCATATCATTTTATTTGGTCTAATTTGAACATATGTTGTCAAAAAAGACTTCCTTTGACATTTAGCATTTTTTGATATTTTTGACCTCAATTTTCAATTTTTCTTGGCCTTTTTGTTAAATGAACAGACATGTTATCATCAAACTCATGTCAAGGAAGTACCTTGAGAAGGACATTCAGATGATGTGACCAGAATATCACAATAGCATAGTTTTCATGGTCGATTGAACACATAAACTTGCTTGGAAGATGGTTTTCTTTCTATTTTGACCTAGAATTACGAACCTTTGGTCAAATTACTATTTTAACTGCTATATTATGCCCCACGCCCCCGCCACTCAAGGTGAGGGAATACATATTAGCTTCAGTGCGGATCTTGTTGGCATCTGCAATTGTGTATGTGTCACATATTAAGTCCTTCTGTGACCTTGGAAACAAGGTCATGGTCATCAAAATCCGACCTTGACCTTGTTTCCAAGGTCAAAGTATGTGACCCAGACACAGATGCAGACGCCAAGGAGATTCGATCTGAAGCCAATATGTATTCTTTCACCTTTAGTGACGGGGGTGTAGGGCATAATATAGCAGTTAAAATAGTAATTTGGCCAAAGGTTCGTAATTCTAGGTCAAAATTAAATGAAAAAACATCTTCTGAGCAAGTTTATGTGTTCAGTCGACCATGAAAACTAGGTCAATGTGAAATTCTGGTCACATCATCCGAATGTCCTGGTCAGGGTGCTTCCTTGACATTAGTTTGATGACAACTGGTCTGTTTATTTAACCATAAGGCCAAGAAATATTGAAAATTGAGGACAAAAATATCAAAAAATGTTGAATGTCAAAGGAAGTCTTTTTTGACAACATATGTTCAAATTAAACCAAACTAGAAAATTGTGTCTGTAAGACACTAATGATGCCCCCATGCAGCGCCTGTCACATGATGTGTATATCCATAAAGCACCTACAAAGAATTCATTGGAAACATACCCTACCATGTAAAAAATTGCCCAAAATGACTAAGTTAAAAAGGCTGTGATTCTGTCAAAATTAATTCTAGATCTATCAAAATGCCTCATGCATATCTTCAAATATGTCCACAATATGTAGACATGGTTTGAAAAAGATCCATTGAAAACTGTGGAGCAAGTTGATAACACAAACTCTATACTCTACAATGCAAAATTTTCCCTAGAATGACTAAGTTCAAAAAGCCGTAATTCTGTCAAAATTAGTTCTGTTCTGTTCTGTTCTGCAAGGTTTGAAAAAGATACACTGAAAACTGTGAGAGAAGTTGATTACACAAACTCTATACCCTACAAAGCAAAAATTTGCCTAAAATGACTAAGTTCAAAAGGCCGTAATTCTGTCAAAATTGATTCTAGGTCCAACATAAACCCACATGCACATCTTCAATACATTCACAGCATGTATGCAAGGTTTGAAAAAGATCCATTGAAAACTGTGAGAGAAGTTGATTACACAAACTCTATACCCTACAATGCAAAAATTTGCCTAAAATGACTAAGTTCAAAAGGCCGTAATTCTGTCAAAATTAATTTTAGCTTCATCAAAAATCCACATGCACATCTTCAATATGTCCACAACATGGCTGCAAAGTTTGAAAAACATCCATTGAGAACTGTGGGAGGAGTTGATTACACAAACTCTATACCCGACAATACAAAAATTTGCCTAAAAAGACTAAGTTCAAAAGGCCGTAATTCTATCAAAATTAATTTTAGATCCATCAAAAATCCACATGCACATCTTCAATATGTCCACAACATGTATGCAAAGTTTGAAAAAGGTCCATTGAAAACTGTGGGAGAAGTTGATTACACAAACTCTGTACTATAAAGCGTGACGAACAGACAGACGGACGGACAGACGAACAGACAGACAGACAGACAGGGGCAAATCTTAATGCCCCCCGACTATCGTCACGGGGGCATAATAAAATGATATGGAAATATAGTTTATCATTTTATCAAATCCTGTCTGTCTGCTGTACTCTTCTACCAAATGACAATGTTTTTACAAGACAGGCTAAAACCATGTTGGATTACCCCACCCACTTCTGTGGACCCATAGCGCAGTAAGTAGGGCTTTCCGACCAAAGTCACATATAGTCCAATAAACTAGACACATTGGAGTATACCATCAGTCAAAAAAAGAAAACATTGGTAGGATGCAGAAAACTAAAGCATATCTGTGCACTACAATTGCTTTGAAGCAAAAGATCTGGTGGAGTTACATGTATCACAAACCTCATGAAAATGGCCAAATGGCGGAAACTTCGGATTTGCCACCTTTAGGTGTTTTGTGATAACTCCACAAGTCTTCAGGCTTTTATAACGCAGAAATTGTGTACTTATATACTTTGTATACATACGAGCCGAAAAGTAATATATTATGTCTCCGGTAAGTATTTTCAACAAAAGCCTAAATGTTTAATATCCAGGTGGGAATGGAGTTGCGCATTAAGCAAGCGTGCTAAAAGCATGTGCGAACATTGGTTGGTTGGTTATTTTGGGTTGAACGATCCTTTGAGACAGTATTTTAGTCTATATCGGGCCGTCTCCCAGAGAGAGAAAGAAAAAAAAAAGGGAAATGATAGACGAGAGAAAAATATCCAAACATCCCCACCCACACCTACTGCAAGCACAGTAGGCTCTTGCCCTGTTTTTATTCCAATAAGTAGGACACCCCGGCACTGGGATTTATAATCAGCACCATCGCCCAACTACCACCCCATATGCGAACAGCTGAGATTCCGATGAGAATACGCATACTGGTCAAATAAACAATCCATTTGTTAAGTGAAGAGGTTGATTTGTTGTGAAAATTAAGTACCTATTAGCAGGAACATTCCTAATTAATAGCTTGTCTTGTTCAGTATATAAATCGAATTAACATTGACAAGTTACTAAACTATCTGTCTTTTGATTGATAGATAAAATCTTAACAACTTGCCTTTAGCTAAGATAGGCGAGTCAGGTTAATTTAAACATTAAAACCTACTTTTATAGAAACCGAGACAAAATATGACGTACGTTGTATTTGCCTCAGGCAGAGACCCAGGAATAAACCTCAAAGAGGTACCGGGATGAACGGGTACCGTGGGTCTAGGTGAGAAGCTAGGATAATGAGGTCATCTATAGTGCTCTGTCCTCTTCGATGTTCCAGTGCTTCAGATAAGAAGGGATATTTGGGATAATTTAAGGAGATTGATTGATTGATTGTTTTGGGTTTAGCGGCCCTTTGAGACAGTATTTCAGTCTATATCGGGCCGTCTCCCTGAGAGGGGAAAAGAGGGGAAATGATAGACGAGAGAAAAGATGTCCAAACAACCACCACCCGCACCTACTGCAAGCACAGTAGGCCCTTGCCCTACTATTATGCAAATCAGTAGGAGGCCCCGGCACTGGAAGTTACACACAGCACCATCGCACCACCCAACCACCCCGCAATTTAAGGAGAAGATCAATTATTTTTGCAAAGAGACATAATAATGTTGTGATCCATTATTAAAACCGTCTCGCCGAGACGGTTTTAATGACGGGTCACAACATAGTTTTTTTTCACTGAGAAATAAGAAAATAAAATGATCTCAGAAATATCTTCAAAACCCAATCTTATGTGGACTCTTGTGTTGCACGATAATTTCCTTTTTGGTCCAGCACGGGTCCCTGGGATATTGTGGAATTGTCGGAGGGGACTAGTCATGTAGAATACCCATATCCTGCGGACTTTTTACTCACTTTCCTTCATTCTGTGAAGGAATTAAGCACCGCAGCTTGTGCTTGTGGGGGGAACGGGGGGGGGGGGGGGCATGGCCGGTGTCGCCATTTCAGTACTGGTCAAGAACAGACTCAGTTAAACCGAGTCTGCTATTTTCGTTTCTTTGGTGTATTCCTTGCTTCCAAAGGTTCTAACTATTCCGAACTTATTGTATGTTCTCTCATGGCGTCTGAGAGCGAGGTACAGTTACAAAATAAACTGGGTCTCTTTGCAGAACACTTTCTCCCATTATAAATAATAATTAAGGCGTATAGAAAATATATTGATTGAGCATACATGTTTCATTGCAACATTTCAAATTGGGGTAAGTTACACCACCTAAATGTACATCAAGCAAATTTCATTCGAAATTATACGAGAATCAGCGGATAAGGGACAAGTCATTTAGTATCAGGTGGGGGGGGCGGATACATTTAGGGGTGGTCGGATTTTTTTTTTGTGATGTACATGGGGGGGGGGGGGGTCGGAAATCAATAAGCCTTGGAGCGGGGGGGGGGAGTCATATATTTTATTAAGCATATTGGGGGGTCAGAATTCTTCCATCAGTCTTCCTTTCTTAAAAATGTCTCAGCTTCTGGGGGCTTTGCCTCCCAGACCCCCCATTACTACTCAAATTTCAGGATCTTTTTTTGCAGACTCAAAACTTAAAGTCATTTATGGAACATGACACACAAAACTAAAAAAAAAAAGATCTTAACATTAATTTGCTAGTAGAACAGTATACAGTTTTCTACAAAATCATGTCGAGTAGATGCTTTTGTTCTTAATTAAATTTAATGCTTGCGTTTGTGATATCAGCTCTCCATGGGCCTTGTTATCAGCAAAGCTACTGTGGCTTCTGGGGGCTGTGTCCCAAACCCTTGCCCCCAGAAGTCCAATTAATATCATTAACAGTTTTATTGAGCATTCAACAACAGATTTCTGGACGGGCATAAGCAGAAGTAACTGCAAGAAACACAGACAACATTCAAACCAACCATTAATCTGCATGATTAATTAACCTGTCAGAATAAGAAAATGTTCTTTGTGTTTCATACAGATTTCGATTGAGGTCAGTCTGACATAAAATAGGTAAGGTGTGTGTTTGTGAAGGGTAGCTGGGATGGGAGGGGAGGGGGTCATAAACTTTCTGGTGAGACTGGGGGGGGGGGGGGGGGGGGGGGTCGGAAATTTTTTGGTGAATCGTATGAAAATGTACCCCCCCCCCCCCCCCCCCCCCACACACACACACACACCACCACCACCTGATAATAAATGACTCGTCCCTAACTTTTAACAATATTTGTTTCAGTGTGTTGAGGGGACATTCCATTATTTGACTGTTCTCACTAAAACTTAACAGTGGCACATTCATTCTCACCTATTTAAAAACAGAAAAGACGGACTAGCCGGCAACAGAAGAACTAAAAAGCGAAAAAAAACTTTGCATGGAACAAAGTCAGTTCAAACTTACGTATATCAAAGAAGTCCTTAAACCCTTTTCGAAGTTCACACTAATTAATAACAATCTTAGGAAAATCTACTTAGGAGTCATAGTACAAATATTCTGACAAGCTGACTGAGTATACTACTGAGGCAATTAAATGAATGACGTTAACACAAATAGAGCGTAGAGTTTAAGACAGTCTGCCATGCGAAAAGGACAAAGTCATCGCAAAGACACTTATCACCGAATTCATTCTTTCGCATTTAATTGTATTCTATGGAACCAATTTTTGTGGAAAAGCACATTATTTCTCTAAATAAAGCATCTAGCATGGCTTCGACATGTACAAAAAGCACTCTTTAAGTTAATATCGCAGGCCTTTTATCGTGAAGGGAATGATTTGGTGTTTATATACTTTCTTACGATTTTACATGACGCGGCGCCCCTACGATGACATTTGTGTTATTTACCTTAGAAAGAAACAAGACGCGTTTTACTAAAAATGGCTTCAAGCATACGCAAACTTTGCATACTATGACCAGACTACGCATGTGCGTAGTCTGGTCATAGCATGTGCAGTTTGCAGAATTAATGCACGTGATCGCAAACTGCGCATGCGCATTGGCTTATTTAGACAGGCGCAGCTCAAATATGCATTGAGACGGGTTTTGTCAAGTAGGAAAACCGAATCTTTTGAGCAAAAGAAAAACGATTTTCGTGTTATTTGATTAATGTATATACCTAAGGTATCAATAAAGCTAAATTGAGACGTATTGAAATAAATAATGGAAAAAACGGAATTATGCGGTCTACATAATTTTACGATAATATCAAGTACTTGAATTAATTCTTCCCCGACCAAACCCAGGGGTAATTATATTTAGCAGTTGTGGAAAGGGGAGTGATTTCACCTTATGTTATTATAAACTACATAATAGTTCTGGACTGCGCCGAAAATCAGTTTCTTCGCTGCCAAGGGCGAAGGGCGTTGCTGTAGGTTTGCCTGTGCTAAGTACAATTCTGTCGAACTGAAATCGACTGATTATAAAGGAAATGTCTGCATGGTAACCGAAATTCCAGTTCGTTTTTTGAGAACAAGAGCAACTTA
Organism: Ctena decussata; assembly: GCA_963989385.1. Taxonomy (NCBI): domain Eukaryota; kingdom Metazoa; phylum Mollusca; class Bivalvia; order Lucinida; family Lucinidae; genus Ctena; species Ctena decussata. The sequence goes on from OZ022509.1 coordinate 78,595,838, forward strand.
TCAAGTCATCGATGATTGATTGAGTGATTGATTGATATGGGTTAAACGTCCCTTTGAAACAGCATTTCAGCCTATATCGGGCCGTCTCCCAGAGAGAGGGTGAAGAAGCGAAATGACAGACGACAGAACAAATGTCCGAACAACCCCCACCCGCACCTAGTAGGCCCTGGCCATACTATTATCCAAACCAGTAGGACGCCTGGGCACTGGAAGATTTACACAGCACCATCCGACCACCCCATAGTCATCGAGGAAAGGTAATGTGTATAAATGGTCTTTTGTCTAGTCTATTTTTTTTGAATATACTAAATATGAAAAGAAACGCAATCAAGTTTAGCGCACTTCCTCTAAACTAGTCCAAATCAGTTACTGCTTAGACCACCTTTTTACGATGCCATATTACAGCAGGATGAAGATATTAAATTAGGGTTTTGTGCGCAATTTCTCCTCAAGTTGTATAAATTCACGTTGAGAGACACCGCTGCATGTTTTTCAGTACAGTTTCTTTGTGTAGACGACCCTGATTGGTACGTTTTAAGCCTTTTCTGACAAGCGGACCTGTCCATCCTTATCATTTGAATGAGTCCATTTCTAATTTTATGGCACTCTAGTGAATGTTTTCAATTAATTGCATTTTGCATAGAAATTCCTGTTAGAAAACAGTGTGGACCCTGAGCAGACGCCGCGTTTCGTGGCGTTTGAACTGTATCTGTGCTATTTGCATAATGGGGTTCCAGTCCTGAACAACAAATCTATCCTTGAACTTCTCCTAAACCCGTATCGAAAACTTATTTTGTCATTTTATATGTAGCAGGCAAGTAAAATGACCAAATTTCGATATCATAAACCGTCCTACCTTCGTTTATTTTTCATTTCTCAACGAGGAGCCAGAACAGAAATAGTATTTTAAAGAGAGATTTGCCAGGTTTCAAAACTTCATTCCCCAAAACTTGTTCAGTTCATGTTTATTTTCAAACCACTCCTTCCCCAAACATGTTTGTTCATTCAACTTAATAACCGACACATTGCCCTCAAACGTAATTTTAAGTAAAACCGCTTTTTATAACGCTTTGTGTTTAGACTTTACTAACACTGAAAGGACTATGGAGACTTTAGAGAAGAACTCATTTCAGCCGCTACACAAGAAAACCAACAATGTGGTTGTGAGCCCAGCGCAGACTCAGATCAGCCTGGGTGTCCGCCCAGTCCGGCCAGACTCTTCGCTTAGGGTTTGAAGGGTAGATAAGTGTCTAAGCTACCTCCATGCGGACAGTGAAGACTCTGATCAGACTGGGCGGATGCCCAGGCTGATCTGAGTCTGTGCTAGCCGCACAAACACATTGTTGGTTTTGTCGTGTCGCGGCTCATTTAATTATCTCGAGAGTGGAGTTTTGAGTGTTTTAGACATTCTTTCTCTCAAAATCTTCTGAGCACTTCATCTTAAAGGACAAAAATAATTAAACATTTCTTTTCTTTCGCAACTATTTTATGTATACTATGTAAAATTTCTTTTGATAGTCAGTATACCTGTAACGAAAAGGTACACGTATGTGATAAAGTTTTACATCATTATAAAGTAACAAGAAGGCAGTTATAATGTAAAAATATGTCTTCGTGCTGATAAACATAAAATGAAAGAGATATGTAGGAAACTTTGAAAACAATAAAAATATCCTACTTTTTACATGAACTGTTACCCATATTTCAACAATGTCATAAGGAAAATTTAGGGCACACGACAACCGTGCATACCAAGACCAGCCAACGCACCTGAGCAGTTCAGTAAATCGTGACGTAGTTGGTAGACAAGAAATGGCCATTATGAAACTCAAGTTAGCACAGTCTGGTGAGGGCGGACTTTTTTTTTTCGTTTAAACATGTAGATCAGATATCTAATGTAATTGAATACAATATCAGGGGAAGCAACTATGCCATTTTCATATTTGTCTCCCTTCTCAATAAGGGTCAACTCTTAAAAGAAAGAATTTGCTCCCGAAGGAGCAAATTCTTTCCTTTAAGGGTTTTCCCCCTTTCGGAAGAGGCTTCATTCTCCAAGGAAGCAAACGGGAGGTCACGAAAGTAGCCAACTTTTGCAAAAGTGGCTTCAATAGGGATGTGTACCCATACACATTAACCCTCTTTTTTAACAGGAACACGACCATTTGCCGGCCGCGTGTACATAAAGATAGGTTTCCCCACAATACGGTTAACAAGGTATGATAGTTACTAATGTTTCCACCAACTCAATCGACGAAAACTTTTTTTCCTTATGTATTATACCCATCTTCGTTGTGAAGCGGGAAAAGGTAGCTATCAGAGTCACTCAACACTTTTCTGTCCTGAGAAATCAAAATATCTATATATAGGAGTCATATGGAACCAAATAGTGAATACTAAATACACAAACCAGTTTGCACGTGAGTGTTTACTTTACGCGTAAGTTTAAGATCCTTTTTATCACGACACCAACCTTTCGCTGATACAGCAGTAAAAATACTGTGTGTTTACCACAGGACACCCTATAAAACATTTAGGCTCTACTCTAGATTCTTCCGTCCTAAATTTCGGACATATTAGGGCCGCGACAAGACAAAACCAACAAAGTGGCATGTGTGCCAAGCGAAGACTCAGATCTGATCAGAGTCTTCGCCGTATGCTTAAAGGGCAGCTAAGCTACCTACATGCTGACAACCACGACTCTGGCTGATCTTAGTCTTTGCGTGGCGCACATGCCACTTTGCTGGCTTTGTCGTGTCTCGGCTCAGGTCCATAATACAAACAGAGCCCTCTCAATAATTGTCATTATTATTTTTTTTGTGTGAGTGTGTGTGTCTACGCCCATGTGGTCTGTAACTTTGTTTTATCATATGACGTCGCATCTGAGAGTGTAATAAAGCCATGCATTAAATGCGATAATCCACTAGTGGATTAAATATGCAAATTACGTCGTTACGTTATACGTTGACGTCCATAAAAACATCGCGTTTTCTAATGGCGAAATCGTGACGTTTTAGAGCAAATTCTGCTGATAAAACGCGATTTTATTGTCATATGATAAATAGAATCTTGCATTCGTGCTCCTGTATTATTGAATTTATTAAACTCGTTGGGGAAAAACGATAAGATGCTCGGCAAAGCCTCGCATCTTATCTTTTTCCCCAACTCGTTTAATAAATTCAATAATACATGAGCACTCATGTAAGATCCTCTATATCTACGAATTTCATGGCTGTCATGAAGCTTTAGCACCGCATCCCAAAGATTCTGGAGCCACCACTTCCTTTTTGCCATACCTGCAGGAATTCAGAGCAAGATGCTAACAAACATGTTTCACAACTTTTGCCTAGAGTACTGATTTCGCACATAGTAGGGCAAGGGCCTACTGTGCTTGCAGTAGGTACGGGTGAGGGTTTGGACATTTTTATCTCCTCTATCATTTCTCCTCTTTCTTCCTCTCTGGGAGACGGCTCGATATAGACTGAAATATTGTCTCAAAGGGTCGTTTAACCCAAAACAATCAATCAATTGCCTAGAATATACTTTGTAAAAGGTAATACTTGTAATTATTATAAGGAGCTAAAGACATTACTCAACTAAGCGCTTGTAATCAATTGGGCCTTAGGCCAGTACGCTCCTTTGCGCTGTTCGTTTTGAGTGTTTAGAATAATAGTTAATTTTTTAGGGGAAGCTCCCGTGTCAATGGTGGGGGAGGAGGACAATCATGGGGTTAACTTTTAAGGGAAAGAATATTCTCCCATTGAAGCAAATTCTTTTTTTTTTTAAATAGTTGATTTAGTTTCTGAAGAGTTACGAAGGGAAGGAAACACCAAGTCACGAAAGGTGTTTCCCTTTCCAAATATTGCGAAAAAACCATGAGATATTCCCATTCAGCCTACAATCTGCACAGGACAAAGCAAGAGCGGACTAAGTATCAACAATATATGAGCCACATCATGTGATTTCCAACAATGTGGCAAATTTGTCATGTGATATTCAGATCACCCTTCTCATTTATACAGGGTAGTCAGAGAACTCACTTTGGCTGTATGGCTTTGGTCGCTTCCACAGACGGCTGATGTGACAAGCGGAGGCTCTGATCAGACTGCACTTATGTGCAGTCTGATCAGAGCCTCCGCTTGTCACCAATGCCATATTGTTGGAAATCACATGATGTGGCTCATATTGTTTTAATGCACAGAAAGGGTTCACTGATCAACGCTTTAATTCACTTGGCAATTTATGTGCAATGTAACAGATATAAAACCTCGCTGACTTAAAGATACTGTTTCTCAGCAGGAGTCAAACTTCTGACCCAATGGTTTAAGGTCAAGTGAGAAACATTGAAACAACACCCTCTTCGCATGTCTGTGTAGTAAACTTTTGTGAACTCACTCGTGACAGCAAGGCTGAAAGTCGAAAGTTCCTTACGATAGGAGGCACTTTACACGCAAAAACTTTTATTTAGGCAAACGCTCCATGCATCTATCCTATTGGGCTTGGTTACCAAATGCGCAATTATCCCAGACCTATTAACAGATTTTCAACACGTTTGATACAAAAAAAAACTTCGTATGCCCTCACCATTCTGCGCTGATAGGAGACAACCCTATTATAATGATAATTTTCTTGTGGCTTGACACAATGTTTGTTTTGACTAGCTTAAAAGGTGTTGATTCTTTAAGTGGATTAGCACTTAAAATAAAGCTGATTAAAACAATGACTTAATTATTGTAAAGTGTCTCTTCCGTGGAGTTGTCGAAGGCTTTTGACTATCGTAGAAACTCGTAAGTATTGGGACAGACAGGTCTGAGCAAACAGTGCAGACCCAGATCAGTCTGCTCCTAAAGGAGCAGCCTGATTAGGGTCTACACTGTTTGTCATTCCTTCTCTACCCTGCGTTGTAAAAACAAACTTTTCCAGTTTCGAGACAATGTAAGGTAATTATTAGGATGACTCAATTTTTAAGAATTTCTTCGGTAATCGTATTATAAGATTTATTAAGGACAAATATGGAAATAAATCGGTATAAAGTGTCAACAAGAGCTTCGCAAGCGGCGCATAATACGCCCGTTTCAGTGTCAGAATAAACAAGATTGTTTACAGAAGGATGGACAGGCAGACAAACAGGGGAAACAACTCCATAATTAATGATTACAATGTTATCAAAACATTTAACATATCAAATACTATTAGTATACCAATAATCAGCTTCCACGGTGAAGCAGCTCAGAAGTTGAGAAATGCCAAAGTCAAACAAGGGAGATATTTCATAAACTCTTGGTCACAATACTTTCCCTTGACAACACACACATCACCATAAAGTTTTGCTAAATATTTCTAACGGTTAAGGAGTTACAGAGTAAAACGGAAAATTGATGCATTTTAGATAATTCAGGAAATAAGTAAGCCAGAGTTGTGGTTCTTGCTCAGATAAACTGCCCCATTATTATTCACATTCCTACAAAGTTTCATTAAAGTATTTCAAAGGGTTAAGGAGTTCTGGGGAAATGGGTTAGGCTAAAAAACTAATCTAAGGGAGGTTACTCTAAAACGAAGTAAGTGGGAACAACCATTCTTTTATGTGACACACCGTCTTTTGATCATGCACATTGCTATGAAGTTTCATCAAGATATTCCTAATGGTTACTAAGTTATTGAATGCACAAGATAAGTATACACAAAAATAGCCTATAAAATCTATTCAAAGGGATACAACTCCAAAACGAAGAAAGGGAGAGCAACCATTGTTATACGCAACACATCATCAGACCCTCATACACATTGCTATAAAGTTTCATCAAGATAACCCAAACGGTTATCCAGTTATGGCGCGCACAAGACTAGTAGGGTAAAAAATAATCAAAGGGGCATAACTTGGAAACTACGACAGGGGGAGCAACCATTACTATATTTGACACTTTGCCCCATCCTAATATATATGCCTGCAAAATTTCATGAAGATATCTCAATTGGTTTCTGAGATATGGTGCGCACAAGAATGTTGACGGACGGACGGACAGACGGACGGACGGACGGACAGCGCCATGCCATAATACGTCCGTTTTTCAAAACAGGCGTATAAAAATTGTCTGTCGATGCCAAATCTTCTATATGTAACCATTAAGCTCAAACTACTTCGATATACACTCCACAAGAACATTTCAAGAGAGCCCGTTTCTTAATACCTTTGTTGGTACCAATGGTCTAGTGGTCGTACAACTTATCTGTCAAATTTAATAGTTTTTTTTCCAACCCATACACACCCAGTTTTGTGACTGGAAAAGATCGACATACGGATGTATGCTATTTAGACGAAACTTAAAAAGATATTACAGTATGCTAATTTTCTAATTTTGAGCAATCATCGTCTTCTAAGCAAAATGTCAACCAAAGATGAAATAATGTGACGCTATTATCTAATATTTAATTTTATCAAAATAATGTCATAATAATCTCAGACTATTCCGAGCCTATTAGACTACGTCCGGGACAATAAGCTCGTGTATTTTCCTTTTTTTCTGTGGGGAGGGGGATGGGTGGAGGAAGGGGGGGGGGGGGGTGGCATAGGAGAATCCTGCAACAACAAAGCTTGTAGGCCCTTCTACACTTCTACATATTGGTGCAATACTTATAGAGAGGAGGTGAACATCGTCGACATACAGAGGCAGCAGGTGCTGCAAGACCTGGGTTCGAGGTTATAAAACTTGAGAATAATCTCAAACTCAAAATAAAGCACACGATTGGCTGCTTCTGAGCATGTGCTCGGAAGCAGCCAATCAGTGTGCTTTATTTTGAGTTTGAGAATGTACTCAAGTTTTATAACCTCGCGGCCAGTCTGACATCGACGTAAAAATTGCAGGGGAACTCACTTCGCGGACGGTATCTGAGCTATGGCAGCGGTACGACGACAATCAAGTCAGGACGTACGATTTTCACCAAGAGGGTGGTTACCCATAGAAGGGAAGGAAGATATCATAACTTTTTTCAAAGATGGCAATTAAAGAAAAGACGACCCGAATTACAATAAAGCTTTAACATTGTCTTCCGTTATATTCAAATCAGTGCTGCAGATACGGTTGGATTTGAAGGAATTAATTTCATTTTTCTGAGATTTATCAAAGTGTAAACTACATTGAGTCGCATGCAAAGTGACTGAAAGGGTTCATTCAAACTTTGCTAATATTCTTCGATAAACATCAGAAAAAAAACAGTCCAGCTCATTGCCTATATTTTTATTCTTTTCAATCATAACCTTGATGAAAAATCTTTTACAAGCGCCAAAATGGAAGAAGTAAAAATTTACACGCAAATTTTCTGCTAATAGTGGAAAGGCGTCAATAACGTCATGATGTCACCGACGTCTAATCAGGTTGTTGAGAACCACTGTTTATTTTGACGTCATTCAAAATCTTGTGACGTCGCATGGCTCAATGTAATTATTGGAATGTAAACTATATAATATTCCAGGTCTTTTCAGTAAATGCACCAAGAATGTAAATAGTTGAGGATAATTCAGAGATAAATCTTATTTCTCGTTGAAAGCAATAACAAAATTGACCAAATTATCCTCAAAACTCCACCTTAGCTTGAGCTCTATGCTAGATTGATTGATTGTTTTGGGTTGAACGGCCCTTTGAGACAGTATTTCAGTCTATATCGGGCCGTCTCCCAGAGAAAAGAAATGATAGACTAGAGAAAAAATGTCCAAACATCCCCCGTTCGCACCTACTTGAAGCACAATAGGCCCTTGCCCTACAATGTTCCAAGTCAGTAGGACGCCCCGTCACTAGAAGTTATACACAGCACCATTGCACAACCCGACCACCCCGTAAATATTTGAGGATAATTCAGAGATAAATCTTATTTCTCGCTGAAAGTAATAACAAAATTGACCAAAGTATCCTCAAAACTTCACCTTAGCTTGAGCTCTATGCTAGAGCAGATCCAGGTCAGAAATCGGCGTGATATTGCAGGGAAGCTATCTGAGCTATGGCAGCGATGCAACGAAATACAAGTCAAGACATCCGAGGAGCAAACTACCGAATTGTTAAGGGGAGAAAAATGAAAATTGCAGAAGTTGCTTTCCTTGAAATGTGTAGCATTCACCTTAACAGGTCATTATTTCTGATGCTCTTAACATTTTGATTTGGAACCACTAATATAGGAATACAATCCATTGAACAGCTAAACAGCACATATATTCTTTATGTATATGTATCACGTGAATTAACGTCAACATAAGGTCAAAGGACTCATTAATTGTAAAGAAAATAATATCAGATTTGGTGTAATCGAACGCTTTACTGTCAGCTATTTTTATTTACTGCCAAACAAAATTGTTTATACCCTGAATTTTTCACATATCCTTTATGATAATGCCCTGTTCTTTCCGTTCATTTTTCTCTGTACTAGCAGTTAGATTAATTATAGTTATTCATCTTGCAAATGTGTTTAGTTGCGATACTGAAACTGCTATGTCTTTGGTTGGCTGGTTGTTTTGGCTTTAACGGCGCTTTTTACGGCGTCTGATCTGGGTATGCACTGTTTTCATGTCCCCATAACGGGTTCCAAGCCTCAAACGGGTTAAGCAACTTTTACGCATGCCGTAGCTCATGTCATATACAGAACTCTTTTTGTACAGGTTACACATGAAACTCGAGTGCTAGTTTCAAACAAATTAATCAGAATTATCTGGAAAATGGCGGTCCCTTTGAGATCAAACAAAGTTTTATAAGAGCAGAATTCACGTGAAAGAATAAGACAGCCCCATGCAACCTGGAGTGCCTTAAGCTTAACTCTGTTTCTGGATAAAGTCTTTGAGCTCAAGATTCAAAAACACAAAAGAAGAAATTCTATGAAGTTTAACCAATACTCTTGCGACATTTCACTGGCTTCCACAAAAGCTCTTGTTGACAAATTACGTGGTATTTTTTTTAAAATTATTTCTCAATAGATTATATTGTGCGTGACCAATAGCATTCTTCGGCGTTTATGATATGCTAACTTATTTGTCCATATCTCAACTCTGTATGACAAACTTATTAATGGAATTAAATAGTTACGTTAATGGTCTTTGAGGCGTCCGTCAAACAATTTCTATATCTTTAGCTTAAACTTTATAAGTTTATCTTGAATTAAAAGACTACAATTCACTACATGCTAATTAATATATCTTAATTGTGAACGCAATTTGAGCATACAAGAGTTGCCAGACGACAAATGTGTGCCATGTATGTGCAAAAAAATGTCCAATTGCTATTTTATTCCCAGATCCTTTAAGATACTGAGCAGTTCTTATGAGACTATAAATAATCCCCCCTGTTGCCTGTCCTTCCTGTCTTTTCAAGACGAGAGCTACGGATTGTATAATCTCATGATTCCATGTGGCCCTCACAGGAACCGCGTTGTTATGGCGATCCCCGTGAGGGACCTCATGGGATGTCTCTGTAAATTTGAACATTCTAATCGGATCCCGCGCTCGCCCGCAGCCGTCTGTTATCGGGTTTTCTCTCCTTTCCTTTTCTGTGTTCCAAACAGTATTTCAGTCCAGTGCGGTAAGCCTATCCTCTTTCGCTGGCGATTTCATTGCACAGTCGCGGCGATCTTACAAAACATTCCAGTGGGCGCATGACGTCGAGATGACGCCGTGCTGACGTGGATGCGACGTCATCACGTCGCATCGACGTCGGCGCGGCGTCGTTGGTGTGCCTACTGGGATGGTCATTCTAGCCGCAAAAGGGGTTTGGTTTTCCACATTGTTTAATATTCAACATTTATGTTTATGGTATCATGTATGTCACAAATGTGACCGGAGTTTCCTGAATAAAATGACTTTGACTTGACTATGCAAAGTATCACGACCGCTACCTATATAGAAACTAAGAAACAGTGAAACGTATAATAAAATTATAGGTATATGTAAAATCCTTACATGGATGATGGTGCTTATATGCAAGTGTAAGTATCATGACTGTAATCCATAAAGGGACTTACAAACAGCATAGTCAGTGACGCGTTAAAATGTAGTTCACTGTCATATATGGTTGGTTCCCCTCAGATCCTTTCGCCCAGATGTAAGTGCTGACAACTGACACATTGGTAAGTGCATTAGAATTATGTTGGGCATTGCAAACCCTCTCTAAACTGGTATGCTGATCGTTTCAGGAGTTAGCATTAAGCAGTATGACTACAGCGAACCACAACAGGGAAAGTCTTATTGTGACTGCAAGATATCGCATATATGAGAAACAAAATGAGAACTTATGTTGCTTCTGGGCATAATATATTGACTCAAGGGGACATGAAGAAGGCCCTAAATGCAAATTCAGGATTGACAGGATGCCAGGTTGCCCTTGTTCACATTGACTGTTCTAAACAAACATTAACAACACACAAGTGGAAGGGTGTGAATGCCATTACAAATATTTCTTTCACAGACTCTGGCATTCAAGTCTATAAGGCTTTTTGAAATAGGCAAGGGGCAATTCATTCGTAATGAACAGCTTAATCCTGTATTCCAAAGTGAAACAAGAAGGCGGCGGACTTGTTGTTGCTGAGGGGTTCTGTAAGCCAAACTGTTTATGGCATTATATCTGGACCAAAAGGAGAATCCATAATAACATCTACTTATATTGCTGTAGCTGAGACTCAGATGAGCTATATGTTCCTAGTGTGGCGGGGGGAACTAAGGATAACAGTGAAGAGAAATGTGTGTTTTGCTGCCCAGAAATGGGATGTGCGAAAAGGTTTATGATCACAAAGGAATGGAGAAACCTGAATTGCTGAGCAAGCACAGTTTGGCTCTCCAGAAGGAATCCTCCGATGATAAAATAAGGACCAAGTGGTCAGATTATTGTAACAATTTAAACACAAGTATGCTCAGTCAACGAGACTTTTCAAAGACTACACAATCTGTTTCTGACACTTGCCTGCCCAAAGATTGGGCACTGAAAAAAGTAAAGTCCCCTAACAGATTAGATGGGCAAGTTAAAGAGTACCTCTTACAATGTTTTAACAAAGGAGAAGTCACTGAACAAAAAGCCAGTGCAAAAGATGTAGCAAACTCAATGTAATACTTAAAAGATTCAGATGGAAATTCCTTATTCTCCCCTGATCAGTCAGTGGCTTCAGCCAACCCAGGTTGTTTCTTTCTTTCAAGGCGTTCATGCTTGAAAAAAAATAAAACAGATACAAAGTCAACAGTTTCTGTTACCAAGGAGGTTGAGCTAGGTTTGGGTGATTATCTTGATGCGGCGGTTGCAGCAATGGAAGCTGAACCCATTCGGCAACATGTTGAAAGTCTGCTATAGACACAGATACGAGGGGCGTTCGAAAAGTTTTGCAAATGACCTCATTACTTTGGTTAGGAGCATGCTGGGTACAACTGCTATGCATGTACTGAAAGCACTGCATTTTGTCTTTACAATGATACCAAACACTATACAAAGACACTTTTCCATATTGAGTTACAACGCATTTTAATAGGTCCCAGTCATACCACTGGGCTAATTTTATATGTAAAATCTTTTCAGTGTTAGGCATTCAAGTCAAATATCCTTGTAAATACCAAATTAATCTTTGTCATTTGCTTGTCCATCGTTGCCTATAATATCCATACCAAAGTTAGAAGTGCGGCAACTGTTATCGATTTATTCCTTGCAAAGCAATGCGCAGTTCTTATGACGTTATTGAATTTTACGTTAATGTCATTTTTTAAAGCTTGCAGAGGCTTCATTTTTGGCATTAATTTGAATTTGTTGACAGCTTTTCGTTGACCCATGTAAATGCTCTTGCCGACAATATTTTGAATGCTAATACACTTGTTTTCATTACAAAATCATCAAATTTTAGTAGAAATGGAGAAATTGCTACAGCATAAAGTATGGATAATCCATATTCCCGGCCCTGTACGGAAGCCGGATTAAAACTTATTTGCGCGATATTTACAGAACAACATTGTCTGTGCATTGTCTTTAACTAACAAAGATAAAAAGATATCAAAGACTGCTGATATGTAAATTACGGCCTACTAAAGTAAAATTCTGCAGTGTCTTTAGGGTATAACCTTTTCAAAGAGGTTAAAAATGCGTCCTTTTTTAAAAAATGCACCTTTTTTGCAGAATTCTCTTCGCAGAATACAACTTTATGTGTTTTTGCAATCAGAAGTTCTGCCTGTATGGTGGTTACCGAGAAATTACGTCACTTGCAAAACTTTTCGAACACCCCTCGTATATGCATTGAAATACTAACAAAAATCTTGAATCCTGAATGAAAGTTTGTTTTTTACTGGATCCAATCTCCAAACCAGTAGCCATTTAGTTAGGTGTTTGACCCATATGAAAGTTTCTTAACCAATCAAACAAACAAATCATGTATATACCATGTATAAGGTGTATATAAGATTGTTCAAATGCTGTGACTCTGGCAAAACCAATCCTATCATGCCCCAAATGAAATAGGATCTATTTCAAAGGGCGGGAAGAACCTTTTGGCAGGCATTTCAGAGGAGTTGTAGTCACAACGTTTGCATTTCTCGACAGATCAAGAGCTGTAACAGTTACTTTGGCAAAAAAATCCAGTATGGCCCTGATGAAACAATTACAGAAAATTACTTATTTGATTGCTCAAGGGCAGTAATCCTGCAAAACAAAGGGTACAACCCAGACCTTGATAATACGATCTACTTCACATGATGATAACAATGCCTCCGTGATTTTTTTCTGCTGTTTTTACAAAAAGAAACAATTTTTATGGCCTCCGTTTTGCTTTCCTGGTTGGCAAAAGGTCTGCTTTTTGAGGTCGATTTTGCTTCTAAGGTTTTCTTTGTTTGTGTTGGGTTTAACGGCCCTTTCAGACAGTATTTCAGTCTATCGGGCCGTCTCCCAGAAAGAGGTAGAAAGAGAAGAGAAATGATAGACGAGAGAAAGAAAGTCCAACACCCCCCCCCCCCACACACACACACACGCAACAACCGCAAGCACAGTAGGCCCTTTCCCTACTGTTATCCAAATCAGTAGGACAAGTTACACGCAGCACCATAGCGCCACCAGACCACCCCCTGCTTTTAAAGGAGGAATTGTTTCCTTGTAGAGTTGACCCCAGTATTGCAAGGGAATGCACATGGAGTGGGTAGAGTTGCAGTACATCTCTATATTTTGCTCCCATTTTACCCCTTCAGACAGTATTTCGGTCTATATCGGGCCGTCTCCCAGAGAGAGGGAGAAGGAAGAGAAATGAATCCGCAACAACCGCAAGCACAATAGGCCCTTTGCCTACTGTTATCCAAATCAGTAGAACGCCCCGGCACTGGAAGGTACACGCAGCACCATTGCACCACCCCCTGCTTTTGAAGGAGCAAATTGTTTCCTTTTAGAGTTGACCCCAGTATTGCAAGGGAATGCACATATGCTGGTAGAGCTGCAGTGCACCTCTATATTTTACTCCCATGTTTACAAAGAAAAATAACTTTTGTTGCTTCCTGTTCGCTTCCCTAAGGATAACAAAGGCCTCCAAAATGGATCAATTACTATGGGGAAAAGTTTCTTTCTATGGGAACTAAGGCCTAATGAAAATAGCAGGGTTGGGCACTTCCCCTGTACCTGTACCCATTCACATGAACTAGATATTTGAGCCGCGACACGAGAAAAACAAAGTGGTTGTGCGCCCAGCGCAGGCTCAGATCAGCCTCAGCATCTGCCTAGTCTGAGCGGAGTCTTCCGTAGGTGCTTAAATGGTAGCTTAGGGTTTAAGCTACTTTCAGGCGGACAGCGAAGACTCTGATCAGACTGAGCGGATGCCCAGGCTGATCTGAGTCTGCGCTGGGCACACAACCACATTGTTGGTTTTCTCGCGTCGCGGCTCATTTCACTGTTGTTTCCATTTTATATGTACTTGCAGGACCTGTTCTCTATGGAAACATTTGCATCAAATACTATGTTTGCTGTTAGGATTTGGACGATCTATGCCCAGATGTTTGAAGTAAGCAGGGCATTTTGATCTATTTATATTATATTGTTACTTTTAGATGCATAATGGATTAATCAGTGGACACTGATCCTATCACATTCTTGCTATGCTGCGGTTGGCTGCGGTTGGCTGGAACTGACTCTGATCAGCTGTCATATATGCACCAGCTGGTCAGGGTTGGTGCTGTATGCAGTTTTCAGCAAGAATGAAAAATAAAAGTTTTGTTGTACCCTTAATCAATTTGCATTTTAATGTCAATTACATTCAGTAACGTCAACTTCTTTTTGGAGCTGTGTTTCACTTCCAGATTTGATTTCATTTCGGTAGTTTAGTGAATAATTAAGTACAATTGAGTAATTTTGAAAATAGAGTTCCGCTTAAGTCGGTACTCGGGGGCGTGGCTGGTGTCGCACATTTCATTACTAGTCATGGATAGACTCAATTGAACCGAGTCTGCTGTTTTCTATTCTTTGGTGTGTTCCTTGCTTCCATGGGATCTTACTTTTCAGAACATATTTATCTTCACTGCAGCTGTTGTTTTTGCCGTGTGGTGGCCGTAAAACATCTCCCTATATATCACTATAGTGCAGATTATATTTTCCGGTCCTTTGGGATCATTGAGTTCATTTGAGTAGTTTTGAAAATAGGGTTCCGCTTAGGCTGGTGCTATGGGTGCGTGGCTGGTGTCGCACATTTCATTACTAGTCAAGAACAGACTCAATCAAACCGAGTCTTCCATTTTCTATTCTCTGGTGTGTTCCTTGCTTCAAGAGAATCTTACTTTTCAGAACATATTGTATTGCCATGGCAACGTAAATTTGGAACGTAATTTTACATTTTTGTATTGGTAAACCTGATGTACTTTATGTAGGATATAAATAAATCCTTTGCTGAAGGTTGATAATATGATTTGAAACCAATGGTTTTAGGTAAATTCACTGATGGTTTAATAGATTTGTTGCCCTGGTAACATGAATTTGGAACATTTGTTTTTGGCATTTTTTAAAACAAAAAGGTAAAATCAATTTTAGAGAAATGGCTCATATACCCTTTCCAGAAGAGAAGTAGTATGCTTTAAAAATGCTGTTTTTATGTTTGTTTGGTGAAAGTTAACTGTTTGGGTTGCCATGGTAACGTAAATTTGGAACATAGTATAACATTAACATTTTGGTAACGCTTACGCCGCCGGGGGTAGTGCAATAGCTCTTCCTGTAAATTCGTACAGGCGAGCTAAAAATCTGTTAATCACAGTTTATTGTAGCGTATTTTTTCAGTATTTTTGAGACCGTATTTCAGTATATATCGGGCCGTGTCCCAGAGAGAAGAAAGAAGAGAGAAATGAGAGAGACAAAAAGAGTCCAAACAACCCCACCCGCACAAATTGCAAGCACAGTAGGCCCTTGCCCTACTCTTATCCAAATCGGTTGGACTCCCCGGCACTGGAAGTTATACCAAGCACCATCGCACCACCCATCCATCCCCTTGATATGGATGGATGGGTGACGCGATTTTTCGTCCTTTTTGACAGTATTTCAGTCTTATCAGGACGAAGGGAGGATGATAATGAAAGGCTGTGTGAAATGGACCCACGGTCTAAAAGATTTCCGTCTCCAGCGGGACTCAAACCCTGACCGCTTGATCAGTAGGCCAGCGCTGAACCTACTGAGCTACCGGGGCTCCTATGTGTATAGACCAGCGATATTCGGGATAAATGTGGCCGCATATGTTGAGTCACTCCAGCGGTTTTATTTGATGCACACGCATTTATTGTCAGCCGACGTAGGCGGAGAGGGACCATAGAAATGACCCTTGTCCGTCCGTGTGTCCGTCCGTCTCCGTCATTCCGTCTGTCCGTCCGAAATCTTGTCCCCGCAACTCCTCCTACGTCTTTCACCGGATTGATCTGAAATTCTACCAATTGTATTCTTATGATATGAAGATGTGCATGTGGTTTTCGATTTTTGTTTCGGCCATTTTTGATGGAGTTACGGCCCTTGCTGACTCAAACCTTGTCCCCGCAACTTATGCCACATCTTATATCAGATCAACCTGAAATTGTGCAGAAAGTTGTGTCATGATCAGAAGATGTTCATGTGATTTTGCCATTTCTATTGCCTTTTTTTTTTTTTTTTTACAAAGTTATGGCTCACTGTCATTTTTGGCATTTTTCCAACTTTTAGACCGTTTGACCGAGAGAGCTGAAATTTGGTATGCTATTAGTATTTGGTAAATTAATTATACTGATTATTGTAAGGATGTGCTGAATTGATTAGTGACAGAGTTATTCCCCTTCCATAGATAATAGACAATAACCTAAAGGTAAAAGGATAACTCCAGAACTATTCATATTGATGGGCTGAATTTTCATGAATGCATTGTTAATTTTTCATCAGATTCATATGAGCAAGATTATAGCCCTTGTAATTTTGTTATTGGATATATAGTCTTGATGTTTTCGCAATTCTGTAAGGGCCTAAAGTTTCAGTAACCTGATTTTACACATATATGCCCCTTTCTAAACTTAAGTATTTTATAACTCCATAGGGGCCTAGTAATTGGGTATATGTCTTTGCTTGTGCTTCAGATATTATTTGCTTACCAGGTTCTGTAATGCTCATATTTTCTGTATTTGGCCATACAGTTACTCTGAAACTGAATGAAGGTCTGCAGTTTGTGTAACATTTCAAACAACGAGTGACACTTGGCCGACGGTCTTTTATTTGTTTATATAGGCATGTACTTGTATATACATTTCTATCGTGTTTTTTTTTTTCTCAAAATAGCTTCAAACTGACAGATTCTTACCAATGGTCTACTTGATCCTACACAGGTTCTTACCAATGGTCTTCTTGATCCTACAGCCTGCCAACCTTTAGAATATAGGAGCCGCGACAGTAGAAAACCAACCAAGTGGTTGTGCGCCCAGCGCAGACTCAGATCAGCCTGGGCATCCGCCAAGTTTGCTCAGAACCTTCGTAAAGGGCTCAAAGGGTGGCTAAGGGTCTATGCTACCTCCATGCGGACAGAGAAAACTCTGATAAGACTGGGCGAATGCCCAGGCTGATCTGAGGGCGCTGTCTGCACAACCACTTTGTTACTTTTCTCGTGTCGCGTAATTGGAAAAAGTCAACATACGGATGCAAGCTATTTAGACAATTTAAAGAGTAACTACACTTCAGGAACTGACTGAATCAGAATCCAAACAAGCCTTAAAAGAAATAATAGTCCAATAATTTTCCAATTTTATGCGATTACCGTTCTGTAATCAAAATGTCAACCAAAGATGACATAATTTGAAGCTGGCTATTACCAAACTGACTGTATAATGTCATCTCAGGATGTTCCCATGCGATGGTAGGATCGCATTTACGATGTCATGACAGTACTTCCCCCTAAATGTTGTTTCAAGTTTCTGGTACAGTAATGTTGGAGATCAAGTCAGAGATACTGTCTAAAAGTTCCTATTTTTTTCCTTTCTGAACTTTTCCTATTTCTATCCTTTCTGAAGATTTCCTATTTCTCTCCTTTCTGAACTTTTTCAAAATACGCATCGGAGTATGTCTCACTTGGTGAGCTACAGCCATGTTAAATAACTGGTTGTAAAGAAGTAACTTAGGCCCAACCAAGACTCGACCATTCTTTTATATAATTACACACTCGCTTTTTCTGCAAAATGAAAATCAGTCTTTGTGCGTTTTGCGCGTGCTAGGTTTTACCCTTAGTTGGTTGGTTATTTAGGGCTTAACGACCCTTTTGAGACAGTTGTTTTCCAGTCTTTCTCGGGCCGTCTACGAGAGGAGAAAGGAAAGGGAAATGATAGGTTTAAGAAAAAATATTCAAAACAATCCCAACTCGCGTCTACTGCAAATAAAGTAGACCCTAGCCCTACTATTTATCAAAGTAATAGAACGTCCCGGCACTGACAGTTACGCAGCATCATCGTCGACTCGACGACACCCTCGTTTTTTCCGTGTCAGCAATATGAAACAACTGATTGAGGCGGTTGACCAAGCAAAAATCTTCTCATTTTTGAAAGAAATTTGTCGATTTTATAAAGGATAGTTTAGTCGGAGTATTTTCTCAACATTTGATTTCAATTTGCATTAACGCATCTCGCTTGTCAAAATCTCATTTTTCATGCCAGTACTAGGATAGCCCTCGATTGGCGTAATTTAACATATACCGGTCTTCTGTGAGTCCTCATGCTGTTGCATCTTAGTTTTGATTTCTTTGTTCCTGAGATAGTACACTTATGAGCTAGGTATCTTCCACGCAAACCGAACAACTAAGTGTCTCATGAACCAAAGCAGAACCAAGGGCTCAACTGCGTACCGCTTAAGTGCCCCAGTAATTTTATTGCCGGCCTTCCCATGGTGGCACTTCTGTTTTTGGTTCTTCTTGGTTGTTTTGTTTGTTGTATGTCGCTTTGTCTGTTGTGTATATAGTGTGTTTGATGTTAGGGCTTGTCCTAAAATAAAAATTGTTTTGGTGCGGTTGAACAAGTGTGATGAACCAAGGCAGAACTGAGGGCCAGGGTTGCCGCCCCCCCCCCCCCCCCTGATGAACCAAGGCAGAACTGAGGGCCAGGGTTGCCGCCCCCCCCCCCCCCCCCCCCCCCAGCGGCACTTCTGTTTTTGTTCTTCTTGGTTATTTTATGTGCTGTTTGTTGCTATTTCTGTTTTTGTAAATTTCAGGCTAACCCAGTGACCACCTACATGGGAAATGGCTGTTCATATTGCTGCCGCTGGTGATGTCTTTGGTGGTGACTAATTTTGTGTTGTATTTTTCCCCATATGGTGTCTTCGGTGGGATCTGGGATTGAATTGCATTAGTTCCTCAGAATTTTCCTACTTATTCCTTATTTATTTCTGACCTCTGCTTATCAGTATTCTTTTATCGAGATTTCGGCGCGAAATAGCATCTTTTGTGCTAGTGTGTCGTAAACCCAACATCATTTGCTCACTCATTGGAGTAAATGTGTCCCAATAAATGTGTCCCAATAAACTGGATTCCACTAACCAATGGCTGGGCCGGGTAGCGCAATCGGTAGGGCACCTGACTCGTTAGTCAGAGGTCCTGGGTTCGAATCCCGGTCTGGCCACATACTTTCGTTTCTCCTTCCGCTGATTCAAGAAGGGCAGTTGTCAGTTACTGGCGAAAGTATGTGCACTTAGTACTGGTTAACCGCTTAGGAGGTCTAAGCCTGCCCAGGAATAGTGTGGTTAGGTTAACTGACCGTCCCGACATGACCTTAGTTGTTTACCGTGGACGTTAAGCATCAAATCAACCAACCAAAATCCAATAACCAATGAAATGTGTCCTGTATGTCTGCGCATTGTCAGCTAAAAAGGAACAAAACGACGCAAAGCTATTTTGCCGCTGCCGACGACGACACCGGAAAAGTGAAGTTTTGTTCGTTTCTACTAGTCGCATGCGAGACAATAATAATAAAGTAAAAATAATTTTGAAAAATGACCGGTGAGCGTTTGGATATAGTTAATATATATACTTACATAGCCTAAGTATATAGTCCACTTTTATCTTTTTCCAATGAAGAATGCACCCGTGTAATAGCAGCAGGAACAGAATTCATGTTTGCAGCTTACTGACTAGTATTGGTCCTCTAAACGAGCAAACCAGTGTTTAGTTTGTACATCCAGAACCGGAAGACATTTATTCATTGTGCTGAATATTAGTGATTCCATTTATGTCAGAAAACGGAAGACACAGATCCGACAGTACATGAAAGCACCCTAGCATATTCGCTGAGCGCTTTAATCTGAACGCAACTAACAGAGTTACTGTCATACTTCCATCAAAATTTTAAAAATTAGAACGCCTGGAATAATTACCGTTATTTTCATAAAAATGGAAGTTAGATTTTACTATGCAGTAATACATCCAATATATGCAGCTGGAATAGCGAACAGTATCGACCCTGAGCATACTGCTCCTTTGGAGCAGTCTGATCTGGGTCTGCACTGTTTGATTAGACCTACCGGTCCCAATACTTAGCAAGTTTACGGTATTTAGTGTTAATGTCACAGTAGCATGACTGTACTACACAACATGCTTAGCTGACCTTGTTTGCCGCTGACTATAAATAAACAAAAAACTCGCATAAATGTCAATTTGACAGTCAGCTGCACGCTATGGTTCAAAGATTAAAGTTTTTTCCCGTCATGTGAATGATAGTGTCCCTCATGGTGTGACACAAGGCTATTCCAGTCGAGGGTCAGAGTACTTTCGCAATCGCGGTATACCGAGTTCCTTGATGCAACGTTCCTATCCCAAGGGCTGGAGTGAATAAACTCGGGGTTAACTTCCCACCAACACATAGGTCATGCGGAAACGTGACATCGATATAAAGTCTAACTCGGAAGACCGTAGGAATGAGATTAGATTCGGTTGTTGGTTTTAACGTCTCTTTGGGGCAGCATTTCAGTCTACACTCAACGAATATTATAACCGCCTACTTTTTAAATTATTTTTTTTCTGTCTAAACGCGACAGTATCAATATGCAGAAATTCAGAAACCATGTGCTTGGTAATTGACTTCAGTTTAGCGATACTTTGCAATATCTGAGATGCTTTGCACAGTTTTGAAGTTTGAAGAAGAAATATCCAAAAAATGCAGTTGTTTGAGAGAAAACGTTGCTTACATGCAACTGTCATGCAGATTTTAGTACTGATTAACTCTGTGGTCGATCAAACCAATCACCACTAGAAAAGTCGAGATTTCTTAAGAGATGTGGTTACGCAAAATTAAAAAGTTGATTTTCCGATAAATAACAAACAGTTGAAATCAATGTATTACCTTTTTAGAGGCTGACCTTCAAGATAATACCCTTAAGAGCCTGATGAGTTCATATCGCAATCGGAAATTGTCACCCGTTTTGCATACTTCCAAGTTCTCAATAACATTTAAAATATTTATCAAACGGTATTTCGGTATTTGTTTCTTTGTTGATTTCAAAGTTACAAGATGGCGAAGAATTTACTTCTTTTTCTGTTGTTATTTTGCGTTGGTTCAGTTCAAGTTTTCTGTACTGGAAACAGTGATGAAGAAGACAAGGTATGGTAGTTTTAAAATATGTAATTTCGTATTTTAATGTCTTGATAAACTGGACATCCGTTTATTTCCATATCCTTTTGATCCTTGCTCAAAAGATGGCAAAAGGCGCAACGGCCATTCGAAAAATACAGTTTAACTTTTTGTTTAAATCTAGTCTTATGAGCAAAACACCCATTCTCTAACCCCCAAATTTCCACGCCACTCCCGAACCCCGCGGAAAATTCTATGATTTTCTGAAAGTAGAATCCCCATCCCCCTGCTCTGGGGAAAATTGTCGCTAGAAGAAATCTCTCCGAAGCTAGAGCAAGTGAGCAGCGGCTCATGTATACCCCCGGCCAGCGCCACCGCCTAATGATACTGAACTTCAAACACAAAAATTTATCACATATAAGATACATATTTTGAAGTCTTTGACCTTGTCCTTGGGTCAGCAACAGCATACAGAGAATGTCAACTAATCTGCTGCAACCTAAAAGTAAACCACCAAGTAATATATCAAAGGGTTCCATTAAAGGATATCTGAATTATAAGAAACATTATAAAGCAGTATACACTGATGTAACTGTTTAAATATGTGACCTTGACCTTATGTCAACAGCAGTACCCAGATGATGTTAAATTGTTGCAACCTTAAGATAAACGACTTCACATATCAAAACCTCCTATTAAATAAGGTGGGGAAAAATAAGCAAAGAATATAAACTTAACACAAAACTCTAACATGAAAACGCATAAGCTTGTGATCTTGACCTTAAGTCAAGGCATGTATAGGGATGTTAAAGAATAAAATTTTAGACTAATACATAATAGCATACAAATTATAAACCAAATCCAACAAAGGACTTGGATAATATGAGATCTCAAAAGCTTTAACACAAAAATATATGAATACATGTATGTCTAAGTCTGTGACCTCGACCTTTAGGTCACAGGCATGTGTAAAATATGGTACAAAAATTAAACTTTGAACGTATATAAACCAAACCCAACAGAGTTTTCTGATGATAAAACATCTAAAAAAAATAACATAAAACTTTAACATGAAAAGTCTAAGTCTGTAACCTTGACCTCTAGACTAAGGGCATGAGTGGGAATGGTACAAAAGAAAACTTTGAACCAACATCTATCATTGTGCCAAACATAAACCCAATCCACCAAGGGGTTAGACTTTATACAGAGATCTAAAAACTTTAACGCAAAACTTTAACATAAAAGGTCAAAGTCTGTGACCTTCTACTCTATGCACAGGCATGGATGGGGATGATACAAAATAAAACTTTAGCCGAACATCTATCATCATGCCAAACACAGACCCAACTCAACAAAGGGTGTGAGTTCATAATATATGGATCTTAAAAACTTTAACGCAAAACTTTAACATGAATAGTCAATGTCCATGACCTTGCCCATTAGGCCACAGGTATAGGTGGGGTATTACAGAATAATACTTTGGACCATTATCTATCACCATGCCAAATATAAAACCAATCCATCAAAGGGTTTGGATAATATAAGATCTCAAAAACTTTAACGCAAAACTTAAACGCAAATGTTAACTTACGTATGACCGAACGAACGAATGCACAGACAGACAAACGGAAGGAAAGATGAAAACTATAAACCCCTCGACATACTTCGTATGCCAGAGGCATAACTAGTGAGACATAGAATCCAATGGGAAACAGTGACATGCAGACTCCAATTAATGGAAAACAGTGAGACATAGAATCTAATTAATGGAAAACAGTGAGACATAGAATCTAATTAATGGGAAACAGTGAGACATAGAATCTAATTAATGGGAAACAGTGAGACATATAATCTAATTAATGGGAATTTTGAGATTTGTTTTGCTCAGTGAAAACTTAAAAGGTTCTTGACAGATAGTGTCGGCTGAGTGTCATACATGCGAGTAAGTGTGATCTATCTTAATTTCTATTTGTGTGTCACAAAATGACAGATTGAACATTGTGAAAGCTTCCAAAATGTGCTCCACCGTACGAAAAATGCTTCGCGCACAGAATTTTTTTTCCCGCTGAAATTTCGGAAAAAATATTGAAAGTTGTTGAGACTTGTGGTCTTGTATAAGCCCGTCCGTCCAGATGGTTCTCTACTATCATCTATAAGTCCAGTGCCTCTCCTATGGTATACTACTGTCACCTATGTACCTTTTACCTGTCCCTGACGTATTCTAGTGTCATCAGTAGACCTGGGTCTCCAACAAAGGTACTCTGTTCGCACCTATATACCCTTTGTCCATCCTTGAAGTACTCAGCTGTCACATAAAAGCTAAATATTTGTCCGTAAGGTACTCTACTCATACCTCTTAGTCCAGCGATTTTTGAAGCGGCACTCCGCTATAGGATTGTGTCTGCCCGTGACTCAAGTATATGCCCCACGGGAGAAGATGTCTATAAAGTGCAAAGCCTGTAATCTAATCCCGCTGTATGTTTATTGTGTTACTATATTTGCATTGATTCATTGACTAATACTATTGTATAAACTAAGTATATGCCTCAGTGTCTATCCCTATCGTAAGCTCCTGTCACTCATAGTAACAGTGTCTACCCATTAGTTACTCTTGTCAATTTATAGGCCAGGTGTTTATCCCTGAGGTTCTCTACTATCACAGGTCTACGAGCCTAGTCTCTACACGGAGGGCCTCTACTGTCACTTATAAGTCCATTACTTTCTCCTGTGTCCCTGAGGCACTCTTCTGACACCTATAGACCTAGAATCTACCCCTGAGGCGCCCTTCTGTCAGATTTCGGACCTGTGCTTATCCCCGAGGTCCTTTATTGTAACATATCGTCCCAGGGTCTATGCGCAGGCGTAGTATTGACCTCTGGTACTCTACTTTAGGACTGCTCTTGCCCGTGATTTAATCTACAGTCACCTATGCCAAGTCGCTATCGCTAAGACGATGGATGTCCTGTTACCTAATCACAATGTCAATCTGTCTATACCAGCAATAGGTCCAGAGTCTATCCAAAAGGTATTCTCTAGTTACCGGAGGTACTGGACTTACTGATCCTTTGGAATACAAGACTTGTACTGGCCACTATATGTCCAGTGTCTATACCTGAGGCACTATTCTGTCAGCGACAGGCACAGTGTCTATGCCTGAGGTACTCCCCTTCCCCCACCCCCCCCCCCATAGGTACATTGTCTAGCTCTGCAGTACTCTTCCTGAGGTACACTACTGTCACTGAAAAACCCCTCGTCCTTCCTCGAGGTACTCCAGAGTCACCTATGCCCCCCTATGATATTTCTGGAAAAAAAATGTAGTTAAAGCAATATTTTATTCAACTATGAATGTTATACATTCAGAGTACAATTTTCATGAAAAAGATATGGTCGAAAGCTCATGGCCTGTATAGACCATTTCCTCAGGCATAGCCAATGGTATAGACGCTGCGCCCAATGTCTATCTCTGAGGTATCCTCATTTCAACCATAGATCCAGTAACTATCCATAACATACAATACTGTCATCCATTCTCCAAGTGTCAATCCCTGAGGTACTATACTGTCATCCATAGGGCCAGTGGCTGTCCTAAGGTACAGGCCCACTGTCTGTCCCTAGATTCTGTAATGTCAGCTTTGAACCCTTTGGTAATCACTAAGGTACTTTACTGTCACCTATAGGCCCTGTGCCTATCACTGAAGTACACTTATGCCACCTATATGTCAATTTCTCTGCGTGAGGTAAGATTTTCTTTAAAACCTCTAGCCCCCTGTTTATATTTGGTGTACTCACTGCCACCTGATATTGCACAGTCTATCCCCGAGGTACGCTATGGTACCTACAGACCCAGTGTCAATCACTGAGGCTTCCTGTTGTCAACTGTAGGCCCTGTGCCTAACCCGAACCTGAGGTACTCTCATAAACATAAAGGCCCTTTGGCTATGCCTGAGGTACTCTACTAACCTATGCGCCCAGTGCCTATCCATGAGGTATCCAAATTTCATCCATTGGTCCATTAACTATCCATAACATACTCTATTGTCATCTATTTTCCAAGTGTCTGTTCCTGCGGCACTCTAAAGTCACCTTTAGGTACCTGTACTAAAGTATGTATCTACTGACCCTTCAGGAACAGGATCTGTACTGTCCATTATAGGCCCAGTTTCTTTACCTGAGGCACTACTCTGTCAGCGATAGCACTGTTCATTATAGGCCCAGTTTCTTTACCTGAGGCACTACTCTGTCAGCGATAGGCACAGTCTCTATATCTGAGGTACTCTACTGGCCCCAATAAGCCCACTGTCTACCTTTGCAGTGCTCTTCTGTCACCGCAGGAAATTTGTCTATTCCTGAGGTGCACTACTGTTACTTATAACCCCCTCGTCTTTCCCTGAGGTACTCTAGAGTCATCTGTAGGCCAAGTGGTATTCCTAAAGATATTCTCTATAACCTATAGTCCCCTTGTTTATCTCTGGTGTACTCTACTGCCACCTAGTAGTGCACAGTCTATCCCCGAGGTACTCTATGTTACCTTCAGTCCCAGTGGTTATGACTGTCGCATCCTGCTGTCAACTGTAGGACAAGTGCCAAAAAATAACTTGAGGTACTCTGTTAACACCAAAAGGCCCAGTGGCTATGCTTGAGGTACTCTACTGACCTACACGCCCAGTGCCTATCCCTGAGGTATCCTACTTTCACCCATAGGTCCAGTAACTATCCAAAACATACTATACTGACATCCATACTCCAAGTGTCAATCCCTGAGGTACTCTACTGCCATCCATAGGGCCAGCGGCTGTACCTAAGGTATTCTGTTGTCAATTTAGGCCCAGTGTCTGTCCCTAGATACTGTGTTGATTGGTTGATTGTTTTGGGTTTAACGGCCCTTTGAGATAGAGATAGTATTTCAGTCTATATCGGACCGTCTCCCAGAGAGGGAGAAAGAGGAGAAATGACAGATGAGAGAAACCAGAGGACCCATGGTCCTACATCGCTCACCTGAACACTGAGGTTATGTTGAAAAAACTTCAAGTTGTCACAACAAAACCACATGCACAACAGCAATAAAACACACCATTTATGTATAAGATAATATCAAAAACATTTATGCAAAATGATTCAGCTTTATCCCCCTTTATGGCTTAGAAGAAGATTTTTGGCCAAAAAAAAATGAAAATCTGGCCTTTCGGTTGCAATGGCAACCAATCAAAATCAGGGATTTAGGCAAAATTCATATGGCTGGTAGAGGCTACTCCAGGAACATTTTGTCAAAATATCTGCAGTAACACAGAAACAAATGCAATATTTCCAATTTCCCATGGCAACAAATTCACGTAAGCAGGGTAAAATAAAACATAATTTAGGTAGAGGCTGATGTCATTAACATGTATGCAAAGTATCAGCTTCATCCCTTTTAAGGCTTCTGAGGAGATTTTCTAGTATTGTTTCAAAAATTTTCCCTTTATTTTGCCATCGCAACCAATCAAGTCCAGCGATTTGGACAAAACTCATATGAATCAAAGAGGACTACTAAAGGAACATTTTTATAGAAAAAAAAATCCTAGATAACTGATGTGAGACAGCAAAAATTGCCAATTTTCACTTTCCCCATTATAAGTCAATGGAAACTATAAGTTACCATAGCAACCAGAGTTCTGATGGGATTCGAAGAAAAAACATACTTTATGTAGAGGCTAATGTCATTTACATGAATGTAAAGTATCAGCTTCATACCGCTTATGCCTTCTGAGGAGAAGATTTTTGAATATGATTTTTATGTAAGTCTATAAATTGCCATGGCAACCAATCAAATTCTGCGACTTGGTCAAAATTCAAATGAAGCGTAGAGGGCAGCTAAAGAAACATTTCTGTAGACAAAAATCCAAATAACTGCAGTGAGATAGCAAAAAATTGCCAATTTCCATTTTTCCCATTATAAGTCAATGGAAATTATAAGTTGCCATAGCAACCAAACTGCTGGAGCAATTGCCATGACAAACAGTAATTATATAGAGGCCAGTACTTAGATCATTTCTGTAAAGTTTGGGTTTTATTGGTCATAGAATTTCTGCGGGGATCAGTTTTTAATATATTGCTGTTTTTAACTATTCGCATGCAATGGCAACCAGCCAAATTGTGCAATTTGCCGTAATCTAATACAGCTGGTTGGGGACTTCTCAATGGACATTTCTATGAAAGTTTTGTTAACATATCTGCAGTGACATAGCAATAAAAGCAAATTTTCCATTTTGCCATTATAATACAATGGCAACTTTAAATTCCCATAGCAACCAAACTGCTAAAGCAATTGCCAAGAAAAACAGTACTTTTATAGAGGCTAGTACCAAGATAAGATCTTCTCTGTGAAGTTTGATCTTTATTGAATGCATAGTTTCTGAGGAGATGATTTTTGAATAGTTTTTCTACTTTTAACATTTCGGTTGCCATGGCAACCAGCCAAATAGTGCAATTTACATAAATTTCATGTGCTTGATGGAGGACTACTCAAGGAACATTTCTATAAAAGTTTTGTCAAAATAGCTGCAGTGACATAGCAATAAATGCAAATTTTCAATTTTCCCATACAAGTCAATGGCAACTTTAAGTTGCCATAGCAACCACAGTTCCAAAGCGATTTTGATAAAAAAAAAATATTGGTTCCCCCTGCCCATAGATGCTACATATGAAATTTGGTAACAATGGGCCTTGTAGTGGACGGACGGACGGACGATGGATGCCTGCCTATAATATAAGCTCACCTGTGAGCCTTCGGCTCAGGTGAGCTAAAAATGTCCAAACAACCCCCATCCGCACCTACTGCAAGCCCAGTAGGCCCTTGCCCTACAACGTTCCAAATCAGTAGGACGCCCCGGCACTGGAAGTTACACACAGCACCATCGCACCACCCGACCCCCACCCCCTAGATACTCTCATGTCAGCTTTAAATCCTTTGGTTATCACTATGGTACTCTACTGTCACCTGTATGCCATATCATTAAAGTACACTTATGTCAGTTTCTCCGCGTGAGGTAACTTTGTGTTATTTATATACCACGTATCTATCTTTCAAAGTGTTATTTATATACCACGTATCTATCTTTCAAAATTTAAAGAGTAACTAGTATTCCAAGTGACCGTGTGCCTATCCTTTAGTTACTCTGCTGTGACAGTGTATATCTCCCTGAGTTATCATGTCACCTTTAGTTGCAGTGGGTATCCCCGAGGTACACCTGTCACTTATACCCCAGTGTCAATTCATGACGTACTCATCTATCACATAAAGGGTCGGTGTCTATACCTTAGATATTTATAGGCATATGTTTTAATCCCTGGGGTGCACTACTGTTTCTTAGATCTACTTTCTACCCCTTAGATAATCTGCTGTCACCCATATGTCTAGTGCGTATCCCTAAGGAACACAACTGTCATCTTTAGGCCCAGAGGTATACTTCAATCACCAGAGGCACAGTATCTATCCCTAATAAGCTTTAATGTCACCTTTAGGTCCAGTCAGCACTTAGTTACACTGTTGTCATCGTATATAATGCAAATCACAAGGAAACGATCAAGAAGAACAATGCTTCCTATACCTTACAGGGAACGGTCCTCAATAAGGGACCGACCATTTGATATTCTGGTGGGGGGGGGGGGGGGGGGGGGCTATTATTCTTGATGGAGACAGGATATTTTATTTCACTGGCCTCTGGGGAAACAATTCATTTTTTTCACCTTGAGGGAGCTAAAAAAATTTTTTTGACAAACTAACTCAAACAGGTTATTTTATTTTTTTTTATTTTATAGGCTGAACTATCTGATCCTTATTTACTTGACCACATCAGTAATTTTTACACTTTTTTTCTCACAAAAAGAATATGGTGCTGTCTTTAACCAGGCTAAAGGCATGGCTTATCTTGCTTTCGCAAACCAGTTGCTGTAGCATATTACTCTCTTCAGCTAAGGTACAGATACAAACATCCCTGTATGAGTTTGGCAAAAAATTAGGCCTTAAATTAGGGATATTTTGGCCAAAAATTAGGGATTAGGGATATTTTGGCAAAGTTCTATGGCTATCATCAAGAATTTAAGGATTTTTTTCTAGCCTAACCATATGCCCAAACATCCTTTATTCACACTTTAGAAAGTTTGATAAATACTTACTGATAGAGTCACATTATACATGAATGCCAGCTAATAAAACGGCTGAATGTTCTGTGCTAAGACGTTAACAAAGGGGGGGGGGGTCTGGGGGCAACGCACCCAGCAATTTCCCAATTTTAATGGCAATTTTAAGACTGGAAACAATAGAGAAAAACTAGGGATGATGTTAAAAACAAGCAAATACAAAGAATTTATGTCCCCCGCCATTATTGTTTATTTCAATTAAAGGACATGTCAATGCAAAAAACTGTACCCTCTATCTATTCAGTTTGATAGTACAAACACCTGAAGAAGTTCAACTAGCAGAAAAATAATTTTAGGATTATTTCTAAACCAGATGCATATATTAAGACCATGACCAAAACGCCTGTGAAGTTTGAAAGGAATCAGCATAAAACTGTAGGAGGAGTTGCACACACAATGTACCCACTTCCTATTCACTTTAATAGTAAAAGTGTGTGAAAAAAGGCTAAGTTCAACTTGGGGAAAAAGTAATAAAAGATAATGTGAGGATTATATCCAAACCACTTGCAAATTTTCAGAACATGATCAAAACACCCGTGAAGTTTCAAAGGAATCAGCATAAAACTGTAGGAGGAGTTGCAAACACAAGGTACCCACTATCTATTCACTTTGATAGTAAAAATGTATGAAAAATGGCTAAGTTCAAGTTGCAAAAAAAAATGATAGAAATAACGTGAGGATTATATCCAAACCACATGCATATCTTCAGACCATGACCAAAATACCTGTGAAGTTTCAAAGGAATCGGCATAAAAGTGTAGGAGGAGTTGCGCACACAAGGTACCCACTATTTAGTCATTATGATAGTAAAAACGCCTACAAAATGACTAAGGTCAACATGTGGAAAAAAAACAACCAAACATAATGTGAGGATTATATCCAAACCACATGCATATCTTCAGACCATGACCAAAACACCTGTGAAGTTTCAAAGGCATCCGCATAAAACTGTTGGAGGAGTTGCGCACACAAGGGACCCACTATCTAGTCACTTTGATAGTAAAAGACTAATTTCAACTTGCGAGAAAAGTGACAAAAAAATAATCTCATATATCCAAATCACATGCGTATCTTCAGACCATGACAAAAACAGCTGTAAAGTTTCGAAAGAATCGGCATAAAACTGTAAGAGGAGTTGCGCACACAAGGTACCTACTACTTAAGGGGGAAGGAAGGACGGAAATACGGACGGAAATACGGACGGAAGGACATACGGACGGAAGGACGGATGGACGGAAAGCCAAAAACCCTTATTGTCCCTCCGCTTTTGTTCGAAAAGGCGGGGGACAATAAGGTTTTTTTTATTTTAGGACTTTTGCCTTTTAGAGTGTTTATTTTGCCATAATGGCTTTGTCTTCCATAAGCTAGTGACTCTTTTGCAATTCAATTTTAGTGGAAACAATTACTTTGTAATGTGGCAGATCAAGAATACATGTATGTGAATGTTGTATAGATTTTTTTTTTTTTTTGTAAATGTATGCACATGCTGGCCTGCTGGTGTAAAACAATTGGAGATACTATTAAAATATTACTATAAATATGGTGGGTCTGGGGGACGCAGCCCCCCTGAAAGCCACAGACATTATAAAAACTCAATTCAAATGGAATTTTCTGCAGACAATATTTTTTATTTAATTTTGGGTGGAGCCGGGTTATTTTTTTCACTTACTTTTGAGGCCAGATTATTTTTTTCAACCCCCTTATGAGCCTGTTTATTTTTTTTTGCATATCCACAGACAGGGATTTTTTTTTTGATAAAAATACCTGCCCCCCCCCCCGCCCCCCCCCCCAAGACAGGGATTTTTTTTTATAAAAACACCAGCCCCCCCCAAAAAAAAATATCAAATGGTCGGTCCCTAACGTAGAAACTATCAAGTACCTCGGCATAACCATGGTCAATGATTTGAAATGGAACACACATGTCAGCAATATTTGCACAAAGGCTAATAGGAACATTGGCTTCCTCAGACGTAACATGGCAGCATGTCCACAAGACGTTAAAGGCAGGATTTCTGACTCCCCCCCACCCCCCCACCCCTGGTAGAGGATTAGCTACCTGTATGAGGAATAGAGGGCGTGGCTTAGCTACTGTGCACATTAGACCACTGTCCTGTTTTAGCCAAAAAGAGCTGCCAATACTTTCACAGGTAAATACCCCAGCAAATCAACAGCCAATCAAATTAGAGATAAAAGTAAAAAGTATGCAAAGACCAGGAACTGAAACAATCAAAATCCAAATCCAGCCCTCAAACCATAGTTGGAAACAGCTAAGATTACAAATAATCAAGATACAGAGAACATATGGCCAACCGAGTGAGCAGCTTGTTCCCAAAAGGTGGCCACTCAGCAACCCAAACTGAACCAAAAATAATAAGAACAAACATAAGGTAAAACATCACAGAAACTCTGACACCAAAAACAGGCAACAGAGAACCACAACAGAACTACCGCCTTGGAACGGTCAGTAATGAATTACTGGGGGGCTTAAATCGATTTTACAGGCCCAACCTCACCCTCAGTTTCTGAAGTGGTACAAAACATTTAGTTGGTAGAGATAAATCTACATGAGCTTCTGTAGATGTTTACCCTTTGGTGGCTATTGGAAAACTGAGAATAGGTAGCTAATTTTGCCTTTTATAGTCCACTCCTGCCTTTAAAGAGTCCGCATACAAGGGACTGGTGCGTCCAGTCTTGGAGTATGGTAGTTCAGTTTGGGACCCTCAAAGTATACTTCTTCAAGATGAACTTTAGAAGATGCAGAAAGGGGCAGCTAGATTTGTAACGGGGAATTACACATATGAAACTGGGAATATGACTTGCATTCTGGAAAAACCTAAGTGGGAATCCCTGAAAAAGAGAAGGAAAGATAGTAGACTCAGAATGCTTTACAAAGGTCTGAAGGGTGCAGCCAGTATACCCATAAATGACCTTGTTCCCCCAAGTAGGCGTACCAGGAATCATCATTCCCTGGCATTTCAAACCCCACTTGCTGGGACTGACATTTACAAGTCCAGTTTCTTCCCCGAGAGTCTATTAGAGATTGGAATTCCTTGGAAGATTCCATTATTTCTGCTGCTGAGTGTGCAGAGGGTTCAGTTACTAAGTTTACTTTCCTTGTAAGGGCTAGAGACTAGCTTCCCTGACTCACAGGTCCTAGTGAATGATTGTCCTTGGACGTATCACCAGTTAACAATTCTGATTCTAGCCCAGTGTCAATTCCTAAGGTATTCTACTATCACCCATATGCCCAGTGCGTATCCCTAAGCTACACTAATGTCACCTACAGGTCCATTCTCTATCTCTGAGGTACTCTTCTGTCACCTATAGGTCCAGTGCCTATCCACGAGCTACCCCATCTTACTTTCACTCCCAGTGTTTATCCCTGAACACTGTTTTGTCAGCTATGAACCCTGTGCTCATCCCTAAGGAAATTTACTATCACCAATAGGCTTAGTTTGTATCCCTGATGACCTTAAATGTTACCACAAAGCCAGTATAAATGCATGCGGTACTCTGCTGTCGCCTCCGACCCAGTGTTTATCGTCGAGATACTCCATTGTCACCTACTGGTACAGTGTGTATCTTTGTCTCTCATGAACTTTAATATCATCTTCAGGCTCAGTTGCTACCCATAAGGTAATCTGCTGTCACCCATGAGCCCATGGTCTATACCTAAGTTACTCTCTAGTTCCAGTGTCTTTCTCAGAGGTCTTTGTATGCCATCTATGGGCCTAATATCTATCCCTTCGTTACTGTTAAGCCACCTATGAGCTCTGTTCCTATCCATGAGATACTCTTCTGTCACCTATTACCCTAGTATAAATCTCATGTCACCTATAGACCGGTTGTATATCCTATAGGCCTAGAGGAACGCAATTGTCACCAATATGAATTACATGTATGCATATCCCTGCTGTCATTTATAGGCCCATTGACTGCCATGAGGTACTCTTATGTTGCCTACCGGCTCAGTGTCTATCCATTGCGGTGCTCTTATATCATCTATGACCCCTATGACATGAGGCAATCTACTGTCATCTTCAGACCCTGTGCATATTCCCAAGGTACGCAGATGTTTACTATACGCCAAGTGTATATCTGTGACGTAGTCTGCTGTCGCCTACAAGCCCAGCGTTTATATTGATTGATTGATTGTTTTAGGTCTAACGGCCCTTTGAGACAGTATTTTAGTCTATATCGGGCCGTCTCCCAGAGAGGGAGAAAGAGGAGAAAAAATGATAGACGAGAGAAAAAATGTCCAAACAACCCCCACCCGCACCTACTGCAAGCACAGTAGGCCCTTGCCCTACAATGTTCCAGCGTCTATAATGGAAGGCACTATTCTATCACCTGTTGAGCCAGTGCATATCCCTTAGGTACTCTGATGTCAGCCATACGTCCAGTGTCTATCCGGTCTTACTCTCTGGTCACCTTAAGCCAAACGTTTATCCCTGAGGTACTCTACCATCCCCAATAGGTCTCGTGTCTATCCCTTTATCATTCGACTGTCACCAAAAGGCAGTGTAACTATCCCTTAGATACTCTTTTGACACCTACCGGATCAGTGTTTCTCCCTGATGTCACCTATAAGCGTAGTGTCTCTACCCGAGGTATTTTTCTGTCATTTACACCCACAGCGTCTATGCCCGAGACTGTCACATGTAGGCCCAATGCCTACCCCTGGTGTACTCTACTGTCATTTATAGGCACTGTGACTTTTCCCAATGTACTCTGATGTCGCCTATAGGCCAAGCGTTATTGATAGGGTTGGTTGGTTGCTTTGGATTTAACGGCCCTTTGAGACAGACTTTCAGTCTATATCGGGCTGTCTCCTAAACAGGGGGAGAAATAAGAGAACTGAAAGACGAGAGCAAAAATGACCAAACTACCCCAACCCGCACCTACTGCAAGCACAGTGGGCCCTTGCCCTACTTTCATCAAAATAAGTCGGACGCCCCTGCACTGGAAGTTATACCGAGCACCATCCAACCACCCTCAGTTTGTATGACAGAGACTGTCACAAGTAGGCTGAAGTATACAACTTTCACCTAGACCATTGGCTTATCCCTGGGTACTCTTATATCACCAATACGCCCAGTTTCTACACCCAAGGTGTTCTTTGGTATTTATGAGCCTAAAGGTGAGAGTACATACCCCAGGAACAAACATCGGCCTAAAGTTGACAGTAAACTGCAACATAGGCCTACATTGTGCTAATGGTGATAGCTGAGTACCGGTAGGACAGACAGCGGTGCCATAGTTAAAGTAGAATTCTTCAGGAACATATTACGGGCCTGTCGATTGACATGATGGGCCTTTAGATGATAAAGGAGAACTTAAGGCATATAGGTGATAGTACATGTAGCATAGCATGGGACAGACATCGGACGCGTAGCTAAAAGGATTGTAAGGACCTTGGATGACAAACATAATTTCAAAAATACGGCTTTGGGCTGAGCATACAAAGATAACAAACTGATGACATGACATTCTCCGATCTACGGGATCTCTTTTCTAGCGTTCTTACATGTCACCTGCACTGGAACTGATTACAGAAAGACTTCGTATTGAATCCCAGAAATAGTCAAACTGTAGATAAGCAGACCTCCGCGTAAGTAAGTTAGAAATATTACCAGTCATGACTGTGTGCTGTGATATGTTTCGTCTGAAAAACCTTGGCCATCATTTTTCTAAGCTTTTGGTTGGTTGATTTGATGCTTAACGTCCACGGTAAACAACTAAGGTCATGTCGGGAAGGTCAGTTAACCTAACCACACTATTCCTGGGCAGGCTTAGACCTCCTAAGCGGTTAACCAGTACTAAGTGCACATACGTTCGCCAGTAACTGACAACTGCCCTTCTTGAATCAGCGGAAGGAGAAACGAGAGTATGTGGCCAGACCGGGATTCGAACCCAGGACCTCTGACTTACGAGTCAGGTGCCCTACCGATTGCGCTACCCGGCCCGGCATTTTTCTAAGCTTTTGATAGTTTAGCAACACTGGCGAATGCGCACTCAGCCCTCACAATGACATATGATTGTGTCTTTATTAAATCACATTCGCTACACAATATATTGCTTTGTGCCAAACAATATTTTATGATCATTCGCTATTTGAAATGCTGTCTCAAGTTTTAGTTTTGCCTGCAGCTTATTAATTGTTGCATCTTTTTTTGCAGGATGATTGGAGGAAAAAGACACGAAACAGACTACCGGGTCCCCTTGACGATGACGTTTACGACATGCTTCTTCAGGTTTTGCAAGGGAAAATCAAAATGTCGGAGATAAAAAAGAAAGATCGGAAATCGTATCATAGAAACGCATCCAGTCGTTTACAAACCGGCGCTTACAGCATTCACAATGTCCAAAATCCGTTGGCTGGTTCGATGGAAATAAAACTTATACATATACAATCTTCGTGAATAGTTGTGAAAAAAGTCAGAAATCCCAGAAACGGTTTAAAAGGTATCACAACAAACAAGGGGAGAAGGGACAAAGAAGATTAGGAAACGATTGACTGCAGACTATGCAAGTGTAAGTCAGCAAAGAATCAAAAGAGAACTGATCAGAGATCCTGTTCCACAGCGCAGATATCCTATATTTAAAAACATGGCACCTCATTCGACCTGTTAAATCATCAGATGTCATGGTTCGGAATCAGATCGACTTAGTTGACTTTAGAAATATTGCAGTAACCATTGGCGATCAAAAATTCCAGTGGGTTTTATCTGTAATGGAACTTTATAGCCGTTTTGTTTGGCTAGCGTTTTGTTTTGTGATTAGATCATTGTCTTGTTTCTATGATATGTTGTAGATGCGCTAAAATGTATTTGGCAATCTGAATAAAGAACTGAATTGAATTGGCTAGGCGCGTTACAAACCAAGTGATCAGATGAAGTTGCCATGAAACTGCGAGATATCTATACCGAGTTTGAGACTCCTAAATATTTACAAACTTATCAAGGACGTGAATTTAAGGGTGCAGTTGAATGGCTCTGCAGATCGCTGACTATCAAAATCATCCACTCCAGGGCGTATCATCCCCAGTCGCAGGGAAAAATAGAAAGATCTGACCGGTCGTGGAAGCAAAAATACCAAGACGACCTTCTACTTTCGGAAGACGGCCTTTGCTGGCTAGATTTTCTCCCAAGATACCAAGAAAATTACAGCGAAGCGCACACGAAGCCCTCGAACCTTTTAGTCCCTTTGAATTTTTTTTTATGGCAGGCAATCAAGAAGTGATCAGAATATCTTTGTTCTCGCCTGCAGTGCCGTGCCCATCATATAAAAAAACTTTCATGTAAAACTTTTAAGTATGACGCCGACGCCCACGCCGACGTCCAAGTAACAACAATAGCTCTCTGTACTTTCGTACAGGCGAGCTAAAATGGGTGGTGCGATGGTGCTGCGTTTAACTTCCTACTGATTGGAAAGTGGTCGCACAAGGGCCTACTGTGCTTGCAGGAGGTGCGGGTCGGGGTTGTTTGAACAGTTTTCTCTCGTCTATCATTTCTCTCTTCTCTCTCCCTCTCTTTGGGAGACGGCCCGATATAGACTGGATTACTTTCCCATAGGGCCGTAAAACCCCAAACAACCCAAAGCAACCCACCAACCAACACATTAAAAATAAAAACAAACATATAAAGCCATCATGGTAGGAGTGGTTGCATATTGGAATTGGTATAACCTCGCACCAATGGATGTGACACATGTACTGAAATTGTCCCTCTTACAAACTTTAGGGAGCGGTTGGGTAGTGTAACGGTGCTGGGTTAACTTCCAGTGCCGGGGCGTCCTATTGATTGGGGAAACAGTAGGTAAGGGCCTACTGTGCTTGCAGTAGGTGTAGGTGGGGGTTGTTTGGACATTTTTCTCTCGTCTATCATTTCTCTCTTCTTTCTCCCTCTCTTTGGGACACGGCACGATACAGACTGAAATACTGTCTCAAAGGACCGTTAAACCCAAAACAATAAAAGGCAATCGGCCAAGTGTCACCCGACGTTTGAAATGTGACACAAACTGCAGCCCTTTATGCCGTTTCAGAGTAACTGTATGGCCAAAAACAGAAAATATGTTTATTACAAAACCTAGTAAGGAAATAATAACGGAACATAAGCAAAGACATATACCCAATTACTGGGCCTCTTTATAAAATACTTAAGTTCAGAACGGCGCATATATGTGTAAAATCAGGTTACTGAAACTTTAGGCCCTCACAAAATGCTCAAAACATCAAGACTGTATACCCAGTAACAAAATAACAAGGGCCATACTCCTGCTTATATGAATCTGATGAAAAATGCATTTATGAAAATTAAGCCCATTCATATGAATAGTTCTGGAGTTATCCCTTTACCTTTAAGTCAATGTCTATTATCTATGAAAGGGGAATAACTCTGTCACTTATAATTTAGCACATCCTAACAATAATCAGAATAATCAATTTACCAAATGCTAATAGAATACCAAATTTCAGCTCTCTCCGTCAAATGATTCAAAACTTGGAAAAATGC
Source organism: Ctena decussata (assembly GCA_963989385.1). Taxonomy (NCBI): domain Eukaryota; kingdom Metazoa; phylum Mollusca; class Bivalvia; order Lucinida; family Lucinidae; genus Ctena; species Ctena decussata. The sequence goes on from OZ022509.1 coordinate 78,633,539, forward strand.
CAAAAACGACAAAGCGCCATAACTTTGTAAAAATATAGGACAATTGAAAATCCCAAATCACAAGCACATCTTCAGATCATGATGAAACATTCTGCACAATTTCAAGTCAATCTGATATAAGATGTGGCAGGAGTTTCGGGGACAAGGGCTGAGTCAGCAAGGGCCGTAACTCCTTAAAATGACCGAAACAAAAATTAAAAAGCACATGCACATCTTCATATCATAAGGATATAATCTGTAAAAGTTCAAATCAATCCGCTGAAAGATGTAGGAGGTGTTGCGGGGACAAGATTTTGGAAGGTCTGAGTCAGCAAGGGCTGTAACTCAATCAAAAGTGGCCGAAACAAAAATCAAAAACCACATGCACATCTTCATATCATAAGAATACAATCTGTAAAATTTCAAATCAATCCGATGAAAGACGGAGGAGGAGTTGCGGGGACAAGATTTTGGACGGACTGAAAGACGGACGGACGGACGCACACACGGACGGACGAGGGTCATTTCTATAGTCTCCCTCCGTCTACGTCGGGTGACAACCAACCAATCCAAGACTTTTACGAAAGTATCAGTCAAAGAAACAATGTGGCATGGGCAATCGCTAGAATCAAAAGCTTGAGGAACTGAAGCTCGTCTTCTAGATTATAAAGTTTATGTAGATCGCATGTGTAAAGAGGTTGTGGTGTTTGTATTACCCCAAGACAAAGCCTTTGTGGTGCTAATACATGTAGTTGAAATGGGGTACCAAATGTTCCTGGATTCACATACACACTACAGTTTAGAATCTCAAACTTTAAGACGGCTACAAGCTTCGTGAGCCATTGCCATGAACCTATTCCTGTAAGCTGCGTGGGGCCAAGAGGAAGACTGGCCTTTGCCAGTCCTGACCAGTACAACCTTATGCTGGAGTATGTGTTTGGTAAAATCAAACGTGAAATGAAATGTGACACAGAGTATGGGTTTATGTACATTATTTCGTCAAAAAACTTATAAGCCGCTTAAATGCTGTAATGTTAGGTGATATAACATTGCTTGGTTGACTGATTGTTTCGGGTTTAACGGCCCTTTGAGACAGTATTTCAGTCTATATCGGGCTGTCTCCCAGAGGGGGAGAAAGAAGAGAAATGATAGAGAAAATGTCCAAACAACCCCACCCGCACCTACTGCAAGCACAGTAGGCCTTTGCCCTATAATTTTCCAAATCAGTAGGACGCTCCAGCTGGAAGTTACACACAGCACCATCGCAGATTTAACATTGAATTCAGATGAACTTGTAAAGTTAAAACGATCCTTAAAAACGATAACCTTGCACGTAGTAGCAGAAGGTCGACTGAGAAAGGAATTCTATGTGGTATGTATGTGTTCTGACTCGTGGGATGAGGATATACATTCGTTTATAAAAAATGTTAACTTAGATATAATATCTAGAATTAGAGCAAATGCATTAGTCTTCTTACCTACGAGACAGAATTTGTTCTATTTTTAGCGGTGCTGGAAAATTCTGTCTTGCCCATGGGCTGGGACAGCTCACACGAGCTTGAATTCTGTGTACCACTACGCGCTCTTTGAAATACGGTGCGCCCGGCTTGGCGGTTCCATACTTTATGCATTATTCTTTCATAGGAATGCATTGCCACATCGATAAAATCCAATCCAAGAAAGGTTATTCATTCTTTATAATCCCATTTTAGCCTGTTTCAAGGTGATAAAGTCGGAAAAAGATCCAAAATAGTCAATGTTTCACCGTGACAAACACTGTCGAGGAAGCCGCCATTTTGAAGACGTTACCAACGAAATGACGTTGACGTTACGTCACAATTAACGTCATACACGCGCTTTCTGTAGTCGTCTCAATACAAATTTTGTTCTTTAATATAAATTTCAATTAGAAAATCTAAACATGTGGATTTGTCAAGGACCTATTTTTTTACTTGTCTGTTCACTACAACAGCTATGAGGGTGACACGGTTGTACTACTTACACTTGTAAACGTTCGCATGAAATAGGCCTATTAGTTCCCAGTTCAATTTGAAGTTAATATTTTCGTAGGTAAGAAAAATAATCAATCATTGGTCTCCGATGCGGACAGGGAAATCCCAACCCTCGGGCACTCGGGGTGTGTCGGAAACGAGACTTTACTCGGGGTGTGTCGGAAACTCGGCAAGCCTCGTTTCCGACACACCCCGTATGCCCTCGGGTTGGGATTTCCCTGTCCGCATCGGAGACCAATGATAGATTCTATTTATCTGTGCTGACCTCTTAGAACAGAATCAGCTTGTGCTGTTATCTGATCTACATGCTAAATATGCAAAAGAATGTCAAATAGAGTTTCTAAAGTGTGGAATCAAAGACATATAATGCTTCTGATGCTCGTAATAGCTTTCAAAGGTATTTACCTGTAGTAAATAACCCAGGTTGTTTAAAATACTCCACCCACTCTTATTGCATAATACCTTACATCTTGCATATTACATGGATATATTACGTTTAGGTGGTGAAGATCCCTCCCTCTTTCTTACCCTGTTGCACCTAAATTAAAGACATAATACTGTAGATTTAATGTATTATCTAAGCACCAAATTGGGTGCTATCAAACTTTGTGGGAATCAGATTTAGTAGGGCGATTTTCTAGGCTATGAGAATGGGGTACCTGGACTGGAAGTATAACAAAGGTTGTTATATACCAAAATGTCCGTACATAATTGAAGTTTTTGAAAATGCAATCAGGCACTTCATTTTTTTGGTACTAACACGGCAATCCAAGATGGCCGCCAAGATGGCCACCAAAAAAATCAAGAATGCATAATACAAATATTTATGACTGTCAGCCAGTTGTTTTTATAATTTGGACCCTAATTGCATGATAAAATAGTTTTGATTATGTCGTACATGCGTTAGGCATTAATTAGCGATCAATGAGGTCAGGGTCAAGCTTTGAAAGTAGGTCAAAAGGTTAAACAAGTGCACATTTAGAGTAAATCGTATTTTAGCCTGATTTTTTTTATTTAAAATAGTTTTGATTATGTCGTACATGCGTTAGGCATTAATTAGCGATCAATGAGGTCAGGGTCAAGCTTTGAAAGTAGGTCAAAAGGTTAAACAAGTGCACATTTAGAGTAAATCGTATTTTAGCCTGATTTTTTTTTATTTGTAGTTGTATTTTGTATATAATATGGTAGCCACAACCTTCAAAACTTAATTAGGTTTTTACTGGGTCCTTTGATTACAAAAGTACAAACGATTGAAGTCATCAGATGCATACCCTTTGAATTTTGAAAATTATGCAAATATTGCCCTGATCCATCTTGGATAGTAGTTGCTGCAATAGTTTTTTATTAATATACTAAGCATGGCATTTGCTTATGAAAGAAAAGCATTTACAGGTATATACACAATTCAAAAAGTTAGGATAACAAAAAAGTTTTCAGGCCAGGGCCAGACAAAATATACCACCCAAACTAACGAATACAATGGAGCAGAGGTCTATGGTGTTGCGCAGAAGGTTTTACACACGGTCGACACGGGTGTAGAGCCTTATGCGTCGCCAGGACGGCGGAAGGTGATTTCCGGTTAAAGGGTTATCTACCAGTGTATTACACTAACAAGGAAACTCTAACAACGTTTTTGTCTGTTGCTTGGTCCACCGGAGCTCAACTGGTGACCTTCTTTTGCTTCAGATTTCCAGTGGGGTTGTTTGGCAGGACAGGGATCTCCACCTGTCAGACGGCCCGTTGTATCTGTTGAGTCCTCGTCTTTGCTTCTTCATGGTGTTGAAATTTGATTTATGTGTTTACCGTGATGATTCATTGACGAGTTAGAGGGTTATCATGCGAACCGAACAACCAACTAAATGTTTTGTACCACTTCAGAAACTGAGGGTGAGGTTGGGCCTGTAAAATCGATTTAAGCCCCCCAGTAATTCATTACTGACCGTTCCAAGGCGGTAGTTCTGTTGTGGTTCTTTGTTGCCTGTTTTTGGTGTCAGAGTTTCTGTGATGTTTTACCTTATGTATGTTATTATTATTTTTGGTTCGGTTTGGGTTGCTGAGTGGCCACCTTTTGGGAACAAGCTGCTCACTCGGTTGGCCATATGTTCTCTGTATCTTGATTATTTGTAATCTTAGTTGTTTCCAACTATGGTTTGAGGGCTGGATTTGGATTTTGATTGTTTCAGTTCCTGGTCTTTGCATACGTTTTACTTATATATAATGTAAATTCTATATACAACAATACAATTTACAACTGTCACAATTACAATAATATACCACACATATCAGTTCATGTCGCTGGCCCAAGTAAGGTGTTTGTTTCAAATCTGCAATCGATTTGCGTACAATACGCAAATAGATTACCGTCTGACGTCAACACCGTACTCGGCTCAGCGCCATGAACTAAAGGAAAACACAAAGAACAAAAAAAAAACGTTAGTTTGAGCTCATACAAAGAAAAAGAACAAGGCCTTATGTTGGTAGACTTCAATTTGTCGTTCCTTGGATCATATCATGGGCCAGTCCATATAACATGAGGAACACCAACTTATATTAATACGCGCACGTTTATATACTGGTCGCTCCCTGGATCGTACCAGGGACCAGTCTATATATAATAAGACACTTTAGTGGACGAACACTCCCACTTTACCTCTGCAGTAGTCACATGGACTTCGCCTACATTTTGTGCTTCCCGCCTCTGCTTGGGAAACATGCACAAGCGGCGTTGTAACTGCCTCTACCCGGGTTGGTATTGACCTGGAGATGGGTATAGGATCTCCAGGTGAGACGTGGCTCTAAGCCCTAACAGCTGACTGCCGGACTTGATGTGCCTAAAAATAACGAACTTACACTTAATACATTGTAACTACATAATAACAATACGTAAGACTTGGGCCTGTCTTGGAAATATCATACAACGCCCTCGGCGAATGCAGAGCATAACGTGCACACGCCAGCCGTGTCACTAGACACGACTCGCGCTCACGATGTAAAGCCAAAATTGTGCTTACCACTTCCGCCAATGAAGAAACGTAGATCCTACTACGCATGCGCGTCGAAGGATCTGACGCCAAACATTGTCGAGAAGTATACTGACGTCAACAGGTATTACCATGACATATCCCACATAAAACATGAATGAATCTAAACAACGACCTATTTACATTAAATTGATTTTCCAAAAATCTAACTCGCATATGTATTAATTCATTTCTTTAAACTACATTAAATTGATTTTCCAAAAATCTAACTCGCATATGTATTAATTCATTTCTTTAAACTAAGCGTATTACCATTTGCCATAGAATATAGTAACTTAATAAGCGTTTCTACCACATTTGGGATCATAACGTTTGATCTGACATCATGACGCCAATGATGTTATACCATATGACGTCATCTAGTGAAGGCAAATCAAACGCATGACGACCAAATGTTACCATTATAACTAATGGAAAAAAAACAATGCGGTGCATGCTATGGCGTCAATTGACGTCACGAGTATATAATTTAGTTCCATTACAAATCAATCTACTTCTATAGGCCACGTATACGTGAAACTAATATAAAAAGTGCTGACGTCGCAATAACATGATGCAACTGACGTCACATGAATGCAACTGACGTCACTGGACGTCAAATAGACGCACACCAGTAAAACTAATATAAAAAGTGCTGACGTCGCAATAACATGAAAGCAACTGACGTCACATGAATAACATGAATGCAACTGACGTCACTGGACGTCAAGTAGACGCACACCATTGCAACCAACATCAGTGATATAAAGTATTTCCGTAGTTTACAAAACTTCCTAATATACAAATATTATGCGCAGCATTATAACTACCAACAAAATCAGTCTATAATCCTAATATACAAATATGCGCAGCATGCTTATTAACAAAATCAGTCGACACATGCGCAGCCTGATCACTGTCAACAAAATCAAATCAGTCGACACATATAATCATACCATATCAATCAGAAGTCACATTTTTCATTCTTAGCCAAACTATTCTAAATAAATATAATAAAATCTTCTTAACACAGAAACTAGGCACACGACAATATAACATCCATCAATTCACCTTAGAATTAAACAGCCACGTCTAATTTTTCAGTGAAAGAATAGGAGTATAAATACTATGCGTCTCACTTTTAAATCATGCGACACGAATCTAAGCGTGCAGGTATTCACCTTAAAATCATGCAACACGATGTCCACAACCAAAAGACTCGTGCAGGTATTCACCTTAAAATCATGCAATACGCTGTCCACGAGAGGTATTCACAAACAACCCATGCATAACGTAGCCACAATTTCCGTAAATGTTTTATTACCACATTTGCCCTAAAAACTGTAGCCCTACTGATTGAAAGGATTAAAATAATTTCGACGACATAGTCGACGATCGGATCCATTTCGTAACATATGGGTCTAAACAGTTGTGTTTAACTACCAAAGTCGACATTTCTATCAGAACATGCCTTTTTTCCCGAATAAAAGAGGTAAGTACTGGTGGTTTATCCTTACCAATTCTCCAATTCTCACCTGTGTTGGGCTTTTTAATGCCAGATAAAATTTCAGATACAATGTTTACTTCAGCACCTATGATTCCTGATAACAAGAGGGCCATGAGGCCCTGAATCGCTCACCTGAACAATTGGCAAGGTGGCTTATACTTATCATGTCTGAAATTGTCAAAATATGAGTTTTGGGTCAAAAGTCAAAGAATGACCATGACCACTTGTACTCATAAATCTTCATGTACTCATTAGACAACCATATATACCATTTTTAGGCCAAAATCTCCAAAACTTTCCATGAAATCTTATGTTCTAGCATTTTCCCATATTTGACCATGCCGCAAAAAAGGTCAAGGTAAACCCAAGGTCACCATTTGAACAGTCTTGGTGGTACTCTAGTACTCCATGCTATTTACCAAGTTTCAGGGCCATAGGTGTATTGGTTCTGGGGAAGAAAAATATTAAAGATTTATCCCGTAAGCGGTAATGGCGGCCAAGTTGGTCATGTGACCTGGACCGTTTGAACAAATTTTCATTCAATCAACCCCTGGAGGCTCTATATGAAATGTGTTCACAATTGGCCCTTTGGCTTTTGAGGAAATGGTTGAAAATGTCAAAATATGAGCAATCTGGATCAAAGGTAAAAAAATGACCTTGACCTCTAAGTCTTGTACTCATAATTCTTCATGGACTCATTAAGACAACTGTATATACCAATTTTTTAGGTCAAATTCTTCAAAACTTTCCATGAAATCTTATGTTCTACCATTTTTCCATATTTGACCTTGCTGCAAAAGGTCAAGGTCAACACAAGGTCATAATTTGAACAATCTTGATAGTACTCAAGTACCCAATGCTACTTACAAAGTCTCAAGGCCATCGGTCAATTGGTTCTGGAGAAGAAGATTTTTAAAGGTATTTACTATATATGGGCATGGCAGCCATGTTGGTCATGTGTCCAGGACCTTTAGAAAATATTTTCATTCCATCAACCCCTCGAGGCTCTATATGAAATTTGGTTTCAATTGGCACAGTGGTTTTAGAGCAGATTGTTTGAAATTGTCAAAATTTGAGATTTCTGGGTCAAAGGTCAAAGAATGACCTTGACCTCTTGTACTCAAAAATCTTCATGTACTCATTAAGATGATTCTATGTACCAATTTTTAGGCCAAAATCTTCAAAACTTTCCATGAAATCTCATGTTCTAGCATTTTCCCATATTTGACCTTGCCGTAAAAAAGGTCAAGGTCAACCCAGGGTCATAATTTTTACAATCTTGATAGTACTTGAGTACCCAATGCTACATACCGAGTTTCAAGGCCATCGGTCTACTGGTTCAGGAGTAGAAGATTTTTAAAGGTTTTTACCATATATGGGCATGGTGGCCATGTTGGTCATGTGACCTGGACCGTATGCACAAATTTTCATTCCCTCAACCCCTGGACGATCTATATGAAATTTGGTTACAATTGGCCTTGTGGTTTTTGAGGAGATTGTTTGATATTGTCAAAATATGAGAGTTCTGGGTCAAAGGTCAAAGAATGACCTTGACCTCTTGTACTCATAAATCTTCATGTAGTCATTAAGATGACTGTATGTACCAATTTCTAGGCCAAAATCTTCAACAGTTTCCAAGATATCTTATGTTGCAGCATTTTGCCATATAAAAGCATGAGTAAGCAAATTTGACCTTACCATAAAAAAGGTCAAGGTCAACCCAAGGTCATAATTTGAACAATCTTGGTAGTACTCGTGTACCCGATGCTACATACCAAGTTTCAAGACCATTGACCTATTGGTTCTGGAGAAGAAGATTTTTTCAGGTTTTTACATATATGGGCATGGCGGCCATGTTGGTCATGTGACCAGGACTGTTTGAACAACTTTTCGTTCCTAAGGTCCCAGGAGGCTCTATATGAAATTTGGTTACAATCGGCCTAGCGGTTTCAGAGGAGAAGTCGTTTGAAATTGTGGACGGACGACGGACGGACGACGGACGCCGGAGCCTTACCATCCTATAAGCTCCCCCGGAGCCTCTGGCTCAGGTGAGCTAAAAATGTAACTCCAAAAATAGCATGTAAACAAAGAACACAAAAACAGTTTAACATGAATTTTCGTAAGTTATATAAGGTCTTCGTGTTCTATGCTCATTTTGTGTCATTATTACGTCTACTAAGCGTACATGCATGTATACCTGTGTAATTTTAGTAATGAAACAAAGCATCTGATGAAAGTTGCTGCTGCTGAAGCCTAAATGTAGGTCATTTTGTTTGCAGTGATGATAAAAGTACATAAAACGCATTTTGTTCGATTAATACATGTATTTCCTTTATTTAATAAGTTGTTAAAGTATTCAGAGCTTTTATTATTGCTTTAGTAGTGTAACCATTCTTATTCCAGTTCTTAGAAATAAGAGTTCATAAATTAGTGCTTATGTAAACATTCACCCTTATGAATTATCCTATATATAAACAAAGAATATTCATGTATATTTTGGTGTTGTATTTTCAGGTTTATTGGCCAAACTGCTCTACTACATTCAAAATGACAGAAATAAGCATCAGCTCAAGCAAAAAACGAAAGCTAACTTTCAGTGAAACAAATTGTTGCTTTTGTTTTAATGCATTCCTTGACAATGATAAAAAATTTGTAATTGGTAGTGAAAAGTTAGATATTCTATTAAGGGCATGTCAAGACAATGCAGATGAAACAGGTGCATATATTATTGAGAATGAAGATAAGATCAAGACTGGAGAAATTACTATACGATATCACCCAAAATTCAGTTTATTAGTCGGCCAGGCCAAACTGATCTTGTTTGTTCGTCTGATGTGACTGTTGAAGAAGCAGTTAAAACAGCAAGTAAAATAGGAACCTTGTTGGCAGAAATGAAAGAAAACAATGAAATAACTGATAACTTGACAGGATTGAACTATGATGAAAGTGAGGAAACAATTCTGCATCAAGCTGCTGGTATCATTAGAAGTAGATCAAGTGCCACTGTTAAGTTAGAACAACAGTACTTTTCCCCTGACAAATCCAATTTTGCTGGACAGAATGAATTTGTCGACCCTTTAGTTTTGAAATTCATTGGCTGGCTGTCAAACAAGAAACTTTTTGACGAAGGTACTGGTGTAAGTGATGAAAAAGTAACACCCAGATTGCTTGCAATCTCGTGCGATTTAATCAATCTGGTGACATCCTGTTCAATTCCAAAACATCTTGGTCTCACAGTTCATCTACACCATGTGTATGGCAGCAAAAAACTAATTGAAGACTTGCATACACTTGGTTATACTCTATCTGATTCAGAGATTCGTCATTTTCTGACACCAGCTGCCAATTATATGTCTGTTTCTCAACAAAAGACACCATCGGGTGGTTTAGTACCAAATAATGTGAAGCATGTCGATGATGGCGGAAAAATCTGTTGTAGCAGGTGATAACTGGGACCATATTGAACACACTCTTGATGGAAAAAGATCAACACATGCTATGACCACAATATTAGTGCCACCCAAATCTAACATCATACCAGGCAGTACGAGATTAGCAAGACTTCAGGAGCGGACAATAGACATTTCAGAAATGAGTGAGTGAACTGGATTTTACGGCACATCAGCACCAAAAGGGCTATTTCGCGCCGAAAACGCTATAAACGAAAACGTGTTATATGCATAAGGTCAGAAATGAATGCACAGTATAACAAGAGGACCATTGGTCCTGTAGCTCACCCGAGTCCATTCAGCCTCAGTACTCTAGGGTAAGTTACTCTAAGGCCATCGGTCAACTGGTTCTGGTGAAAAAGATTTTTAAAGGTTTTAACCATATATGGGCATGGAGGACATGTTGGTCATGTGACCTGGACATTTGAAATGTTTTTCTTTCCCTCAACCCCCTGGAGGCTCTATATGAAGTTTGGTTTCAAAACTGGCCCACAGGCTTTTGAGGAGATGGTTTGATATTGTCAAAATGACAGAGTTCTGGGTCAAAATTCAAAGAATGACCTTGATCTCTTGTACTCATAAATCTTCACACTCATTAAGATGACCGTAGATATTAATTTTTAGGCATAAATCTTCAAAACTTTCCATGAAATCTAATGTTCTAGCATTTTCTAACATTTGACTTTGCCGTAAAATAGTCAAGGTCAACCCAAGGTCATCATTTTGAACAATCTTGATAGTACTGGAGATCCCAATGCTACATACCAAGCTTCAAGGCCATCGGTCAATTGGTTCTGGAGAAGAAGATTTTTAAAGGTTTTTACCATATATGGGCCTGGCGGCCATGTTGGTCATGTGACCTGGGCCGTTTGAACTAATTTTCATTCCCTCAAACCCCTGGAGGCTCTATATGAAATTTGGTTACAATTGGCCCAGTTGTTTTTGTGGAGATTGTTTGATATTGTCAAAATATGAGAGTTCTGGGTCAAAGGTCAAAGAATGACCTTGACCTATTGTACTCACAAATCTTCATGTACTCATTAAGATAACTGTATATACCAATTTTTAGGCATAAATCTTCAGAACTTTCCATGAAATCTTATGTTTTAGCATTTTCCCATATTTGACCTTGCGGTAAAAATGATAAAGGTCAACCAAAGGTCATAACTTGAACAACCTTGATAGTACTCGAGTACCCTAAGCTACATACCACGTTTCAAGGCCATCGGTCAATTGGTTCTGGAGAAGAAGATTTTCAAAGGTTTTTACCATATATGGGCGTGGCAGCCATATTGGTCATGTGACCTGGACCGTATGAATAAGTTTTTGTTCCCTCAACTCCTGGAGGCTCTAAATGAAATTTGGTTTCAATTGGCCCAGGGGCTTGAGAAGATTGTTTGGAATTGTCAAAATATGAGAGTTCTGGTCAAAGGTCAAAGAATGACCTTGACCTCTTGTACTCATAAATCTTCATGTACTAATTAAGATGACTGTAGATACCAATTTTTAGCCCAAAATTTTCAACAGTTTCCAAGATATCTTATGTTCTAGCATTTAGCCATAGAAAAGCACAAGGAAGAAAATTTGACCTTCCCGAAAAAAAGGTCAAGGTCAACCTAAGGTCATAATTTGAACAATCTCAGTAGTACTCGCGTACCTGATGCTACATACCAAGTTTCAAGGCCATCGGCTTACTGGTTCTGGAGAAGAAGATTTTTTTAGGTTTTTACCATATATGGGCATGGCGGCCATGTTGGTCATGTGACCAGGACCGTTTGAACAACTTTTCGTTCCTAAGGTCCCAGGAGGCTACATATGAAATTTGGTTACAATTGGCCCAGTGGTTTCAGAGGAGAAGTCGTTTGAAAATGTTGACGGACGGACGACGGACGGACGGACGGACGACGACGGACGACGGAGCCTGACCATACTATAAGCTCCCCCGGAGCCTCTGGCTCAGGTGAGCTAAAAATGAATCAAGTCGGGTATGTGGTAAAACACGCCGATCAACGGCTAGCTTAAGACTCATAATATAAAACGAACTCTCGGCCAGCGAGATGAGTAAACACAAATTTAAATCTACTGTTGTAAAAATACCGCGACTTAACTAAACTATATTTTACTATATATGCCAATCTCTTTCAAAAATGAAAAGATTTTCGCTGGTTCAACCGTGTCAAACAGTTGTTTCATACTGTTGACACGGAAAAACCTAGCACGCGTAATACGAAAATCCATGCAATCTAAAAGGAAATGTTTAACACTAAAAGGTTCCTGACAAGGAATGCACAAAGGCGGATCTTCACCTTTCAACAGAAAGGAATGAGTAATAAAAGTATGGCCGATTCTGATTCGAGCCAAAGTTACTTCTTCCTTACGATCAATTCTATAAGATGGTTGCCATTCACCAAGTGAAGGCTTGATAGAGTGAAGTTTGTTAAAGACAGCAGCATTCCATGATATCTGCCACTTATCATGAAGATATGTATTTATGCAAGGTTTGATATCAGTGTAAGGAATTTCAAGATCAGAAATATGAAGAGTTAAAGCCGATTTTGCGGCCATGTCGGCCTTTTCGTTGCCTTTAATCCCAACGTGACTGGGAAGCCAACAAAATACAATGTTGTTTAGCTCAGCTAAGTCATTATGTTTCAAGAGGATATCTAAAAGAAGAGGATTTTCAATATGGCGATTATTTAGGGATTGCAGAACAGAAAGGGAATCAGAAAAGATGATAAAATCTGTATTCCTAGACTGTTCAATATGATCCAAGGCTAAATCAATAGCTTTGATCTCCGCTGAAAAAATTGAGGCATTAGCAGGTAATCTACGTTTGTATGTTTCGGATGGAGCAACACAAGCAGAGCCAGCTGTGTCTCCATCCTTTGAACCATCAGTATATAAAGTCTCATAGTTAGAAAAGTCAGACAGCAGTTCATTAAATTTGGTTCGAAAAACAAGAGGGTCAGTAAGAGATTTCTTATCAGTATGCAAAGAAAATAAAACATGTGGCTGAGTAAATGTCCATGGTGGCACATCTGGAACCTTAAACTGTTCAATTGTGTCTAAATCTACATTCATATTTTCAAATTCTGAAGAGATTCTAATGCCAAAGGAAGGAATCATATTTGGTTTATTCTCAAATAATGTTTTATATTGCGGCCGAAAAACAGTTTCATACGTTGGATTTGATGGATTTGACTTTAGTTTAAGGGCATACTGCAGGGAGAGTTTAAGACGTCTATTATAAAGTGATGGTTCATTTGCCTCTGCTAAAAGACTCTCCGAGGGAGAAGTTCTGAAAGCTCCCAAGGCGAGCCGGAGTCCCTGATGATGAATGGGATCAAGCATTTCCAAATAAGATTTTCTAGCGGATCCATATATTATTGAGCCATAGTCTAGTTTGGACCGTATAATAGTTCTAAACAGATTAAGTAAAACTTTACGATCTGCTCCCCAGTCAGTATGGGCAACAACTCGCAGTAGGTTCAACGCTTTTTGACATTTTGCTTTAAGCTGTTTAATGTGTGGAATAAAGGAAAGCTTTTTATCAAAGATAACCCCTAGAAATTTATTTTCTTCTACTACAGGAATGGGTGTCCCGTCCAAGGTGAGCACTGGATCATCATGCGCTTTTCGAAGGTGACAGAAATGCATGCAAACTGTCTTAGATTTCGAAAATTTGAATCCATTTTCAGTTGCCCACGTTTGAATTTTATTTAGATTTTGTTGAAGTTGACGTTCAATAGTATGCATATTTTTTGACCGATAACAAATCAAAAAGTCATCTACATATAAGGAACAGTCAACACCAGGATTAAGACATTTAACAATATTGTTTATTTTTAGACTGAAAAGAGTAACAGAGAGAATACTACCTTGAGGCACACCTTGTTCTTGATCATGTGCCTCAGATAAAGTTGAACCTACACGTACTTTGAATTCTCTATTGGATAAGAAATTTTGAACGAATAGTGGCAATCGGCCTTTAAGACCTATTTCATGTAAATCATTCATTATACCATACTTCCAAGTTGTATCGTAAGCCTTCTCTAAATCAAAGAAGACAGAACTAAGTGCTCCTTCTTGATGAAGGCTTCACGTATAAAGGTTTCTAGTCTAACCAAGTGATCATTAGTACTGCGTTGGTGCCTGAAACCACTCTGAAATTCTGTAATAATATTATTTGTTTCAAGGTACCAAACGAGTCTTTCATTGATCATTCGCTCCAATGTTTTACATATGCAGCTCGTTAAAGCAACAGGACGGTAGTTGTTTGGGTTCGTATTATCTTTTCCAGGTTTTGGTATGGGAATTATCGTAGCTTCTTTCCAAGACTTTGGTACATTACCAGTTTCCCAAATGTCATTGAAAGTTTTCAAAAGAACCGAAAGAGAACAGTCTGGAAGATGTTTCAAAAACTGGTAATGGATATCATCAGGCCCCGGAGATGAATTATGAGCCTCTGAAAGAGCATCTTTAAGTTCCGAAAGAGAAAAAGATTGATTATAAGTTTCTGTGTTGTTGGATGAAAATTTTAGGTTCTGTTTTTCCTTTTGCTTTTTGATATTTTTGAATTTTGGACTATAATTTTCAGAAGAAGAATTTTTCGAAAAAGCGTCAGCGAGGGTATTAGAAATATCTTTTTTAGAAGTAACTTTAGAATTATTTACATTTAAGTGTCCCAGTGAGCTAGATTTTCCTTTTCCCTGAATCTTACGAACCATGTCCCATACTTTCTTTATTGAAGTTCTAGAATTCAATTTTGAAACATATTGTTTCCAAGATTTCTTCTTTGATTCTTTAATTTTTCGACGAGCTTTTGCACGGAAAATACGATAATTATTTAAATTATCGTGTGTTGGACGATTATTGAATTGTCGCAGTGCGCCTTTACGTGGTTTAATAGCAGTTTTGCAATCATCAGTAAACCACGGCTTTTTAATCTTTTTGGATTTAATTGATGTTTTTGGAATAGTTTCCTCTGCTATTTTAATAAGAATAGATGCATATGACTCTATCGGATCATCAGCCTCCTGCAGGGTGTCTTCAAGTAGTCGAGTTTCACAAAGGGTTTGAAATTGGGCCCAGTTAGCTTTATTTCATTTCCATCTTGGAACAGGTTCATCAATATCTTGACCAATATCATTTAGAAAAATTGGAAAGTGATCACTCCCACAGAGATCATCATGAACTTTCCAGTCCTAATCTAAAAGAAGAGTGGGATAGCAAATGGCGAGGTCTAAACAAGTATATGAACCAGTGGCTGGATGTAGATATGTAGGAGTTTTAGTATTATATAGACAAAGGCCGTGGTTATCAATAAAAGTTTCAATTATTCTGCCTTTGTCATTAATATCTTTGGAACCCCAAAGGATATTATGACCATTAAAGTCACCCAATAATATGTAAGGAGAAGGCAGTTGCGGAACAAGATCATAAAGGTCTTTGAGAGATAATCTCGAATTTGGAGGAATATACATAGAGCAAATAGTAACGGCACGATGGAGAGTTATACTAACTGCAACGGCTTGTAAATTTGTCTGTAAAGGTATTTGACTATGAGGAGCGTTATTATTAACAAAGATAGAGACACCACCAGCAGCTCTATCATTGTTTGTAGAAAAAGTGTGGAAAGAGCTGTAATTTTTTATGCAAATGTTATCTGTGTCTTTTAGATGTGTTTCTTGAAGACATAGAGCAGCAGGTTCATAATCCTGAAGGAGGAGCAATGTTTCTTCATAGTTGGCTTTTAAGCCTCGACAATTCCACTGTATTATTCTATTTTTCATTATTACTGATTATGAAAATATTTGGAGCGAAATGGTTAGATCTATTCTTAGGAAGTAGGTATTCTGTTAAGTGTTCCCCTTGGGAGACAGGATGGAGATTCCTCCGCATCCATGTCCTCCAAGGCGGACCACCTATTATGCTGCCTAATCGGATCGTTTGATCCTTTCGGCTGTCTATCTGATTCAGGTTTCTCCTTTGCCTTTGGTTTAGGTTCAGGAGTCCTGTCTGAAGAGTTCTTATTAGTATTCTCATGTTTTGCAACGCTGTTTTTAATGATTTGTACTAATTTTTTATCTGCTTTTTGTGCTTTTTCTTTTTCTTTTTGAGTAATTTTTCCCGCCGGGTCTCGTGTTTCTTCGGCAGATGAAACGGTTGATGCAACATTGTATGACGAAGACTGCGGGGCTCCTGTGATAAGTACAGGGTCTGTTTGTGTCGCAGCATCGACTAACGATACTGTGACACCAGCAGTCTTCGTTATGCTTGCATAACGTTTACCTGGTGCTGCCGTGTAGCTGTCAACAATTTTCCGCGCTTCTGGAAACGATATGTTCCTGGTATATTTCACTTTGAGAATTTCTTTCTCAGTGTGCCAGGCCTGGCATTTCCGCGAATTGGCGGGGTGGTCTTCCTTGCAGTTAAAACATTTGGCTGAGCGTTTACAGTCTGTTTCATCAGCACAATGTTGTGGCTG
This sequence comes from Ctena decussata, assembly GCA_963989385.1. Taxonomy (NCBI): domain Eukaryota; kingdom Metazoa; phylum Mollusca; class Bivalvia; order Lucinida; family Lucinidae; genus Ctena; species Ctena decussata. The sequence goes on from OZ022509.1 coordinate 78,649,993, forward strand.
ACCACAGTTAGCACATATCGTTTCTTTTCTGCATGTCTTCGTGATGCCCAAATACTTGGCACCGATAGCATCGCAGTGGATTTGGAATGTAGGCATCAACGGAGACACGAAGGAAGGCAACTTTTAATTGTTTTGGCAAAACTGATGTGTTAAAGGTGAAAACGAAAGTGTTTGTGTCTTTAAGGTCGCCGTCTCTACGTACTTTTATACGACGGACTCCAACCACACCTTGCTCTCTCAAGTTCTCAAGGATCTCTTGCTCGCTGACCCCTTTTAAGTCGGGGCAGCGAACAACGCCCTTGCAGGTGTTGAGAGAGCTGTGTAGTGTGACTTTCACTTCGAGGTCGTAGAATTTTTTCAGACGTAACAGATTTCCAATCGATTTCTTGTTAACGTACTCTACGAGTAAATCACCCGAGCGAAGTTTTTTGATGCTCTTTGGCACACCAGCTATGCCATGAAGTGCCTTCTCAATGACAAATGGAGACAAACTCGACATTTGTCTTTCTTCTGTTGATGAGATGACTAGGAAGCGCGGAGTTGTTATAGACGTTGCGGGTTGACTAAGCTCATTCTCTGATGGGTCATCAGAGTCGGTATCACGTGGCCGTTTCGTATTATGTTGAGAAGCTTTGGGGTTTGAAGTTGGGGGGGGGGGGGGGGGCATGAGAAGATAATGAAAATAATTCATCTCCCGTGCTCTCCACCCGCCGTGGAGCCCAACAAGGGAGCACTTAAATGGAGCGGATATCCTAAACTCCAAGTGCTAGAGATACACTGAAGATATACTCGGATAGGACATGATGCCTACACGATTGACCCATCAGCCGCCGCCTTCTAGGGATGGAAAACAGATACGAAAAAGAGTTCATGGGCACATGGTCAGTATCAGAATGATACAAAGATAGGAAGAGAAAGTAAAGTTAATTCCCAGGGCATGGCACGACAAAGCCGATTGATCATATTCGGGCCCATATGACCTCCCGTCTAGTTGAAATCAGGGCCAAAGTAATGTGTTGCAGACTGGCTACGTCGCAGGCAGTCTACTCAATCACCAGGATCCCTTCTTCCAACGACACGGGTCGCAGCTCACGGCAAACGAGCCGCCCCCTTTTAGACTGCCTTTTACATCACGCAGAGGGATACGTCTGGCCTATTCTATCCCGGGACCAGCACGGGAATTTCAGAAATGTCAGGTACACGTACAGTAAAGCATATTTCAATATTTCAAACTTTTATTATGCATACTTTGTTTAATTCATACGAATGTGTAAAATTTGTAAGCTTTATATGCAATTACGAAGTTTATATCATGGTAAAATACAAAACAAACCTGACAGTTCCATTGTGACTGCTTGTACAACAAATACCTTAATAGATTTTTTCTCCTAAGACACTATGCATACATATGGCCTGAGTTTCTTACGTATATTGTTCTGTTGTTTCTGTTGCAGGAGGAGGCTTGTCACATGTCATCCCATACAAAAAGCCAACAGAAAGACCTGAACCAGTATTTAATACACCTGTGCATTTAGATGAATTGACCTATACGGAGCCAAAGAGAGCTACTATTATGCGCATGAAGGATTTGCTGTACAACTTTGGTCGTTGTGACATTTTTATGTGATGACCGTGCAATGCCATTACCGCCTTGGACTGTATTTCAGTCAGATATGGATGAAGACATGCTGGCGAGCCTTCGGAAGTTATTTTCAACCCAATACTTATGGCTCCACCATCTGACTATAGTACAGTGTACACTACCCTAAAGCGCATGAAGGAACAAATGAATTCCCTTGGACAAACACATTGTCCCACTTTCTTTGACATGGGCTTACTGACAAAAGCTTAAGAAGTTGTATGGGCTAATTCAGAAGAGCTTCAAGGGGTTGTACCATTAGAAGGTGGAATGCATTTACTTAATTCATTACTGACCGTTCCAAGGCGGTAGTTCTGTTGTGGTTCTCTGTTGCCTGTTTTTGGTGTCAGAGTTTCTGTGATGTTTTACCTTATGTATGTTCTTATTATTTTTGGTTCGGTTTGGGTTGCTGAGTGGCCACCTTTTGGGAACAAGCTGCTTACTCGGTTGGCCATATGTTCTCTGTATCTTGATTATTTGTAATCTTAGTTGTTTCCAACTATGGTTTGAGGGCTGGATTTGGATTTTGATTGTTTCAGTTCCTGGTCTTTGCATACTTTTTACTTTTACTGATGTCTGTGTTCGTAGGGATAGGATGTTTGTATGGAGAAGCAGGTCTGGAGCAGTTACTCTATGAGTCGGATGTATTTGCCCCTGGCACAGCTCGGCATATACTTAGTGGAAAGGACTTTGACCGTGCTTTAAAGGCTGTCATTTTGATTGATGAGGTGCTTCATCAACGATCACTGATACAGTTTAAGTCTTGGTGTGAAACAAACCAGAAGGACATACTATCTGAATTGAATGAACATTTGAGTAATATCAGAAACAATTATGAAAACAGGACGGAAGAGATGGTACAGAACATGTGTACATTCCTTAAATCCGAAGTTAACCCCCTACTTTCATGCTCTGGGATGATTATCACACAAAAGTGTCTGTTCCCCTGAACTTGTTTTTAAGTTCATCGAGGCATGCATTCTGGGATGTAAATCAATATGCCAAAAGAATGCTACTTCCGTTCTTTTTCGCATCAAATAGAACAGTTTACGCACGATACATGCCGTATCTGACATTGCAAATGAGTCGCTTGCCTGAAGAAATTCAGAAGAGTTTCAATGATGGTCAGTTTGTAGGCAAACTAACAAATGGCAAGTTTAATTCTGTTTGGATTGATTATGTTATGGAAGTGACAGAAAACAAGGCGCTGAAATCCTCAGGTGGCATCATTGGCCTGACACATCAGGATAACGCACTGGGAAGATGGTTTATTGCCCGGCCTGTGACAGCAAAATATTCAATGACATTTATCAAAGACATAACTGGTAAACCTCAAACAGACTCTAATAAGCTAAAACATCATTCTGACACGGTTGCTAGCAGAGCAAAGTACAATGAAAATATTTCTAAAATGGTACAACTTTTTGATGATGTATTCATTGACCCTTTCAAAATCTCAGATGCCCCACCTGGCCTTGTTAATTTTGCTACAGGTGTTACAGCATCACGAGAAACTGAGCAAAGTCTTCTAAATGGAATAAAAACAGGAAATACCCATGTTTCGAAATTCATAAATGAAAGATTTGTCATTCCCGAAGGAAAGTCAGCATCATCTAAAAGCTTTTATGAACCTACCGAAATGTAACATCAAAACCATGAAATCCTCAAAACAAACTGTGAAATGCAAATCCAAAGAAATTGCAATAGATGGAGCGAAAATGTACCCAAGACTTCTTGCAATTAACGCCTACAAACAAGTACCATTACATAGAGTAATGTCATTTGAAAATGCCACGGTACCATTGAGCTTATTCACAGATGATGGTGAAATGATCTCACCTACGAAGTCAGACTTCATGCATAAGCTAGACGAGAATGTTTCAGAAGCAATAACTACATCAGTTCAAAATGTTGATTGTATATTATTTGACGGAATGGCAGTGGTACAAATGCTACAGCCAGAAACCAGTAAGAAAACATACAGCGACATGGCAAATGCGTTCTGGAAATACATTATTTCAAACAGCAAAGGGATTCAAAAAGTGAATGTTGTTTTTGATAGATATATGCCAAACAGTATTAAGTCTCAAACAAGAACCAAACAGTATTAAGTCTCAAACAAGAACCAAACGCGGAGAAGTTGACTCACAGCTTTCATGTCATATTCAGCCTGATATAAAAATTCCAGAATGGAAGAGAGCATTGACGAATGGCAAGTTCAAAAGCAATCTAACAAAGTTCTACACAATGTTTCTAGCAGAAAGTGCAAACAGTCTTGTAGACGAAAGTACAAGTATTATAGTAAGTGGCGGATTGGAGGAGACCATATTGAAGGTGAATTCGGACAAAGTCGCTAACATTAAAGAGTTAAACAGCAACCAGGAAGAAGCCGATACTAGACTTCTCTTGCACGCTCACTATGAAGCAAATCATGGTTCAGAGTCAGTTGTCATAGAGAGTCCAGATACTGATGTCCTAGTTCTTTGTGTACACCACTTTGTTGCATTAGGAGTCAAAAATCTGCATTTCAAAACTAGAAGAAAACTAGCATATATTGATTCAATAAGGTACATTCCTGTGCACAGAATTCACCGCTCCCTCAGCGTAAATCAGAGAAACATTATGTTACAAGTTTATTGCATCACTGGCTGTGACACATGCTGTGCCTTCTATGGAATTGGGAAGAAAACTGCATTCAACATCATGATGAAAGAGTGTGACCGTTTTCAAAAAGTTCTCCAAAAATGAAGATACCCTTTATATTGCCTGTAACGATAAGAAAGCGTTTTTCACTTCTACTGACCGTAAAATATATAGAGGATATAGTCTTTGGTCAAGTCAGAATGTATGTGACGCCTTATCATATCTCTTAGATAATATTTACATCAGATTTGGTAATAAGTTATACAGACAAATTGTTGGTATTCCGATGGGTACAAATTGTGCTCCTCTTGTGGCCGATTTGTTTTTATTTTGTTATGAAAGAGATTTCATGACTTCTCTTTCTGTTGATAATCAAGCTGATATCATTGAGGCATTTAACTCAACCTCTAGATATTTAGACGATCTTCTGAATATTGATAATCCTTATTTTGAAAGCATGGTTAACCAAATTTACCCACCTGAACTTAAATTGAATAAAGCTAATACTTCAGATACCGAGGCCCCCTTTTTGGATTTACATCTATCTATTTCCAACGGTTTTGTATCTTCTAAAATTTATGATAAACGTGATGACTTTGACTTTGATATAGTTAATTTTCCATTTTTGGTTCCACGTCAACCCTGTTATGGAGTGTATATTTCTCAACTTATAAGATTTGCTAGAGTGTGTAGTCATGTAGATGACTTTAATGCTCGTAATAAATGTTTAACTGCTAAACTTCTTCAACAGGGCTATCGGTATCATAAGCTTAGAAAGGCTTTTTCTAAATTCTATCGCAGAGACCATGAATTGGTTTCAAAATTTGATGTCGGATTAAAATTTCTTTTACACCAAGGCCTATCGGAACCAGAATTTTATGGTGACTTAGTATACAAATTCAAAATGATTAAGGGTAGGACTGATTTTTCTGATCAATTCCGAAAAATAATAATACGTCACAAACGTATTGGCTATAATTTAAATGTTATGCGATAGTCTGCATGCTTAGTGATTAACCCAATCACGGTTGATAACTTTGCTGCACTCTTTAATTGCACACCGGGGGATCGGTCGTCAGACTCCATGATGGCCCCGACCTAAAGCTATATATTTTAGTTGGTTGGGACCGGAGCCTTTTTGTCTGTTGCTTGGTCCACCGGGGCTCAACTGGTGACCTTCTTTTGCTTCAGATTTCCAGTGGGGTAGTTTGGCAGGACAGGGATCTCTACCTGTCAGGCGGCCCGTTGTATCTGTTGAGTCCTCGTCTTTGCTTCTTCATGGTGTTGAAATTTGATTTATGCGTTTACCGTGATGATTCATTGACGAGTTAATGGGTTATCATGCGAACCGAACAACCAACTAAATGTTTTGTACCACTTCAGAAACTGAGGGTGAGGTTGGGCCTGTAAAATCGATTTAAGCCCCCCAGTAATTCATTACTGACCGTTCCAAGGCGGTAGTTCTGTTGTGGTTCTCTGTTGCCTGTTTTTGGTGTCAGAGTTTCTGTGATGTTTTACCTTATGTATGTTCTTATTATTTTTGGTTCGTTTTGGGTTGCTGAGTGGCCACCTTTTGGGAACAAGCTGCTCACTCGGTTGGCCATATGTTCTCTGTATCTTGATTATTTGTAATCTTAGTTGTTTCCAACTATGGTTTGAGGGCTGGATTTGGATTTTGATTGTTTCAGTTCCTGGTCTTTGCATACTTTTTACTTTCAAAGCATGAAAACAATGGGTGATAGCCAAACTTTGTCAAGAACAGAAAAAACAGCAGCAATTAAATTTGTAGGAACTCTATATGGAAATACTGACTGTACATCTCTTGATGAAATCAGAATAAAGAAAGTGAAAAGCAAAACGTCAACAAAACCGAGGAGATTGCCTCCAACGGATGCTGCCTTTATGCTACATCTGCTCAGATGTCAATACCAGGTCTGGATATGGAAGAAAGCACTTCTGCCTCTACTGGAATTGCCAGACTATAGAGAGTAAGGTTGTGTGAAAGATTCTGTAACAGAATTAGTAAAGCCACAAATGGTGGACCAGAAACTTGCTCCTCCTGAGCTTCTCAATGACCTAGTTTGTTTCTGTCAAGATTTGTGCACAGAAGATTGCGTGTGTGTTCACAATGAGCAGCCAAGCACTGCTGCATGTTCATGCAATGCTCGTATTGATGTAGAAGAATGTTGCAAAAACATATTCACTATATTAGCTGCAGTGTAAATACATTTGCTTATGCATCAACTGTTACAGCCATTTGGTTTGGCTTTACTGATAAACATACTTTCAAATGAAGATGATATGGACATACGCAATACTGATAGAATCCTTATTATTCTGGATGATAAGGTGGTTGTTATTTAGCATTGCTATATTCAACACTCCTGCAATTGCATTATAGGGCTATCTACATTCAACCTTAAGCTTCTTGCGGCGTTTTGGGAAATATTTCGTTAAAACAGCTAGGAAATGAAACATTCAATGTTATGAAAATAAATGTGCACTTAAATGACCTTTGACCCTGTAGATGACGGTGATAAAGCCATTTCATATGATTTTCAATGAATTGTTTATCTCTTTCTATGTCAATTTCAAGTTAATATCATGGTTTGTAATGTTTAGATGAATTTAGAATCATTTTTGTGTGACTTTAACCATTACATGTAAGTTTCGCTAAATATTCAGCCATCTTGGACGCCATCTTGGATTTTCGAGTTAGTACAAAAAAATCTAATTGCCTGATTGTTGATTCTTAATCTACTAGCCATGGCCAACATTTTGAAATTAACAACCTTTGTTATACTTTGGGTCTAGGTTGACCCCTGAAATATGCACCAAACCAGACCAAAGTTCCTCTACTAATAGCATTATTTCAACTTCATGTGATTGGTACAACCTTGCCTGATCGCTTGTTCTCTTATCTTAGCATCATGACAGTTCAGCCTGATCTCATATGAACTGTTTGTTTTTTTAATATTATTGAAATTTTGGATGTTGGGTAAAATTTTAACCCCAAACAATTTGTTGATTATTTTCCAAGTCCAATGTCACTTCCGTCCAGCACCAGTCGGACCCACAACATTGTAACCTTACCCCTCCCCCATACAACAAACGCTTAACAACCTGACAAATTGCGGGGCTAGAGGATTGCATAGTAGAAGACAGGATTTGTATCAGCTCCGGAAAGAAATCTACCACAATCAGTTTCAGTACAACTACAGCAGTTGGAGGAAACAGGGATCGTCCCAGTTCTAGGGATAAGCCCATGAGACCAGCAGAACTGGACGAAAACCAGAGAAAACGAAAGTGAGTATGGGCGGCGGAACAGACCACAGAGGGCTATGGCTCTCCAGAACATTAGCGCTTGTCCTCTCGCGATATACAGAAGAGCCTGCAGGCGGCTAGGTCACCAGTTAGACGGCCACTAAGCCCTAGAAGAAACAGGTGTCCTGTTAGACAGTCTTCGTCTGATTCTTCCACTGGCTCCAGGAAACGTCCTACTGTGATTTCTAAGGATTTACCCATGGGAAGTAAAGTCAAAAGGGCCAGAAGATCCACCTGCTCCGACAAGGTATCTGGAGGATCGTGTGTACTGGCAACATCTCCCAAACCTATTTCGTCAGCTAGACCCGGAAGATAGAGCTGTGACGAACATTCATCGTCAACGTTTGAATGATCTGCAACGGTCGGCATCATAGATCCAAAATGCTGCTATCCAGTACCTGGTGGATCGCCTGAACATCAACCTGTGGTCATCAGGGACAGGGTCGCAATTTTGGGTCAGCTGCAGTATGATATGGGCGCTTTATGTCGGTTTGTTGGATGGCACGTTCCAAAAGATTTCATGGTGTACCCTTCAATCAACTCTCCAGTGGCTCTTTTGTACTGGAGGACCCTACTCTATCTTCTGGTGCAGTTACCAGAATGTGACAGAGTTGAGTTCATGCAATCCTATAATGCACCACGATCTGGGGAATCTACCCATGTAACACCTGCTGGCGAACAACACGGAGTGCCGGTTTGCACCGAGGTCAATCCTAATCACGTAGACCTTCATCTGATAGTCAAACAGGACCCCCATTGAACTCAAGTTGTGAGTACTGAGGGTCCGCACGAACATCTGCGAGTTACAATTTTGGCAGACTTACCTGGGAGCCCGCAGGGGGACCAAGTTCGGGACCCCTAGGACAGCGTCTTCTCCCCTTTGACAGCCACGTTTACTTGGATAGGACAGCAAAGAGGTTGCTTGGGACTGAAGATCTCGCCGGAGTTACCATGCAGGATATTTTTGAGTTTTCCGCAACCCCCAACCGCGAGTTCCTGTTGAAGTTTCCGGTGAAGTAATAGTGTTCTGTGACCCAGAGACAAGACTAACCATCCCTCTTATGGACGGAAGATCGCAGTAGGAGTGCACCCACTAAGGTCAGGGAGTGCTCCAAGGGCTACATCTCGACCATTAGGACTTTACTGGACTCAAACCCATTGGTGACGGCTTTAGGCGAAATTGGATTGGATCGTTCAGAACCTGATTACATGTGGAGAGAGCAAAATCACCTTTTTCGTAGGATGTTGCCTTTGAGCAATCCTGACAAAGTTCCTGTGCTCCATCTCCGAGGAACCGTGGATCTTCACTCGTCTGATGTCCTGATGACAGCCTTGTATCTTGTGACAAGGCCTGCTGTCCAAGTCAGAAACTCCATCTCCACTGTTTCACAGGCTGCAAAGAAGTCGTTGAGGAAGCCTTGCATCTTGTGACAAGGTCTGCTGTCCAAGTCAGAAACTCCATCTCCACTGTTTCACAGGCTGCAAAGAAGTCGTTGAGGATTTTGAGGATTGGCTACAAGAGTTTCCAAACTGCCACTCTCAACGTTTTCTGTGGACCGGTTGGAGGGTTTGAAATTTGTACGAATAAACAAGATTCTGCTCGAGACAGATTCACCATACAATACTTAAGACGAAGCCAGTTGCCATTTTAAGCCAAAAGAAAGTAAAAATGTCTTTGGCAGTGATAGTTTTTCAGGCCCTTCGTCATCTGTTGTACACCCTCAAATTAACTCTAGCTTCCATTCTTTCCTGCTAATAATCTTATTTTTAGCTACCTATGGAAGGAAAAAGTGTAGGCCTCATTTGTATAAGGTGAGAAAAAAAATCATCCTCCTTCAAAAATATGGATATTCATAAATCGATTCTGGGATATCCATGAACTGATTTCAGGATATTTATAATTATTATTAGGGGTATCATATGTATGTCTGATTTCTGGTAAATTGAATCATGGTTATCCAAACTCGATTTACGGATATTCATTATTCGAGATTTGGATCTCCATTATTCAATTTTAAACGGCACCCTATAGATTTTATCATTTTTACGGTAATTGACATATTTTAAGCAAACAGTATAGACTCTGCTTAGACTCATCTCATTTTGGTCTATGATAGTATACCTTGTTTGCCTTCGTCAGTAGAGTGCGACACTAGGCATGATGAACATTCGAATCATTTTGTGTTTCATTACAGGTTGTTTTCATAATTGTTTTCAGGTGCTCAGTGCCAATCTGCGAGTCGGCCGCTGTGTGTGGCCAGCTCGATAAGCATCCAACAGAAAAGGAGCTCCAAGAACTTGGAAAAAAGAAACAGAAAGCAAAAGGTGGACTTAAGATCAGAATTATCCGTAAAAGAAACTGTAAAATCTTTAGAAAAGAAACTGTAAAATCTTTTGAAGCCTGTATACATGACATACTGATAAGAATCAACGCAAACAAATACTTAACCGGGAATAACAAATCACAAGAGAGAATTATTCTGGCAGACATCTTGAAACGTTACTACAACAACAAGGTGCCTGACAGTGCCGAACGTAAAAGAGACATATGGCAGACTATTATAAACAAGAGGTCCATGATGGACCTAAATCGCTCATCTGAGTTATGATGAAATAACATGGAAGATCACCTATTTGATGATGGTTCGATTGGAGCAGTTTTGCACTTTCTAATCTATATTCTGACAAAATTTCATGAAGATTGGATCAAAACTGTGCCCTCTAGTGTGTACACAATATTTTTCTAAGATCTGACCTGACGATCTAGTTTTTGATCAGACATTATTCAGTTTCAAACTTGGCCTACAGTTCATGAAGATAAACATTCTGACACAGTTTCATGAAGATTCAATGCAAAATAAAGCCACAGCTGTGTGCACAAGGTTTTTCTATGATTTTACCTAGTGACCTAGTTTTTGACCTATCAAAACCCAGTTTCAAACTTGGCCTAGATTTCATTAAGATAATCATTCTGACAATGACAGTTTCATGAAGATTGAACCATAACGGTGCCCTCTAGAGTATCCACAATGTTTTTCTAAGGTCTGACCTAGTAACCTAGTTTTTGATCCAACATGACCAAGTTGTACCCTTGGTCTAGATTGGTTGGAGATAAACATTTTGACAAAGTTTCATGAAGATTGGAACAAAACTGTGCCCTCTAGAGCGTTCACATGGTTTTTCTAAGATCTGACCTCGTGACCTAGTTTTTAAACGGACATGGCCCAGTTTCAAATTTGGTCTAGATTTCATAAAGATAAGCATTCTGACAAAGTTTCGTAAAGATTGGATCATAAATGTGCCCTCTAGAGTGTACACAAGGTTTTTCTAAGTATTGAACTAGTGACCTAGTTTTTGACCCCACATGACTCAGTTTCAATCTTGGCCTAGATTGTATAAGGCTAAACATTCTGACAAAGTTTCATGAAGATTGGATTATAACTGTGCCCTCTAGAGTGTACACATGGTTTTTCTAAGATTTGACCTAGTGACCTAGTTTTGACCCCACATGACTCAGTTTCAAACTTGGCCTAGATTGTATAAAGATAAACATTCTGACAAAGTTTCATGAAGATTGGATCATAACTGTGCCCTCTAGACTGTACATAAGGTTTTTCTAAGATCTGACCAAGTGACCTAGTTTTTAAACCCACATGACCCAGTTTCAAAGTTGGTCTAGATTTCATTAAGATAAACATTCTGACAAAGTGTCATGATGATTGGGTCAAAACTGTGCCCTCTTTGTCATTCTAAGTTTTATTTCTATTTTTTGCTCTGGCGGCCATTTGTTCAGCGGAGTGGAACCATTTTAGCAATTTTGGTTAAGGGCCATGAGTCAAACAGTTCTGTGAAATTCTTTTGAAATCAAGCCATTGGCTTCAGAGGAGATGTCTTTTAAAGCTTTTTCTATTTTTAGCTCTGGCGGCCATTTTGTTCAGCGGAGTGGAACGGTTTTAGCAATTTTGGTTCAGGGCCATGAGTCAAACATTTCTGTGAAATGTTTTTGAAATTGAGCAATTGACTTCAGAGGAGATGTCGTTTAAAGTTTATCTATTTTTAGCTCTGGTGGCCATTTTGTTCAGCGGAGCGGAACCATTTTAGCAATTTTGGTTCAGGGCTATAACAGGAACATTTGTGTGAAATTATTTTGAAATTGGCTTACTGGTCTAGAAGGAGATGTCGTTTGAAGAAATTGTTGACGGACGGACGGACGGACGCTGGACAAATATCGATCACAATAGCTCACCTTGAGCACTTCGTGCTCAGGTGAGCTAAAAATCACACGAAGAGAACTTTCAGGTTAAAATGCCCAAGAACGGTGTTATAAAGGAATTGGAAAACAGGGTCCTTACCTGGCCAAATAAATCTGGTCTTTCAGCTAGCATCTAAACTCTGACCAGGCTGCCACCCACACAAGTAGTGTAGAATCAGACTGCCAGAGCAGTGCAAACCCAGATCAGACTGGCCCAACACAAGTAGTGTAGAATCAGACTGCCAGAGCAGTGCAAACCCAGATCAGACTGGCCCAGCAAACATGATACTTAAACATTGTAGTTTATAATGTTTAATTTAGTAAATGTTACTGATAAATTAAATTAGATTTGGAAATTTAAGGGTTGCATGAAAATAGGCCTTCTCTTGATAACTTATTTTTTACGCATTAAATAAAGTCTTTATCTTTTATCTTTTATTAAGACTGCTTTGGTCCAGCTGATTTTTTAAGGTTTAAAAATAAAAAAAAATCTGGCACTCATAAAGCATTGGGTCGATGAATTAAACATTCTAAATAAGATACATTACAAGACATAGCAACCTAGGTGGTTGATTGATTGTTCTTTATCGGGCCGTCTCCCAGAGAAAGGAAGGAAGAGAGAATTGATAGACGAGCGAAAATTGTCCACACAACCCCCAGCCGCACGTACTGCAAGCACTATAATCCAAATCAGTAGGACGCCCCGGCACTGAAAGTTACACGCAGCACCATCGCACCACCCTACCACCCAGCAACCTAGGTGAATATTTACAATTACACATCAGAAATATTTTATAGAATGTATACAGGGCAAAGGAATCTAACATTAGCCAAAAAGTGAAGCTTGCAAATTTTAACTGCAAAAACTTACAATGCTTAAATGCTGTAATTTGGTATTGATTCACAGACTGTGCAAGATCCATCATTGTTTTGTTCAGAATATATTCCAAACCCTTTGGAAAGTTTGGTTAAAACATGCAACTGCTTTAAAACTTAGCTAAATAGTTGCCCCAAAATTTAAAATTAACTCTGGTGTACTCAGAGGCTGATCAAAAAATTACTGATTTATAGTTGCTGCTGCAGGAACTACATTCTTTCTCTAGACCAGACCTTGATAATTACTATTTAAAAACCATTTCACTGTCAATCAAATTCAATAGAAAATAAATGGTTCAAACTATCATTTTACATAGTAGAAAATTAAAGGATAGAAAATGGCATAGTCAAATAAAATCCCTGTTTTTATAATTTCTTAGCAAACGGATATATAATTCTCTATTTGCAATGCTTTTAAGGAACAGGTATGAAGTTTAACTTAATAATAAAGGGTGTATCGATGGAAACTGGTGAAACCGTGGTGAACTAATAGCAAATCAATGGAAAAATACATTTCATTTCTGTAAGGGTTATTTTACATGTACAATAAAGAATTGTGTTTTCATTTTCAGAAACTGGGGGCGGTGTCCCACAACATGATGAAATACCTCCCTTTAAGCCGGACGTCTGAAGAGGTTTGGGCAAAAGTATGTGAAGTGGATGAGAAATGGATGGCTGGGAAAATCATCGCCCAACCTAAGAAACGATCTGCAATTACACAGACTGGTTCTCATCAAATTGTTGATGATTGAGGAAGATGAAGAAAAGGTTGAACTCCTCAACTCTTTAAAGATGGATGGGTACAGAGCCTTCTTAAACAATGTGTAAGTTACAAGGCGGTACTTTCGTTGCGGTTGCATTTGTTTTATGTTTGGTGCTGTTTAATTTATTGTGTTCTCATTTTAACCCTTCTATAATAAAAATGGAAAATAGGTAAAAATAATTGTTAACTGTTTTTCGTATAATTTGCTTAGTCTGTTGTAACCCTTCTGTTGGTCTAAATTATTTAGTTCAATAAAGATAGCTGAGTTACCACCTATTTGGGAAAGAGCGGCTGACTCGGCTTATCACTTGTAATTTATTGTTTGTTGGGATGTCTTTGTCAATCTTTCCCTTTGATGTTGGGATAGGATTTGGGATCTGATTCAGTCAGTTCCTGAAGTGTAGTTACTCTTAAAATTTACATTATACAATAACAGTTATCAGAGTGGGGATCAGGCTTTTTAGTAGGCTGTCTATGTTAATTAATGAGGGGTGATGTTTCTGATATGGTACCACCCTCTAAGCTGGTCATCTGAAGAGGTTTGGGCAAAAGTATGTGAAGTGGATGAGAAATGGATGGCTTGGAAAATGATCGCCAAACCTAAGAAACGATCAGCAATTACACAGACATTTTTCATCAAATTGTTGATGATTGAGGCAGATGAAGAAAAGGTTGAACTCCTTAACTCTTTATTGATGGATGGGTACAGAGCCTTCTTAAACAATATGTAAGTTACAATAGACAATAACAGTTATCAGAATGGTGAACAGGCTGTCTAATAGGCTGTCTGTGTTAATTAGTGAGGGATGATATTTCTGATATGAATACCTTTATCATTTAAATTGTCCCTTATAAAATCTCATATTGGACATGAATTTTTGGTCAGCATTGTAGTTCACAGGAGAAGTATCTCTTATCAGGCTGTTCACCTTAGAAAACTGGACAAGTCATTCCATTGGGTAAAAAGATCAGACTACAACTTCTAACGGCAAGGCCGGGTAGCGCAATCAGTAGGGCACCTGACTCGTAAGTCAGAGGTCCTGGGTTCGAATCCCGGTCTGGCCACATACTTTCGTTTCTCCTTCCGCTGATTCAAGAAGGACAGTTGTCAGTTACTGGCGAAAGTATGTGCACTTAGTACTGGTTAACCGCTTAGGAGGTCTAAGCCTGCCCAGGAATAGTGTGGTTAGGTTAACTGACCGTCCCGACATGACCTTAGTTGTTTACCGTGGACGTTAAGCATCAAATCAACAAACCAACAACTTCTAAGTATATGGATTACTAGGCTTTCCAACTATTTAGGATAATTTACAATTTCACGATGTTTCCAATAATCAGTTTCTCCTGACTTTCCCAGATGTGCAGGATAATAATTCAACAGTGATCACTGAGTCCTACATTTTACCTACAACACTTTGACACTTTTTTATGACTTTGAATCATTCTTTGGATTTTGGTTAATTTTGACACAGCATAACCTCAATATACCCCCCCTCAAACTACGTTTGTGTGTGTGTGTGAGGAGGGGGGTATACTGTTTTCACTTTGTCCGTCCGTCCGTCCAAAATGTTTTAAATCTTTGAATGAGGGTTTTGAAAACTTTTCACTATGTAAATCTCAGAAAATAAGGATACAGCTGTTTCAGCAATTTATGATCTGGCCCCTTTTCCCATAGTTATGCCCCATTGAAGTTCTCAGTAGAAAAATTTTGTTATCGCTACTCCTCCTAGACCGTTTGACGAATTTCTTGAAATTAAGTATATAAACTCATGTAAGTATGCAGATGTGCAGTAAGATTAGGTTCCTTTTTGGTTGAGTTATTCCCCTTTTTGGTAGTTTTGACAAATTTTTATGTTTTTTAGCCATATCTGGTCTGATTCTTTTCAAATTTGATCCTTTGATGCGGCAGAAGAAAAGAACACACATATTGTTCGATTTTCCTGAGTAATGGCCCTTTGAAGTTCCTGATGGAAAACGTTTGTTATCACTACTCCTCCTAAACCATTCAATATGTTTTCTTTAAGTATGTGAACATTTCGCCCCCTTAGAATGAAAAGGTGCTAACTGACATTTTTACCAAAAGTCAGTTTATTGCATTATTGTGTTGATATATAGCATACCTATGACTTCAAAAGATATCTTGGAGATATTGTTGTTATTAGTAAAAATATCTAAAACAATAATACTGTGCTATGTTCCATTCCAGGTTTTGTTTGGTGGAAAAAGGTGCTAAGTAAGCACTGATTAGAAGAAAAAGGTGCTATCTGGCACAAAGCACCTTTTACCATAAAGTACTTTATTAAGTTGTGTAACATAATCAAAATGGAAAGGTGCTATATGACAAATAGCCCCTTTTTCTCCTAAGCATATTTACCATTTCGCTCTTGTATTGGAGTATCTGCAGCTAATTGGCACTGACAGGTTTGATATAATGTTACAAAATAATTGTCTAAACACATGTGTAAACTAAAATATTCTCTCTATCACCTGTTTTGGTGGGAAGTTATTTCTGTTTTAGCCAACATATAAAGGTTGAAGTGGGGAGAAGAATAATGGAAAATACAAAGGTAATTCTTTTATTTATTTTTATAATTTTTTGAGTCAATTTTAATTTTAATTCTTATATTAAAGGTTATGAGCTATTATTATAAATGCATTGGTTTTAGATCCACATATAATATTTAATATGGACATGGGAAGGGATCCTATATCGTATGCCAAACTTATACTATGACAAGCCTGTAATGCTGTACAGTCTGGTCAGTGCTTTTGCTATTCACTCATCATATGGACATATATTTAAAAAGAGTGAAGATCCTGACCAGATTGCATATACGTCCGGACTGCTCTTCGTCTTCCTGTTTGCATACAGCAAAAGACTGATTTTCACATAAACGTTTGATGATGGTAAATAGAATATTGTATCTTTTATACAGACAGATGAGGAAGCTCAGTGGTCAGAATGGTCAGATGAAGAAACAGTTAATCTGAGCAGCTTCACAGAAGATGACAAAACAGGTATTATACTGTAGTATACTTTGCGCGTCGGTCGCACTTAATTTGGTATGGATACGTTTATATTTCTATTTAGCACAAAATATTTGCCCTTTTATTGAACAAAATCATGTCAGCGTGTTTAGTGAACAAACCGCAGCAGAAATGAAGTGTAGCTGGGACAGTCTCCAAACATTTAGAAGACTAATTCATTTAAAAATTTAGAATTTAGTGTGTACAACAACTTATATCGGTAAAGAAACAGGGGGGATTTAAAGCTGCTTTCATAAAATGCAACCATGTAATTGCATGAGTAAAATAATGCAGTCAATTCAATTATATCTCTTTACAGGTTCAATGTTCAACAAGAACCCAGAGAGCCAAAACACAGAGCAGGATGTCCTTTTTACTGCTGTTCCTTTGATTTCAGTCGAGAGCAAAGCTGAAGAAACTATTGCAAAACATTCACAGGGCTCAAGCCCAAATTCATCAGACTCGGAAAATATCCCTCTTTCTAAATTAAAGCAAGACAAGATTAAAAAAAACAGAAAGACCCTGAGAAAATTACCAGTCAAAAGGAAATTGATAACAGTAGAAAATGACGAAGAAACTGATGCATTCTCTGATGACAGTCTTAAAGATGCTACATACAAACCCAGCAAAGATTCTGCTTCTTCCGAAAGTGATACTCTTACTGACTCAGAAGACGGTGGTATGGTTAGTGTCAAAAGAAAGAAAAGAAGAGTATGCAAACAAATTACCAAGAAGAACAGAGCGTGGAAGAAAACAAGCAGCAAATTCTCAGCACATATAAAACAAACATGTGTAAGGAAAAATAAAAATAAAGACCTCTTGGAAAAAATAAGGGAGAACATCAAAATACTGAACAAGAAACGACGAAGTAAAAAATCAGAATCTATACAGAGTGTTGATAGAGCTAAGGCATTAAGCAAAAAATTGCATCCTATAAAATTACATATTTTAAAGTTGCATAAACGCAGGATAGACCAATTGCTTGCCAGTAACGAACTTAAACGTGTTCCTGTCAGCGCTGATGGTAACTGTTTCTTTGGTGCCGTGGCATACAGCTTAAATGATTATACAACATCTAGCATTGACGAGCTCAGAATATCAATATGTGATTATATGTTAGAAAATATTGATAAATACTGTGCTTTCATTAGCATTGACTCTAATGACTCAACACAGAGAGACGAATTTCAGAAGGAAATAGAAGTTTTAAGAACAAGCGGCCAGTGGAATGCTAAAATTGCGGACTGTCTTCCACTAGCTACTGCAGATAAATTTAATTGCACGTTGAGGATATATTCCAGCTCAATAGCGACACCTGTGGTTGACGTAAAACCATCTTATTCAAAGGCAATCCTGATAAACTTATAAACATTGCTTATTTAGCAATCAAGAATGAAGAACATTATGAAGCTACATCACACATTGACATGACTGAAATAAACAAGACAAAAACAAAAACGCTCCAGGCAGTCGAGACGAACATGTCAGCATCACCTGTGGATGCAGAAATAGAAAATGAAGGATATCTAAATGCGCATGATACAGCACATAAGCGAGCTGACTACCAGAGTCCTAAGAAGAGAATTTCAAGTCGGAAAAAGAAAAGAAATGTCAATAAGTGGAAATCGAATATTCGTAAGACAGCTAGATCTGCAGGCAAACATTACATCTCGAAAACTGGTAAACACATCAAAGAGAAAGGTGTCAAGCAACAGAACTGTGAAAAATGTAGATTTAAATGTAATAAAAAATTTACTGAAGAAGAACGACAACAAATATTTGAAGTGTACTATTCTCTTGAAAACTATGAAAGACAAAGAAGCTTTATCTGTGACATGATTTTAAAAGAAACTCCAGTACGTAAAAAATCGGGAAGGAAAAACCACTCTCTTAAATACTTTTTAGTTGTTGGTGATATAAGAGAACGTGTATGTCAAACATTTTTCCTGAAAACTCTTGACATTGGCAGAAAACTGTATCTTACACTTTGAAAAGGAAGACTCATGGAACATTTTCAGGAAAAGATATGAGAGGGCGCACAACACCTGCATCTGCCATCAGTGAAGAAAGACTGAATATTGTCCGGAATCACATTAAGGCTTTTCCTAGGATGGAATCTCATTATGCCAGGAAAAATTCAACAAAACAGTACCTGGCAAATGATTTGAATATAAAACAAATGTGGCTATTATATTGTGAGGAATGTCAGAAAAACAAAGTGCAAGCGGTAAAGGAAAGTAAATACAGACAAATCTTTTGTGACGAATTTAATTTATCTTTCTTCAAACCAAAGAAGGACCAATGTTCAACTTGCGCACAATATAACAGACATCAACAAGCTGGAAGTTTGACAGAAGAAATGAAACAGAAATACGAAGAACATCAAAGGCGTAAAGTACAAGCAAGAGAAGAGAAAGAAAACGATAAAGCCAAAGCTAAAAGGAATGACAAATATTATGTGGCAACTTTTAACCTGCAGGCAGTATTGACCACACCATGTTCACTTGTTAGTGAGTTATATTACTCAAGAAAGTTATGTTGCTACAATCTTACTGTTCACTCACTAAGAGATCAGCAAGTCGTTTGCCATCTTTGGGATGAAACGCAAGGGAAACGTGGCTCCTGCGAAATTGCTACATGCTTAATGAAAAATACACAATCAATCTGCTCTTCAGCTCCTTTAGAACATGTGACATACTACTGAGATACGTGCGGTGGTCAAAACAGGAACACATTTGTTGCAGTATCATTTTTATATACCATGGCGAAACATCCACATCTTAAAACTTTAAATCACAAATTTCTTCAGTCAGGCCATAGCCAAATGGAATGTGATAGTTTCCATTCAACAATTGAAACCGCAAAGAAGAAAACATCTATATATGTACCATCCCAATGGAGCACTTTAATATGTATGGCAAGAAAGTCGAATCCATATGTGACTATACCACTAAAGTATGACCATGTGTAATCCTCAGGGGTTGTTTGCAATCATTTTCCATTACCACTTCAGAAACTGAGGGTGAGGTTGGGCCTGTAAAAATCGATTTAAGCCCCCCAGTAATTCATTACTGACCGTTCCAAGGCGGTAGTTCTGTTGTGGCTCTTTGTTGCCTGTTTTTGGTGTCAGAGTTTCTGTGATGTTTTACCTTATGTATGTTATTATTATTTTTGGTTCGGTTTGGGTTGCTGAGTGGCCACCTTTTGGGAACAAGCTGCTCACTCGGTTGGCCATATGTTCTCTGTATCTTGATTATTTGTAATCTTAGTTGTTTCCAACTATGGTTTGAGGGCTGGATTTGGATTTTGATTGTTTCAGTTCCTGGTCTTTGCATACTTTTTACTTTTTTCAGATCATTTGTTAAGAAACAAGGTTTGAATTTTCAAACAACAACGAGCGGTTTAAAGATCAACTGGCTTCTTGTTCGTTGGATACAAGTGAGACAAACTGCCCCAAAGAAATTGTTTGTCAACTACTCTTTTGACGAGACACAGTTTCTTGAAATATCGGTACAGCATGCAGGGCTGCGGAAAAAGGGTCGCCCTGTACAGTGGCCAGAAACAGACTCAGACCTGGATATGTGCTATAACACAAAATTGCCAATTTCAACACAAAAGAAGAAGGATCTTATGAATTTATGTACAAAATCCATAATTCCAGATGACTTTCATGGATATTTTCAGTCACTAAAAACCAGCAATTCAGCAAAAGACAAAATTCCAATCAGTACTTCTGATGAAGAGTCTGATTCTGATTAAATAAATGTTTTATAACTTCTGTGTTGACTTTCAAGTGAAAGTGAGTTCAGGAAATTGGATTATAAAGTACATTAAATTTATTCTTTTATTGAGCAACAGACAAGGGTGTGGATCTGACAAAATAAAACACACCCATGTATAACAATATTCTCCTCTTGTTATGGTCAATATAATATGTGTTTTGTACAACATCAAGTGAAATCTACATCCATATGCAAAAAAAAAATATAAATAGCACATGCTTTCTTCGAATCTACCAGCAACAAGCTTGATGCCGATTTTTACAAGTTTTGTTAGTCATATAGCTCTTTTTACCAAAGAAAATTACATGGTGAGGCCAATTTCACTCAGAGGAAAAAGGAGCTATCTGCCATATAGCACCTTTTGTCATACATGTAAACTTCGATATTGTTGGATGGTAAAAGGTGCTATGTGCAAAAAGGGGAAAATACTCTTATCTAATGGCTTTATTCAAATTAACTACTTGCTAAAAAGAGCTATATAATAGTTCTATATTTGACAACAGTGATACTTTGGAAAAAATGAAGACTTGATTTTTCATAGAGTGTGAAACCTTTAAACGCGATTTTCTCAAAAGTATGAATAATTAAAATCTTAAAAAGTTCCTTCAAGAGCAGAGAATACATACAGAAGTAGGAACATGGGTCAGACTACGTAGTTTCGGCTAATAAAGCCTCGTCAGTGACCCTGAAAACTGACCTCAGAAAACTGCACATAGCACCTTTTCATTCTAAGGGGGCGATTTATTGGTTTTGATTGATTGATTGTTTTGGGTTAAACGGCCCTTTGAGACAGTATTTCAGTCCATATCGGACCGTCTCCCAAAGAGAGGGAGAAAGAAAGGAGAAGTGACAGACGAGAGAAAAAATGTCCAAACAACCCCCACCCGCACCCACTGCAAGCTCAGAAGGCCCTTGCCCTACTATGGCACGAGACCACAATTAGTTTTACTATACAGTTTAATTATCCATCCTTCCATGAAACTTTTTTCACAACACTTCAGGCACTTTTCACTCTCTTTTCTTCAAGTCTCTGAGGCATAACAAACAATTTTCAAACAGTTTCCACAGGAAACAAGAGGTCCATGATGGACCTTAATCGCTCACCTGAGTTACGATGAAATAACATGGAAGATCATCTATTTGATGATGGTTCAATTGGAGCAGTTTGGCACTTTCTAATCTATATTCTGACAAAGTTTCATTTAGATTGGATCAAAACTGTGCCCTCTAGAGTGTACACAATGTTTTTCTAAGATCTGAACTGGCAATCTAGTTTTTGATCAGACATTATACAGTTTCAAACTTGGAGATACATATTCTGACAAAGTTTCATGAAGATTCAATGCAAAATAAAGCCACAATTGTGTACACAAGATTTTTGGTATGATTTGACCTAGTGAGCTACCGGTACTTTTTGACCAGACAATACCCAGTTCCAAACTTGGCCTAGATTTCATTTAAATAATCATTCTGACAAAGTTTCATGAATATTGAACAAAAACTGTGCCCTCTAGAGTATTCACAATGTTTTTCTAAGGTTTGACCTAGTGACCTAGTTTTTGATCCAACATTACCCAGTTGCACCCTTGGTCTAGATTTGTTGGAGATAAACAAGTTGACACAGTTTCATGGAAGATTGGAACAAAACTGTGTCCTCTAGAGCATTCACATGGTCTTTCTAAGATCTGACCTAATAACCTAGCTTTTGATCTGACATGGTCCAGTTTCAAATTTGGTCTAGATTTCATAAAGATAAGCATTCTGACAAAGTTTCATGAAGATTGAATCATAACTGTGCCCTCTAGAGTGTACACATGGTTTTTCTAAGATTTGACCTAGTGACCTAATTTTGACCCTGCATGACTCAGTTTCAATCTTGGCCTAGATTGTATACAGATAAATATTATGACAAAGTTTCATGAACATTGGATCATACCTGTGCCCTCTAGAGTGTACACATGGTTTTTCTAAGATTTGACCTAGTGACCTAATTTTGACCCTGCATGACTCAGTTTCAATCTTGGCCTAGATTGTATACAGATAAATATTATGACAAAGTTTCATGAAGATTGGATCATACCTGTGCCCTCTAGAGTGTACACAAGGTTTTTCTAAGGTTTGACCTAGTGACCTAGTTTTTGATCCCACATGACCCAGTTTCAAACTTGATATAGATTTTATTAAGATTAACATTCTGACAAAGTTTCATGATGATTGGGTCAAAACTGTGCCCTCTGTGTCATTCTAAGATTTATTTCTATTTTTAGCTCTGTCGGCCATTTTTTTCAACGAAGTAGAACCGTTTTAGCAATTTTGGTTCAGGGCCATGAGTCAAACATTTCTGTGTAATTATTTTGAAATCGAGCCAATGGCTTCAGAGGAGATGTTGTTTAAAGGTTTTTTCTATTTTTAGCTCTGGCGGTCATTTTGTTCAGCGGAGTGAAACCGTTTTATCAATTTTGGTTCTGGGCTATGAGTCAAATATTTGTGAATTTTTATTTTAAATCGAGCCACTGGCTTAAGAGGAGATGACGTTTAAAGGTTTTTCTGCGGCCATTTTGTTCAGCAGAGCGGAACCATTTTAGCAATTTTGGTTCAGGGCTATAACAGAAATATTTGTGTGAAATTATTTTGAAATTGGCTTACTGGTCTAGGAGGATATGTCGTTTGAAGAAATTGTTGACGACGGACGGACGACGGACAAATATCGATCAATGGAGTGCACCCTTCCAACGTTTGCGCGTTCAATTTGATTACAGCGTGTATTGACTATTGAAGATTTCGGACGTTTACATCGATTTTGAACGGGAGAAATGGGAAAACTTGTAAGCCTCGGATTTTTTTGTGTACTGCGATCCCTGAATGAATTTTTTTGTGTATGAAAAGGCCATGTGGTTTGCTAACTAACTATGAACAATTCAGTTCGATTTAATGTATGGAGGACCAGATGAGCCGTGTGGTTCTTACACGTATGAAATGCTTCAAAACGGGTCAAGTTAACATACTTAGAATTTTCATATTAATCTTCCGTTTTTTTCCCCGCAAACCGTAACCCTAAAAACCAATGCCTTTTTGTTCAGGCTTTTACCCTAACCATAAATCATTGCAAAATTTCTTACAGAAATGCATCATTTACAGGTCCATTTCAAAACTTCTAACACTATGTATTTTTTCATAAGTTTTGTCACTTTTGTCACATGATCCAGTGCTGATATTTCGCTTATTTGAAAGGGTATCTTAATATAACTTGCTGTATAACAAATGTTGTTTTTTTTTCAGTATTTTTGTGCATCAGTTCAAATAAATCATGAGCTGTAGTCGTTCAGCATTGTCACATGACTTTATAAAAGAAAAAAAGAAAAAAAAAACTTTTTTTTTCTGTTATATTCGAGTGGTTATAGTTGTTATTTTAAAGTTTGAATCATGCAAAAAGACATGCATTTAAGCGAATACATCCCAAACAATATATAATCCATAAATGTAAAAGTTTGATCATGTTTTAGGTGGAGGAGAAAGCATTAAAAAGGCTAGTTCTATTGGTAGGCCCAAGGGTTAAAATTTTCTGTTTTTATATTTTTCACTTTTGCCGAAATGTTTGGCAGTCTCGTTAATAAAATCATGCAAAACAGTCCTTTTCGATATATAAATGTTGTTTGATGCAAACAAACACACATTTTGTGCTCGAAACATGGTCGTAAAATTCTACTTATTAAAAAGGTAGGGCAGAAGGTAGGCCAGGGAGTATAAAATCACTGATGTTTGCTAAGTCAATCAAATGCAAAAGTGAAGAAGGGAGTTTAGGCGGGCAGATAAGCAAGTGGTCTGGAGCATTTGATTATCGGATCCCTTAATTGAAGGTGTATGATTTAAAGGCCCTATTGCTCTATAAACATGAAATTAACAAATAAAACATCCATGAGTTTCACATAAAAAGGGTTTGAAAAATTATTTGGGTCATTTTAGTTGGCAACTAAAATGACCTACTTTCGATTTCATGCCCTTGAATAAAATGGTAAAAATACACTGTACAAGGATGAGTCCTCATTCACTGAGGCGCTTTTGTTTGTATTGCATCACTCAACCGGAAACCAGAGAAGGAAAATCATATTTTGCTGAGCGATTTGTGGTTTTTCAAAAACCTGTTTTTCATACTTTTTGCCAGCTATTTGGATCAATTTATGCACATCAACCTACATTTTATCATCAAACGGGAAGGTTGAAAGGGTTTTGGTAATGATTTGTGTTTGAGCGTTTTTTACATTGATAGGAATATGGAGACTTTCAGTTTAGTTTATACTTTAAAATCAGTATCTTTTTCTTCAATTTTTATTTTATTGCTTTTTAGCTCACCTGGGCCGAAGACTCATAGTTTAAGGCCATTGGTGAGTGAGTGAACTCGGGTTTAACGTCACACCAACAACGAGGTCATATGGAGACGGGACCTCGGTTTAAAGTCTCATCCGAAAGACCGGAGAAGCGGGGGATCGAGCCTCCGACCCCTGGACTGGTAGCTTGGAGTGTTATCCACTACACTACAGCCACTCCTAGGGTCATAGGCCCTCTAGTTCATAATTTGTTTTGCCAAATTCCTTAAAACCAACACTTTTGTTTTGTGTTAATGTTCCTTTTTTACTGAAGAAAAGTATTTTTAATCGAATAAACATTGCATGTTTTCTTGCATTTTATATCACCGTTAAAAATAAATAAATAAATAAATAAATAAATAAATAAAAGCATTCCTGTTGTTATCCAAAAAATTATCGGTTAGACAGACTGAGCTTCCGCTCAGCATTTATGAACAGATTTGGCAAGATAATTTAGGCTTACCAAGGTATACCCAATGTGTTTCGTACGCAGAAGTTGACCTTTTCCCGAAAACATACTCCTAGCTTACCCAGACTTGCAAAAGGTTAACCTTTTCCTGAAGGCTTACATCTAGCAATGTCATTACTGTTTAACTTTTACCTTTCCCAGCCTTACTCAGAATTAGCCAAACTGATTTAGGCTTGCCAAGGCCTACCCGATGTGTTTCCTGCTCAGTAGTACTTTTATCATTTATCGAAGGCTTACTCCTAGCATTGTCATACTGTTTGCCCGTTGCACAGCCTTAACCTGGTTTTAAGCTGATCTTGGCTTACCCAGATTTACCAAAGTTTACATATTTCCCAGAAGCGTACCCGTAGCGTTGTCCTAAGCGTTTAGGGTTTACCTTACCCAAACCAATTTCGGCTTAGCAAGACGTAACAGTACGGGATGTGCTTAGATATGCCAGGCCATGACAGAGGAAGGAGTGGAAGATAGAATTTGGAATAAGGATTTCAAGCCCTCACCGGATGATAATTTCTTTCAGTTCATAGGTAATAAATTATACCTAGCCATGTTTTATAAGGACCTATGGAGAAAAAAAAAACTAGCGACTCAATAATGAGTTCAAATCAACCATGGTAAGCGAGCTGTCGGTGTTCGAGCCATCGAAATTTTACTAGTCTAGAAAATTTGCTCTCAAAGGATCTGAACGTTCTGAAGGGAATTTCGTTTTCCATGCACTTCTGCCTGAATTGAGCGTACAGTGATTTCAGTGTTGTGTTTTCACCTTTTCCATTTGCTACCTCATGCAGAAGTTCAATTTCCATCGGAGTCTACCGTTGCTCCGTATTCACAGCTTGTGGCAAACTGTTGGACCTCGGAAAGAAACCTCTTCAGCATTCATTATATTTACATCCTCAGATATTTTGTTGATTTCTACTTCTTTAACGGCACCAGCATCTTCTGTGTCCTCACCTATCATCTCGGCTTCTTTTGTTCTGGAAATTTTTTCTCCACAGCAGGACCTCCGAAGGATATGGGGTGGTGCAAGCGGAACAACTTATACCTATTAAAATGGCTTAACAAAAGTTTGGACTGTATCTTTAGATTACGCAGGCGATACTGGTTGATTGGCATATCCATCATTAGTCTCTCAAGCCAGTTATATTCAATATACCAATCGTTCATCATCAGCGCAATACACGACACAAAACTTAACACCATCTGACAACTTCAAACCATACAGCTTCCTCGCGCTTTCTCTAATCCATGGAAAAGTGCTTGGTATTTTCTTCAACTTGCTCACAAACACAAGATAACGCCTCTCCAATGCAGCAGCAACAAGCATTGTAAGCACTCCTGCAGACCTACGAAATTCGGAAGCATCCTGGTCCCGTCCAATAATTCTCCACAACCCACAGCGTAACGACCAATTCATGATGGTCGTAGGTAAAAGTAAAATATTGAGCAGGGCTGTACAAGCTACATCAGATTGGGAAAGCCTTCAGAAACGTGTTCCTTTCAATAGGCCTGGGCTAGCCTTGATCATTTTGGGTAATCCGTAGCTTGGCAGATGGAAAACAGTAAGCCATAGGTTTGATATTTAGGGTAATCCGGATCTAGTCAAGGCAAATGGTAGACTGTACGTATAATGCTAGAAGGAAGTGAAAGCCAATGTAATGCCTGGATGTGATTACGACATTTATGCTTATGATGATGAGTCAGATGATGAATCCTATAAATCTATCAACAAGAAGCAAAAAACTATGGTGTCAAGCCGTTACACTGTTTGCAAGCGCAAGAAGTTTGTATTTGGTGGTTGAGAACTCAGCGCCAACTGATTTTTTGTTTTGACAAACTCTTAGCTTCGCCTTCTGAATGCGTGATCTTAATTATTGACAACGGGTCAGCTCCGCCTTCCTCCTTTGTGAAGCGGGTTTTCGATACCCGACAAAGAAATCAGTGATTGCGATTTCTTTGTACATTGACAAGCCTGTCAGTTGTGACGCAATATCTTGATTTGATTGCCCTGTAATGAACATAGGCTGCATTACAAACCTGCTACTTGCGCGGATGCAATTGGTGTCAGACCTCTCAAATTGGCTCCCATAGAAAACAATGCAAAATGAGGCCCATTCACAGCACTATCAAATGTTCCACAACATTCACTGGCCAATAAGAAACCATTCAGTTTTTCACAAGATTTCCTAGATCACATGTACCGCCTCTGGATTGCGTAAATAAAAACAAACCGCAGTGCTTCCCCTTGACTTCTGGCAGCATCCATACAGGAGATATAGTCCTGCAAAAGATCATGTATTTGAGGCTCATTGGCATAGAAATACTTAAAATTCCAAGATCAAATCAAATAAATGCCACAGAATACCTTCAGGAATGAAAATCACACCTCTGAACAAGGCAGCATATTTTTTCTATAGAACTATTTTAGCACCCTACGACCCCGGAAGCAATTCTTGAGTGGCCTGACACCTAGAAGCAATCTTATTTCTCTCAAAGGAATAAAATGAATGTTTTTTACTGCAAATTAGGACTTCCTGACAAACACTGTATACACATCAAATTCATTCATTCAACAAAATTTGTATAAAACTGCGAAAAAAATGTCGCGTCTGATTTTACGACAAACTTACGAGTAGCGTTTGTGATTCTGAAGAAGCACTAAGTTATTTGATCGCTTTGACAGGATTTCAAGACCAATCCAAACCAGTGGTATACTATGCTGAGCTTCAAGGTGTTCCACTCCTAAAATACAGAAAACATGTATTGATGTCATCTCTTCAATGACTTGTTACTGTTCTTGGACATGTACCCCCTATTTTCAGTGAAATGGCCATTCTCAAGGGTTGATTGAGTCTAAAAAATATTTAAGCTGCTATGGAGGGCATTTTATACAATGGAATGTGCATAAAATGCAATATTTCACTCAAATAAATTGATTAAATGTAACAAAAAGGCTGAGCCAATTGCAATATTGAAAATCATACTTTCACTTCTAGGTGTCAGACCTCTCAAATTGGCTCCCATAGAAAACAATGCAAAATGAGGCTCATTCACAGCACTATCAAATGTTCCACAACATTCACTGGCCAATAAGAAACCATTATCAGATTAGATCAGCAACTGGACTCTTCAAAAATAGACAAATAAATACATCATGATCGATTCAGTTTTTCACAAGATTTCCTAGATCACATGTACCGCCTCTGGATTGCGTAAATAAAAACAAACCGCAGTGCTTCCCCTTGACTTCTGGCAGCATCCATACAGGAGATATAGTCCTGCAAAAGATCATGTATTTGAGGCTCATTGGCATAGAAATACTTAAAATTCCAAGATCAAATCAAATAAATGCCACAGAATACCTTCAGGAATGAAAATCACACCTCTGAACAAGGCAGCATATTTTTTCTATAGAACTATTTTAGCACACCCTACGACCCCGGAAGCAATTCTTGAGTGGCCTGACACCAATTACTTTTTTCCAATAAACACATCGCTACAATAACTTTTTACCAATAAACACATCGCTACAATTACAATCTAACCTGATGCGTTTAAAAACGTACACTCTCAGTGAACAAGTCTCAAGGGAAGACAAGAGGCAGTGCTCCTACTGCCTTAGAAATGCAATGAAAAAAACTCCACCGGACGAGTGTGTAAGAGGATTAAAGACCATATCAGATAAAGTTTCGCCTCTGATGAAACCAAGGGAAGATAATCGTTCTCTTTAACTGAACACTCAATTTTCAATGCTATGATCCGTAAAGAATTTAAATTGAACGAAAATTTGCAAAATTTCCATTTGTGACAATAGTAATATGTATTTTGATTCGAGCGGGAAGCCAGTTAGTGACAAAAAGGCCATTATTATCTAAGAAGGCTGTTTCTAAGCTCACGGCTAATATGAAATCCTTACATATTTATACAATATTGTTCTGGATCATAGTTTGTTTTTTTTTTGTTTTTTTTTAGCTCACCTGAGCCGACCAGGTGAGCT
The DNA here is from genome assembly GCA_963989385.1 of Ctena decussata. Lineage (NCBI taxonomy): Eukaryota > Metazoa > Mollusca > Bivalvia > Lucinida > Lucinidae > Ctena > Ctena decussata. The sequence continues at coordinate 78,679,123 of OZ022509.1, forward strand.
TATAGTATAGGTAGGCATCCGTTGTCCGTCGTCCGTCCGTCCGTCCGTCAATATTTTCAAACGACATCTTTTCTGAAACTACAAGGTCCATTGTTACCAAATTTCATATATAGCATCTATAGGCAGGGGGATCCAATAATACTGTTTTTATCGAAAAACTTGAGAACTTTGGTTGCTATGGCCACTTAAAGTTTCCATTGACTTGTATGGGAAAAATTGAAAATTTGCATTTATTGCTATGTCACTGTGGATATTTTGACAAATCTTTTATAAAAATGTTTCTTGATTAGTCCCCTACGAACCGCATGAAATTTATGTAAATTGCACAATGTGGCTGGTTGCCACGGCAACCTAATGTTTAAAATTACCGAATAAAAATCAATCAATCAATCAAAAATAGAAAAAAAATATTCAAAAAGCTTCTCTGAAACTATGCAACCAAATAAGCTCAAACTTCACAGAAAGGATCTTTGTACTAGCCTTATTTAAAATACTGTTTTTCATGGCCTTATTAAAAATACTGTTTTTCATGGCAATTGGCCCAGCAGTTTGGTTGCTAGGGCAACTTAAAGTTGCCATTGACTTACAATGGCAAAATGGTAAATTTGCATTTCTTGGTCTGTCACTGCAGATATTTTGACAAAACTTTTACAGAAATGTTCCTTGAGTAGTCCACAACCAGTCCTCTCAAATTTCTGCAAATTGCACAATTTGGCTGGTTGCCATGGTAACCAAATGGTAAAAATAGAAAAAAATATTAAAAACTGTGGGGCTAATAAAGTTCAAACTTTACAGAAAGGATCTTAGTTCTGGCCTCTATAGATTTACTGTTTGCGTGGCAATTGCTCCAGCAGTTTGACTGCTATGGCAACTTATATTTGAAACGAATTTGAAATTAGACCATTTTGTACAGTTTACTTTAGAGTAACTTACCCTTGAGTGCTGAGGTTGAATGGACTCGGGTGAGCTACAGGACCAATGGTCCTCTGGGTTTTGTTGTGTCAGACTGCATTATATAACTCTATCATTGACAAACTTCGACTGGTGACATCTGGCTCAACGCTTTAGCTAAAACGCCTAAGCCTCTAGTTTTTTCCTATTATAAGTGTGTTTGTCATTGTTTTCTTTCTTGTTTTTTTTTAGAGTTTTTTTTTTTAGAATTTTATAGTCAGTAAATAGTAGTTTTCATAATTTCTTTGTCATGAATCAAAGAATTGTCAAAAGTCAGTTCAGTGACCTTCAGTTTTGTTGCTGGAATATTGGTGGATTAAGTGACAAACTAGAAGATGGCCTGTTTGTCAGAAATTACCAAATATGATATATTTCTTGTAGAAACACATTTGGGTTACAATAAACCAGTAGGTATTAATGGATACCATTATTTTCCAGTGTGTAGACCATTATCTATAAATGGTCGTTATTACGGCGGGTTAGCAATACTATCACGGTCGGGTATCAGACCATGTATTTCAATTTTATCAAATACATGCAAAGAATTGCAATGGATAAAATTAGATAAGATCTATTTTTGTCTTACTAAAGACTTGTATATTGATTCAGTATACATACCTTTATTCTTTCAAAATTTCTTATCCAACAGAGAATTCAGAGTACGTGTAGGTTCAACTTTGTCTGAGGCACAAGATCAAGAGCAAGGTGTGCCTCAAGGTAGAAGTTTATCTGTTACTCTCTTCAGTCTTCAAATAAACAATGTTGTTAAATGTCTTAATCCTTGTGTTGACTGTTCTTTATATGTGGATGACTATTTGCTTAGTTATCTGTCAAAAAACATGCATACGATTGAACGTCCGCTTCAACAAAATCTAAATGAACAATGCAATAATGAAACTTCGGCCCATTAATATAAATGGTTCTGGAGTTATCCCTTTACCTTTAAGTGAATTACTATTATCTATGAAAGGGGAATAACTCTGTCACCTATCAATCTAGCACATCCTAACAATAATCAGAATAATCAATTCACCAAATACTAATAGCATACCAAATTTCAGCTCTCTAGGACAAACGGTTCAAAAGTTGGAAAAAGGCCAAAAACAACAAAGGCCATAACTATGTAAAGAATATGACAATTATAATTCCAAAATCACATGCACATCTTCAGATCATGATAAAACTTTCTGCACAATTTCAAGACAATCTGATATAAGATGTGACAGGAGTTGCGGGGACAAGGTCTGAGTCAGCAAGGGCCGTAACTCCATCATAAATGGCCGAAACAAAAATCAATAACCACATGCACATCTTCATATAAGAATATAATCTGTAAAATTTCAAATCAATCCGATGAAAGACGTAGGAGGAGTTGCGGGGACAAGATTTTGGACGAACGGAAGGACAGACGGACGGACGGACGCACACACGGACGGACGAGGGTCATTTCTATAGTCCCCCTCCGCCGACGTCGGGTGACAATAAAATTCAAACGTGGGCGACTGATAATGGATTCAAATTTTCCAAATAAAAAACAGTTTGTGTGCATTTCTGTCATCTTCGAAAAGCGCATGATGAGCCAGTCCTCAGCTTAGATGGTACACCCGTTCCTGTAGTAGAAGAAACTATGACTCTATTATGCATGGATCCGCCAGAAAATCTTATTGCGAAATGCTCGATCCCATTCATCATCAGGGACTTAGACTTGCCTTGGGGGCTTTCAGAACTTTTAGCAGAGGCAAATGAACCATCGCTTTATAGTAGACGTATTAAACTCTCTTTGCAGCATGCCCTTAAATTAAAGTCAAATCCATCAAACCCAACGTACGAAACAGTTTTTCGGCCCCAATATAAAACATTACTCGAGAATAAACCAAATATGATTCCTTCTTTTGGCATTAGAATCTCCTCTGAATTTGAAAATAAGAATTTTGAATTAGACAGAATTGAACTTTTTAAAGTTACATATGTTCCAACTTGGACCATTACTCAGCCAGACCAGATAAAATAGGCCAGACGTATCCCTCTGCGTGACGTAAAAGGTAATCTAAAAGGGGGCGGCTCGTTTGCCGTGATCTGCGACCCGTGTCGTTGGAAGAAGGAATCCTGGTGATTGAGTAGACTGCCTACGACGTATCCAGTCTGCAACACATCACTATGGCCCTGATTTCAACAAGCAAATTCAGAGAATTTATATCCCCCGCCGAAGTGGCCTTGATTTGTTTATTATTTTGTGTTGTTTTTTTAGTTTCATATACATTGAAATTTTGTTCACTGGGCTGAAAGGACTATTACTCTGGCATAAGTGAGGCATAAGCTGAAGCTGTTCTTAAACATTTGCCTCAGCATCACTGCACTATGATAATACATTTTCAATTCAGTTTCAAGAAATTTTGTTCAGTCCAGTATCTAAGATATGGCTAAATCAATTCAAGGGCATTAAATCATGCACTACTGATGCGATTATGATCAAACTGAATGTGCACTGCTATGTCAAGACAATACATAAATATTTTAAGTTTCATTAAATTCCAGTCATTGGTTACTTTGTTATGACTCAATTTGTTGGTTTTAAACCAAGTAAAGGGCAATAACTCATTGCTAACTGAAGCAATTTCGACATAACGTAAGATGCACCAATGTGTTACAGTGATACATATTTATTAAAAGTTTCATAGAATTCTATTCATTGAATACTTAGTTATGGCTTAATTTGTCAATTTTAAATTGATTCAGGGGCAATAACTCATGCACTTCTGCTGCAACTCTATTGAAACTTTATGTGCATAACCATCTTATAGTGATACATATTAAGTTTAAGTTTCATAAAGTTTCGATAGTTGGTTACTTAGTTATGGCTCATTTTATTGATTTTAAGTCAATTCAAGGGCAATAACTCATGCACTCCTGAAACCGCTATGATGAAATTTAATATCCAGCAGCGGATTATATTGTTATATATCTATTTTAAGTTTCATGAAATTCCAGCCAGTGGTTACTCAGTTATGGCTCATTTTATTGGTTTTAAAACAATTCAAGGGCAATAACTCCTGCATTACTGAAGCCAGTCTCATGAAACTTGACATGCATCAGCGGGTTATAGTAATATATATTTATTTTAAGTTTTATGAAATTCCGTTCAGTGGTTACTTAGTTATGGCTCCGGACGGACAGACGGACGGAAGGAAGGACGGACAGACGGACATGGAGAAAAGTAAAAAGTATGCAAAGACCAGGAACTGAAACAATCCAAATCCAGCCCTCAAACCATAGTTGGAAACAACTAAGATTACAAATAATCAAGATACAGAGAACATATGGCCAACCGAGTGAGCAGCTTGGTCCCAAAAGGTGGCCACTCAGCAACCCAAACCGAACCAAAAATAATAAGAACATACATAAGGTAAAACATCACAGAAACTCTGACACCAAAAACAGGCAACAGAGAACCACAACAGAACTACCGCCTTGGAACGGTCAGTAATGAATTACTGGGGGGCTTAAATCGATTTTACAGGCCAAACCTCACCCTCAGTTACTGAAGTGGTACAAAACATTTAGTTGGTTGTTCGGTTCGCATGATAACCCTCTAACTCGTCAATGAATCATCACGGTAAACACATAAATCAAATTTAAACACCATAACCTATATCCCTCCGCCTTTGGCGGGGGATAACTAGACGGGCGGTCATATGGGCCCGAATATGATCGATCGGCTTTGTCGTGCAATGCGCTGGGAATTAACTTTACTCTCTCTTCCTATCTTTGTATCATTCTGATACTGACCAAGTGCCATGAACCCTTTTTCATATCTTTTTTTCCATTCCTAGAAGGCGGCGGCTGATGGGTCAATCGTGTAGGCATCCTGGCATATCCGAGTATATCTTCAGTGTATCTCTAGCACTTGAAGTCTAGGATACCCACTCCATTTAAGTGCCCCCTTGTTTGGCTCCACTGCGGGTGGAGAACACGG